>JAWMRA010000078.1:1882263-1901796 GCA_035584735.1 Pseudotriccus pelzelni | reverse complement strand
CCTGGGCTGGTGGAAGGTGTCCCTGCCCATGGCAGGGGGTGGGACTGGATGGGCTTTAAGGTCCCTTCCAACCCAAACCATTCCAGGATTCTGTGATACCAGTGGTGAGACTGGAGCCAATCCCACCACCGACAGATAAACAATTACCCAACATGCCCACAGTTTGTTTCCTTCAGGGCTGCTGGATTTGGGGTGGGTGTGATTTCAACCACAGCACTCAGAGGTTTTGTTATAGGCCAGACTATCCCATGTGTTAAATATTACTGATACTTCAGTAATCAGCATCAAGTGCAACTGCAGGTGTAACCTATAGACTAGCCCATGAGAAGAGAAAATAAATCTGGTGTTGTTGACTTATAATCATGCAGCTTGACTGGAAGTGATCCCAGGGTTGGATAGGAAAAAGAAATAAAGAAATAAAGAAAGAAAAAAAGGAAAAGAAAAAAAAAAGGGGGGGAAGAAAGAAAAAAATTTAAAAAAAAAAAGAAAAAAGGAAAAAGAAGATAAATAAGAAAAAGAAAAAAGAAAAAAGGAAAAAAAGGAAAAAGGAAAGGAAAAAAGAAAAAAGAGAAAGAAGAAAGAATGAAAAAGAATAAAAAAGAGAAAGGAAGAAAAAAGAGAAGAAAAGAGAAAGAAGGAAATAGAAAAAAAGAGAAAAATGAAGAAGAAAAAAGAAAAAAGAAAAGAAAAAAAAAGAAAAAAGAAATTAAAAAATGACATACACAAGAAACTGAGAACAGTGATGACGCTTCAATTTGCTGGTTTTCCTCAGGCTTTAAGAAAAAGAAAGACATTAAACCATTTTATAGTTAAAGAAAAGCCTCCTGGATAGAACATCACTCGTGGTTTGCCGTCTACGGCTCCGTTATTTTTTGCCATTAGTCTCACAACGCCTTGAGTGAAAAGCGCAGGTTGTTGCTCTGATTTGCCTGCAGGGGTTGGGGTGATGGGATGTGGTTTTTTTGGAAAGCAGGGGCTGTGCGTTTGCTGCGGGGACACCGTGTGGCAATTCGGGAGGTATTTGCCTCTGGCCGGAGAAGAGCAGCTCCTGCTCACCTCAGAAAGGGATGATTCAGGAACCCAAAGCCAGCCGAGCTTTCTGAGCCAGGCGTGTCCAGCCTGGCACGGTGTTCCCTGCCCAGCAATGAGGGCAAGAGCCTGATGGGAAATGTTATGCCTGGCTCGATATTTCCCGCTATTTTGGGGCAGACACCCGGCAGGAGCCTCTCTGGAAATCCCGGCGGGGTGTTTTCACCCCAAGGTTTGCACGGAAAACTGAGTTTTCGTGCCCTCAAGAAACGCAGCTTTGCCTCGCTGAGCATCACAAAAGATCTTCTTGCTGGTTTCAGTGCTGCCGACCGGCCAAAATTCACAGGGGCGTTTTAACTGCTAGTCCTAACCACTGAAACAATGCCTGGAACACAATGTGCATGAAGAAATTACCTGTGACGGGCAGGAACATTGTAAAAAAAACCTCAAACAGCTTAGAAATCCAGATTTTGGGCTTGCACTTACTTTTAGACTTCATTTCCTCAACACCTGTAAGGTTATTTGCATTAAAACCTTAAGTGGCTTACTCACTGAGAGTAAGCATGGCATTGTTTTCTGCCTCCTCTGCTACATGATGGTTTATTCGTTTCCCCAAATCTGAACAGAAAAACCAAACTAGTGGCACTTTGAGCTTTGATTTGCTTATGCTGGACAATATGAGATTAAGCAAGCACTGGGAAGAGTTTTTCTAGCAACATCCTCATGCCACACTTAGTGAAATTTAGCTAAAAGCAATTTTTTCCTAAAGATTGTGCCCCTAAGCTGTTGTGGTGGTGGAAAAAAACAGTAATTTAGATGTCACCCAAAAGACGGATCTTCACTCATTAAGAAGTCCATTAGCACACTTGGGGACAAGTAGGGACATTTTCTATGCTCTCTGAAAACAAGGGAAGTGCTTCAAAGCTGGGCACTGAATATATAATTCACCTTTGGAAAAGCCATTCAAGGGGATCAAAGAGCCAGCAGCAAATTGGTAGCACTTGAGTCTTTTTGAAAATGAATCAAAACTCGAAGAAGTGGCTGAATTTGTTGGCAGGATGACAAGGTTTCAGCAACTTGAAGGCTCTTTCCAGTGATCCAGTTTAGCCTCCAATGCCGTGCAGTCCTAAAAGCTCACAATTAGGTTTTGTGTCAAGCACATAAATCACTTACTGAGAATATTCATGGCTGTTCTCTCTGCCTCTCTCTACAGCTTGCAGTCATGTCTCATATCTTGTCTCAGCCATGCTCTGAAATCATCTCTGTGCTCCCAGTTCTCTCTGCCTGTGCTTCCCCTCTTCAGTTTGTGTGATCTGACTCTGATGCCTGAATATCTCAGCTCTCCCTCACACAGATTCCTCTGCTGTTAATGTCCTGCAGTGACTCCCACCTTGGAGGATTAAAACTGCCCTGGGTATTTTAGAATCACAGGAAAGCACAGCAAAGACAAAAAGCACCCCCTGCCCATTTTCAAGTGTGGAATTCAGTGTTGAGTCAGTCCTGAGAGCTGGCCAGTGATGCCAACTCAGAGCAGAGAACCGGGATACGCTTTGAAAGGCACGAATTTTTTCAAGTGAAATTTTGATGGACAGGAAAGGCTCATGAAAAAAAAAGTTGAAGAGAGGTTGAATAACTGGCAAAGGCAAAGAAAACTTCAGCCTTTTTCATAAACTTCTCAGTCTGTTGAATATATTCCAGCAAAATCTCCCCCAAGCCCTGTCTCCTCCCATATGCTCAGCTCCCTTCTCAGCAAGCCGAGTGCTAATTAAAAAGCCCCGAGATGGGAAACACAGGTCGCTGAAACCGATTTTCAGATGTGTTTTGAAGGGATCTAGGACCAACCTGGAGCTCCATGAGCTCCTGTCCATTTTCCAGCTACATTTACAGTCACTCAGGAAAAATCTTCCTACCCAACCGCTGCCCTGCAAGTAATTCTGGGATCTTTATAATGTAGTACAGGTAGAGTTTTGTTCTGTCAGAAAACGACAAGAACTACAAAAAATTAAGATTCCTCACGCAGTCAAAAAGCCAACTCAGATTTTACAAGCTCAGTCGTGGCTGTAAAAAATAAAGCTGAGCATCCCCGCAGGTCGTTTGAGCCACACCCAAGCCACGTTTGCCGCTCTTGACTCTGAAAAGCTCTGGGTCACCACAGCAGGGTCGTGACTCCCTCTCCAGCCGTTCATTCAGCTCTCACAAAAAGCCCTACCCTCAGCTCCGGGTTCTGACACAACCCCGAGCCCAGAAGCTTTCCACCCCTAAGCTGAAACACTTATTTCCAATCTTTCTCTTCAGCCACTTAAATGGATTATTTCAGGAGTCTTTTCGGCTGAAAATGACTACCTGGAGGATATTTGCCGTGTTTGTTTCTCCCCCTAACTCGATTTCCTGTGGAACAAGAGAAGCTGAGACACTGATTGCCTCGCAGTCATTTAGAGGAGTATCTTTTCCAGACTGTTTTTAAGACACTGGGGTAATGCTTGAATGCTCCTCTGTGTATTGGACTGTATTTATCTGACTGTATTTAACTGCATAACCTTATGCAGAACAGCACTTGCTGTACATACATATCCATATCATTAAATTCACTCATAGGTATTCTTCATGAGACAGCACAGCCATGCTAATTCATTTTGTTTATAAACCCTATGTAGCCAGTATTACCTTGAGAAAAGATGAATTTATTAGCTCCATGCTAATTTTCGTAGAGCATTTAATTATCACTAATGCTTGAATAATAACTGAGGATCCTCATTTTCTACCTTTGCAAGCGTTTCTGTGAATTAAAGATAAATATCTCCCTTTCTGGGCCGTATTTGCCTACAGGTGGGATTCATGGCATTTAATCCCAAAGAGCTGAAACCTGGAAGTCAAAGTCCACTGGAATGATCTGTATTTGGGGAGTGTTTCCACCTCTTCCCAGTAGTACTGAAAGAGGCTCAATGAGCAGCTTGAGACAAGAGTCTTAATTTTAGATAGCTAATTTTAGATGATTAATCTAAACTCCCCCATCAAGCCTCCCTTAATGATCGATGAGAACCGACAAGAAGTTCCAGGGAAGGATTCCTCCTACCTTTCCGTTCCAGGACAGACTGGTTCCATGTACAGGGCCGTGTCTCCCTCCATTAACTCCCTGCAGGCTAAAGAAACACCTGAACAGGCTGATTCTTCCACACATCCAGTCCTTTATGGAGGGGAATTTGAGGTCAGCAGAATCAGCAGGAATGTCCCCCCAGCACAAATCAGCCAACATTAACCATAACAGAAATTTAGACACCCGGCTTTGTTTTCCTGAGAGCTCAGCATCTTGACAGGATTTGGATCCAAATGCCCATTGGCAAGAGAAACTTTTTGCTAAAGCAAATGTGAAGATCAGTGATGACCCATCTGTGTTTCCATTCTCACCTCCATTCATTAAATGAGACCCAACTCCTCCCCCAGAAACGGGTGTTTGAAGAACAAAGCGGTTCAGCGCAGCAGGGACAACGCTGAAACCAGAGTTGTTTCTGTTCCTCATCCTCCGTTTGCCGAGACTCTGAACTCATTTAAGACAGGAAAAGTAATTTTTATGCGCGTTTCAGCCCCCACTGCTCTCTGTTCCTCATCACTTAGGAGCAAATGGTAATTTTTAACGTCAAGGGCTCCCTTCTGCAAGGCACAAAGTGTATCCTGAACACGCAGCTCCCCGTGGGGCTGAGGGGAGGTAACACCCTCTGCTTTCACCGAGGAATTTTTCAGTATTAACCTTCTGCTTTCATTTTCATATGTGAATCCCGAATTATTTGCAGAATCCACGCAAGAATTATTGCTCTGTTCTGACAGGATCCTTTGGAATATGGAAGGACTCTTTACTCAGTACATCGTCTGGCCTTCCCTGCCTGCTTACCTCGGGCTGCAAAGCTTTCCGTAAAACCTGTTTTGAGACGATACTCAGAGCCCTGACTCTTACCAGACGTGCCATTGATGTTCACATATGAGCAACAGTCAGAGCAGAGCATGAAGTTCATAGAATTTCTTCTATTTTGGGCACAATCTGCTGCAATGAAGCCCCCCATCCAAGTGATGTGTGGCAGCCCACAGATGTGCAGGATACATCACTCCAGATGAGCTCCACTCTGCTGGCAGCTGCCAGAAGAACTTGTGCCTCTATCAAGTGTAAGAAGGCCAGTCCAGACGCCGAAATCACCCTACCTGTGGCATTCTAACACTTTAGGCAGAATAGTTTTCCCTGAAAAAGAGTATTACCCGTGATAATAACTATACTGGCAGGGCTTACATAGCAAGGACCTGTAACTTATCCCTTGAACATAAACCTGTGTAAATACAGAGGAAACAACAAGATCCAGAGGATGTGCAAGAGTGAACATTTAAATCCTACCCTTCACCTTTTAAAGGTCCAGACCAATCTGCAACCATGTAGACTCTCACAATTAGCAGCAGAAGGCCCTAGAGAAGCATTCACTCCTTCTGCCTTTCTCAGGACAGGATGAAATATCCCCCTGTAAGGTGACTGTCTCCCTCCTGACTCCAGCAGAAGCCTCAATCCCAGCCCACGCCGAACATTTAACCGGGAGATGACTGCAGTTGGAATTACCCAGTCCCTGCTAATCACACCCGTGGGAAGGTTTCCAAACACTTGCCTGAGGCTGAGGGTTGAGGGGAGAGAGAAGATGTGACTGTTCTTGTACCTCCAGTAGCTTTTCTTAAGCAGCCCAGGCAATGCCAGGGGTAGAGGGTGGAGATCAGGGAGGGATGGACGTGCCTGGAGAGCGTTCCTGTGCTCACACACCTTCCCTGCTGTCCCGTGTCTCCAGCTCACCTGCTGCCCTCCATGCTCAGCAGCCATGAGCCTGTTCCTGCTCCTGCCTGATGATATCACAACCAGCTGCCTTCAGCACTGAAAACACCCTTGCCCTCTCTTAGAGGCAAATGTCCCAAATCCAGCAGGAGGAACTATTCCTTTCTAGTTGTCCTCCTCCTGCTTCTGCAAAGTTGCCTTTCCCAGGACAACTGGGACAGCAAGCTGGCCCCTTCTGTCCCTCTAAAGCCATGCTAGGTTGTTCTAAATTAGAGATGCTCCTCTGTCCTTTGGGAACTGCAATTCTAATGAATGGGAATGAGAAGACATTTATGAATGGCATTTGGAGGCTGGAAAATTTTAATGGAAGGAGCTGGGTCAAACCTCGAACTCGGGGGTGTGTTTGTTTTTTTGTTTTCCTCCCCTCTTACACCCCTTGCCTGGTTTTTAGTTTAATTTAATTTTATTTTATTTTTTAAATCCTTTCCTTGTTTTTCTTCCTCTCTCCCTGCTGCCTGCCAGGAGCAAAGTTCCCCTGCCTCTGCAGACTTCCCTCCCCAGCCCCGCTGGATGCTGTGGGGCATCTTCAGAGCCATCCAGCTGCGGGCAGCAGCGGCTCCAGGAGCCAGATGTGCGGCCCCCCCTCCCTCGGAGCATCCCCACGGGCACTCACTCACCAGCGGGAGCAGCAGCATCCAGCGCAAACTTCTCATCCTCGGCAGCAGCCGCCGGATCCTCCCGCTGCTTCTGCCTGCTCTGATGCTGCCAAAATCCGAGGCTCGGCCCGCCCACACCTGCCCAGGACCCGCCCCGAGAGCCCCGCACCTCCCCGCAGCCCCCGGTCCCTGCCGGGGCAGCCCGACATCCCCCGCAGGAGCGGGCTGGAAGCGCAGGGAAGATTCTCCAGCATCCCCTCGGGATATCGGACCCACCTGAGCGAACCTGCCCCCCGGTCACAAAGCCGTGGGGAGCTGGAACGCCAGCGGGTCTTTTCGGGTGCGTTTGGAAGCAGAAATTCCCCGTGGGAAAAGAGGTGCTGAGTCCACCCCTCCTGCAGCTGGTGGGGCCCTGTGTGTGGCTGGTGGCCGCAGGTTTTCCAAGGATCTGGGTTTTGAGTGGGTCTGACAGCGTGGGATTCCCTGGGGGCTCTTAGAGATGGATTTCCTAGGGTTTGGCATCCCCCTCCTCTCCTCTAGAAATGTCAAATAATTTCCTCCACGATTTGCATAAGGTGTTTTTGGCCCTTGTGTTATTCAGATAACCTTGAACACACCTTTATTTCTTGGTGCTGAGGAAGCCTTTAAAGCTTTTCTTGCCTACAGCTCAGATTATTTGGAGGGTAAAGAGGCATAAAAACACAGTAATTTTTTAAGTGCCAGGGTTCACAGAACCCAGGCAGCAGCTCTGGCTTTTACCGCATTAAATACTGCACCCAGCAATTTCCAGGACCTGGGAGAACTGACATTGTGGACATGACAAAAGCGTTTTCTCTTGATAAGACTGAAGTGCTGCTACATATCCTATTTATCCTTCATTATTTCCCACTGGTATTCAGCACACAAGTTCTGCACAGTCAGAGGAGATCCAGGGTTTGCTTAAGTCACCTCAAATTAGCCATCCAACACCAGCAAAGACATATTTGTGCAGCTTTGTCAGTAAATGGACATAAAACTTGCATACTGTAGATTTTAATCTTAGATTGGGGAGAGCTGGACGAAAGGGCTGAAATGGGAGTGTTTTGCATCGAGATGTTCCCCAACTTGGTCATGGAAATCAAAGGAATTTGAGTCTAAAATAAAATGTTAGGCTTATGTTAGAGAGGCAGTTTTGCAACCTGCCCAGGCTAAAGAAGGCAAAGGGATGGTTTTGTGGGATAAAATGTATAACCTAATTCTCATTTAACCTTCTCTTTTCTCTGTGTCTGTCTTTCATTAGTGCACAATGGCATCTGATCACTTGGCTGCACAGAAAAGCCTCAAATGTACCCTCAAAAATCAACTTTGTTTTCAAAAGAAGAGTTGAAAACCTAACAAAATTAATAAATAATAATGATTTGAAGCCTGATTTTGATGGTTCTCCTCATCTGTAATTAAGAAGTTGAAGCTGTGGCCAATTCTAACCAGTCAATGTTTGGTTCTCTTCCCACTGGAATAAATTTTGGGATCTCACTACAAGGTGGGCACCACGTGGTACCAGGCACTTCCTAATCCTAATGCAAAGAAAAAAGCAAAGGAGAGGCTTATCAAATACCCCCAGGGCAGGAAGAGTTTATAATTCCCGCCGAGCATTATTCACCCGCCTTGAGGATACGAGATCCCAGAGCGACAGAATAAATCTGGTGAGAGGATATGAAAGTCTGGCCCCAACCACCTCCCCTCAAAACAGGTCAGATTTCCAAGCCAGGTGACGTCGCTCAGGAATTTGGTTGCTTGTGTTTCAGATAAAAATTGCTCTCAGGATCTCCCCGTAAACACAAAAAGGCAGCAGAGTGAACATCAGTGTGACATTGAGCTGAATCCTGTTATTTAATGCCTCAAAGGTCACTTAACTGAATTTTTTTTAGATCATCACAACCAGTTTGGAGCAAACCCAAGTGTGAATCACTTTTTTTGGTGTTTTGTTTTTTTTTTTTTTTTTTGGTGTAGTTTCTCAACGTGAATATTCCTAAGCAGTGCTCAGAAGGTATTGCTTCACTGAGCAGACTTGGTCTCTCAATGTTTGCTTTCTCCCATATTTTCTCTCCTCCATCTATTTTTCCTATCTGATCTCCAGCTGATCAAAAAAAAAAAAAAAACACCAGGTCACGTTCTTATCTTTGAGTTTTCAATGAATTAGCTGGAAATTCCCCTTGTAAGAGAGTTTTCCCACTCTAATACTCTAATAAAGGAAACAAAACCTGTTCTTGTCGGGTTTTTTTGTAACATCTCACCATAGCTAATGTTATAAACCTCACCTGTGTTAAAGTCTGAGCCTTCTTATAGCCCTTCATGACTTTAAACAGATTCTTTTGTAAGCTAAAACCTTATTTAGTCTAAAACCTCATTTCTGTTCATCATATTAATTTGCTTTATCAATTCTACTCTGTTATTTCTCTGTATGTACAAAAAACCCAAATCCAATAATGAAATAATGCCAGAAAGAAATCACAGTTCTTTCTCCTAGTATTTTTGTATGCTCTGATGCATTTTGCTGCTTTTTGTCACCAAATAGTTCCTTGCCTGATAAGCTGCCTATAAATAAGTTTTATTTCCTTTTTCTCCAAGAATTATAGGATAACCAACCAAAGACAAGGATCAGCTTTGTTTTCCTACTGCTCTATCACATCAACCTGGGCTGGGAATATCTGCTGTGCATAAAAATGTCCTCTTGTTAACACGGACAAGCCATTGGGCTGGTTTGAAACCTAATCAATGAGATCACAGGCCTGAGATCCCTCCTAAACCCCACCATGGATATTCTGAATCAATTATTGCCATTCAGTGAAAATGACCTGACATTTTCCTGAGCTGCTTCGAAGATCTTTGCAGAAGCTGGAGAACGGGTTTGCAATGCCACGTGTTACCTGAATAAGGCTTTTTTTTTTCATAACAGAAATCTTTCTGAAATGCAGCCGGGTTTCCTCTGAGTGCCTGTACGAGCAATTCCTCAGACAGGAAAAGTGGGGTGTACCACACTCATCTTGCAGTAGGAGCCATCAGCCAGGGAACAAAGGTGATTTTATTGACATTTCTAAGCAATCTTTTGAGAAATCTGACTAAAGGTGCAGAACAAAAAGTCCTGGGAGCACGGGAAGGAGGCTGCAATTACTGAAAGTGCCTAATTCAGCAGCTGAATGGAACGTGACATCTCCGAGAAACATATTGGAACTGTAATTAAAACAGAAATTCTGCTGTAGTTAAAAAAAAAAGGAGGGTATAAAGAAAGCATGGAAGCTTTATTCCCGAGGGTGATGTCTGGGGGATGCTTGAGAGAGAGGGGGGGAAAGCAGGAAGAGAAAGCAGCAGAAGGAATGGGCTGGATTTGGGATACTAAAAAGGTGAGGGACTAAATACCAGGTAGGTAATTAGAGCTGCATGAGCGTAATTTGTGCAATTCCTGTTCTTTTTAAACTGTAGCTGCGTTATCTCCTTACTGGTTTTCTTGGATAAAATTGACTCCTGCTGTGTCCTGGGGCTCTGATTTCATGTGTGCCCAGTTATTTGGCCTGGGACACCCCAGAGGTTTAGGCAGAAATCAGGGACCTTTGGGTGGCGAGGATTCTGTCCTACATATCCTGCACCCTTAATTCCATCCAAGTATCTAAAACACCTTGGGAGTTTGAAAAATAGGTCTGATTTGTACCAGTCTGCCACAATCATATTATTTCCACTCTTTTAAAAAATATTGTCTCTTATTATTTTCAGTATTTCTACTTAAAAAAAAAACAAACCCAAATCTGTCAGTAAGTCCCTCTCTATTTCTATCGTATCTTATTTGTGAATAAGAAAGATATTTTTTCCAACCTAAGGGAAGTTTCTTTTCCCAGTGACACACAGTGCAATCTTCATTCCTATTAATAGTCTCCAAAGAGATGGCAGACCAGCTGTTCCTGTCCTCAGAAACAGTTTTATGCTTTGTATTATTCATTTGTTTTCCTCTGGCCGTTTCAACTCAAAGTCGTTTCTGGTTTTGTTTGTGGGTTTGGTTTTGGGTTTGTGGGTTTTTTGTTTTTTTTTTTGCAAGATGAGTGGAACAACCCTGATTTTTATTCACTAAAATGCAATTTATAGAAAATACAATAGAGGCAAACATGAGGGACCTATTTTTAACAACACAGAAATTCAAGATTGCTGTACACTGGTCTCTGCTTCCTTTGTGTTTAAAAGAGAGAATGACAGAATCTCACAATGGTTTGGATTGGAAGGAACCTTAAAGATCATCTCATTCCAAGTCCCCTGCCACAGGAAGGGACATCTCCCACTGTCCCAGGCTGCTCCAAGCCCCATCCAACCCAACCTTGGACACATCCAGGGATGGGGCAGCCACAGCTTCTCTGGGCAACCTGTGCCAGGGCCTTCCCGCCAAAAGAGCATCACTCTTATTCCAAACTTTTCCCTCTGCTTATCCCAGTTTCTCCACTGACTGCAGAGGGGGCTCATTTCCCTCCCCTATAGTAGCACTTGTCTCCCCTAATTCCAGACATTAAGGATGTAAATGTGAGCTGGTTATTCCAGGTTATTTTCACAGTCACGGACACCGTGGAATGCAATTTCCCTGACATGATTTAGGTGCCTGGAGAGGACGAGACAATCAGTTCCTCAGGGCTCTCTCCTCTCCACCAGCTCTAAAAGGAGGGTAGGATGGTTGCTGGGATGTAGATGTTTGCTTTAGCAGTAAAATTCCACACACCACACGCATCAGGTTATGAATACCTAATGCAGGCACTTCTCTGGACGGGTAAGCCGGAAAAGTGAGCTCCTGCTGTGGTTAATTGCCAGTCTAAACTAATTAGCCAGGTTACCCTTATAGTTGTGGGAAGAACATGCAAAGTTCCTGCTAGAAACTCATTTGTGCTGCACTGTGGCAGGAGGCCCTGAGTTCTAAGCCATTCCGTTTCTTCTAAAGTGGCTTCAAAGGGAGTTGTGAGGTGGAGTTTGGTAAAGACATGAAGAAATTTAGGTATCAATATGTCTAGATTAGAACTGGATGTTTAAGTTTCCACTGGGGCCAAAAATCATCTAAAATGGAACCTTCATTTAATCTATTGAATGGCTAAGAACCCCTATAACTTTAATACACGCCAAGGCTCGATTAATTCACCCCGTAAAAAGAGACCAGCGCCAGCTGAGATGTCTTTGGGTATCTCAGTGTATAAAAGTGTCTGAAGGGACACTTACATGAAGGACAGACCTTTATAGAGGATGCCAGGAGGGACCAGGCTCTGCTCAGCAGTGCCAAGCAACAGGGCAGAATCTGATGGACAAGAAGTTCCACTTGAACATGAGGAAGAATTTTACTCTGAGAGTGACTGAGCCCTGGAACAGGTTGCCCAGAGAGGGTGTGGAGTGTCCCCTCACTGGAGATACTCAAAGGCCACCTGGACATAGCCCTGAGCAAGGTGCTCTCTGGAATTCTGCTGGAGCAGAGAGGCTGGACTGGGCGACTTCCAACGTTATCCATCCTGTGATTCTCTGATTTGACATTCCCAGGAGCCTGGAAGCTGTGAAATGTGGGTGCTGAAGACCTGGCAGGTTGAGACTGCCTGGGTAAATTCTGACTGGATTCCTTTGTGTGGACTGGATTCCTTTGTGTGGACAAATTAGTCCAGCCCTGAAATCAAACCAGACAAATCCCAGCCAGACTAAATATCTGATTTAGGTTGACTTTTAGCATTCATCTTTAGTAAGAGGAATCCCTCACCATGTGTTTCTCAAAGATGATTTGAATTACAAAGCCTGGCTTTACTCCTTCGCCTTAACCTGTTTTTCACACAAACTGTGATTGTATCATCTGGTAGAAGATTTTACCTCCCCTATTTGAAGCAAACCCTTGAAAGTCACATTTTAAAAACAAAATAGTCTTGCTGGGGGGAAATTCTCATAAGATTTTTGTTTCTTGCTTCTCATATTTCTGCATCCTCCAAAAAATTAAATCTTACATCACTGGCTGTTGAACTTCCAATAAGAATTTATGTCCCTGACTTTACAAGCACGCTGAGACTCCCTCATTAAAGAGCTCAGAACATCTAAAGGGTCATAAAGCTTCTTCCTCAGCTTTCTAGGTGTGCTAAAACACTCATTTCTAAGAGCAAGGAGTTTCTGTAGTGATTTCAAAGATGTATGGATGTTACTACAACCACTATTTGCAACAAGCTCTGGGAGGGGAGATGATAAAAAGAACACACTTGTGACAAGAGCTGTGTCAGGAGATCTGTGGGATCTACAGAACTTTTCTGGAACTGGCAGGACAGAGCGCTCTGCTGCCAAAAAAATATTGTAGAACTGCTGTGGCTGTGCCTTCCTGTGCTACTTTTCCCATCAAATATAAGGGAATGTGGTCAGTTATGGAGAGACAAATGAACTGTCTCTCCACCACTCCTCTTTCCTAAACAGCAACCAAGTCCTTGCTGTGTTCCAGTTCCTCCTGCTGTTCAACATGGTCTTCTCTCAGCTGTGTGGAAACAGCACGAGGCACTCAGTTCAACCCAACCCCCAAACTGTTGGGAAGGGCTTTGGGAGAGTTGGATTTTAAGGGTGTAAAGACCCTCACAGGAGTTTTTAATGCCTAGGAGAAGCATCACTTCTGTGAGGAACAGCACGAAGAAGGTGAGATGTGGGTGTGGCACAGAAATCTGATGGATGAGTCTGAATTCCTGAATTCCATAGAACAGCATAAAAAGGGCCATCTAGGAGGACAATTGGTTAAGAATTGGTTACCTTTTGATTACCTAAAAATTGCACACAGAGCAAGATTGCAGTATGTAAACACACTGATTTTTAAATTCCCATTTATTAGAAAAATAATGAGAAATATCTAAATAGAAATAAGTCCAAAGACACAACTGATATATATATTCAACCAGTATTCCTCATTAGTTAATTAATTCATCCCTGTTCCTAAGCAGCATAAATTTCTTCTTCTTTAAGTTTTTATGTTGCATATGTGTACAGCTGAGCTTCTCATGGACAGTTTTATTTATAAGGAAAGAAGAAGAGAAGACATGCTTAAGTAACTTTTTTTTTTTAAGTATTTCTTATACTTTTATTTTACCATTGGGCCAATTGATCCTGGGTTGCAACTTACTTATAAAAGGAATCCCATGCCTAAATCCTCCACATGATCTGCCCACTATAGGCTCATTATTCTGAGGGCTGGCATTTTGTAAAAGGAGAATGAAAGAACAAAGAAATCATAACAGGAACCAAAATCTTTCCTGGGAGGGAAGCTTTTATGTGCTCAAGACCAAGCACTGCAAGCCATGTGGGGAGGGGGGAAAGAGTTGACTCAACCTCTGGGAGTGCAAAATGCTGTAGCTGAAGGTTTCTGAGTCACAACCCTCAAATGAGACCCAGTCAGGTGTCACAGGGGTGAAACTTTCTGGTAGGTTCTTCCAGCTCAGGTTGGAGTCGTCAGAGCGCTGGTGCTTGGCCAAAAATGTAATTACGTCAGGAAAACAGGAGGAGCACCAGTCTCTGGGATTAAACAGAGAGCTCCTTGGGTGTCTCAGTAAAATGTATCAAGACCAGTGAGTATTCAAAACATGTATTTGGCCCATGGAAGGAAAACTCCCAAGGCCAGGTTGGACGGGGCTTGGAGCAACCTGGGACAGTGGAAGGTGTCCCTGCCCGTGGAAGGGGTCAGAAAGGGTCTCTGAGGTCCCTTCAAATCCCAATCATTCAGTAAATCTGGGGCTCTAAGAACTCTGGAATAGCTCCATGTGCATCCTGTCACTTGGATGGAAACCTTGTATTAGTTTCCTCTGAGGAGGCTCAATCTCCTTTTCTGACAACAGGGTGTGTGGGGAGACAAATACACCTTTTACAGACCTTTACGGAAAATACCTGAACAAAGGGAACACACCTTGACAAAGATATTCCCACTTCCCTCCCTCCCTTTCTTTCTCTTTCCTTCTCTAGTACAAGATTTTCCTCCCAGAAGGATTAAACACATACATTAAAATAAATATATATATATATAAAAATGCCAATTGTTTTTCAATTAACTGATTTTAGGTTTGATGAAAACCTTATTTCAAATGACATGTCTCAAATTACAACCCAAACTAATGACCCATGAACAGGTTCATTTGTTAGTGGTAGAACTTCTCTTTGTGGAAAATCCATGACAAGAATAGTATCTATATACTATAGAATAAGAATAGAATCTTAATTTTTTTTAGGTTCATTTCATGTTGACTCCAGTGCAGTGGCACCAGATATTTATCAATTTATCCTCTGATATTTCATGAGGGAAAATCCATGAACATTCCCAGGAACAGGACAACGAAACAAAGAAAAGCTTGAAATTTCTAAACTTGCAGAAATTTACCGGTTTGCAACAGTCACTGTCGTGGCATTGGCAACAAAATTGAAAAGAAGAGAAATCTTAATTTGATAAAAAGTGAGAATAATGTGTATATTTTTTTGGTAAATCATAGAAATGTCAAAACCTGGAATGGTTTGGGTTGGAAGGGACCCTAAAGACCATTCAGTTCCACCAGGGACACCTTCCACTATGCCAGGGTGCTCCAGCCTGGCCTTGGACACTTCCAGGAATGTCTTCCAGTAAGTCAAAATGCCATCTAAAATCCAAATTAAGGATTGCTGAAGAGAGATTCTGTCTTGAGCAAACTGAACATTTCAGAAGAATGGATTTTATGTTTTATTGTTATATTTGCTACATTTTTCTGTCACTGGACTTTTCTATTAATATAGTCAGATACTGTTTTCTTATTATGTTTTGGCAGAGCTTGCCCTTTGTTACTCTTAGTTTTTAGGGACCATTATAAAGCACAAAATTAAAACTGGGTGAAAAATAAAAAAAAAGGACACCAAAACCCTTTCCTTTCCACTAAAATTAATGTAATTAAACCATGAGGTGATTTTCCTTCTTCGAGACAGACCTGTGCATTGCACAACTGTAGTCAGAAAATCAGGCTTATTTCTTAGGGTCAATTATAATATTCTGTTGAATAATATGAGAAAACTCTGGTTGCAAAGCCCCGTGAAAAATAACTGCACGAAAAGCAAGTCAGTTTTAGGATTTATCTGTACCCAGGAACTCACCAATGGAATCTCCATAAAAACTAACCCAGCATTCCAACTGATTTACACCCAGGAGAATGGGAACAAGCAACAGTGTAAATGTTCCAGGAAGCACAGACAGTGAGGAGTTTTTGAGATTGAGAGGTTTTACTTATTCAAAAATTCTATTTTGTGAACTCCCTTCTTGATAAAAAATACTCTTTTTTTTTTTTTTTTTAAAGACAATTCGTTTTCCTTTCTCTTGTTTCTCCAGGATTGTTTTAAAACCAGTAAAACGTCTCTGGAGTTATGGTAGTCGGGCCAGAGAACACAAATACCCATAAATTTCCCTTGAAACTGGGAAAATTCCATTTATATTTCGAATGGATAGTTTTCTGTGCTGAGCAGTTCATAATTTATACTCGTTCACTGAACCCCTTTCCCTTTATTTAATTTTTTTAAAAAAAGGTTCTAATTTTCCCGGATTAATTATTTGAAAACCAGGTGAAGAATTCCTGCATGCTGATAAAATAGCTTTGATTGAAGCTTCAGGCACATGGTACCTTTTACATGCTCTGATCACATCGACTTGGCTTCTGTTTTCAGGAAATTTAGGGTGATTATTTTAATATTTGAGGGTTTTGTATGTGTGTGTGTCTGTCATGTGCCATACTCATCTGAAGAGATGGTGAAAGTGGTTCTTTCACTGTGTTTTCTTTCTCTCCCGGGGAAAATAATTGTGAAAAATGAAATCAGAAAACAAGTCCATCCCAAATCACAATCCTTAAAATCATGGTGGTGGAAAAAAATCTGTAATGATGCTTTAATCTGTCAGGAGAGTCAGGGTTTACACACAGGGCAGCTGGAATACCAGAAACCGAGGATGATCATGATGCAAACAGGTGAAAAAAAGCTGAAATCGCACACAATTCTTAACAAATAGCTACTTTTAGCAGAAGTCAATATCAATTTAGGGGACCAAATGGATCAACAGGCACCCAAACGCGACCAGCTGAGGCTCGGACATGCTTGAAGTGAGTGACTCGTGTAACAACTAATTAAACCATTGATAGATTAGGCCCCGAAGGTTTCTCAGGGGCTGCTGAGCTGCAGATTGCTGAAAGCCAGCCAGGTTTTCCTGGAAGAATTGCTGCGTGTTTGTTGTGCCCTTACACCTTTACCGAGCTCTCTGCCACAGCCAGAGAAGACAATCAGCTGTTAATGCATCCGTGCTGAGCTCTGCCACTGCTTTTCAGGCTCTTCAGCTTTAAAAAGAAACAAATAAATTAAAAAAAAGAAGCAAAAACCCACAACAAAACACAACCAAACAACCGGCAAACCAATGTGTTTTCTCTTTTTATACACGGAACGATAATTCTGCTATTTAAATAAAAGCTCTTTGAGCAATAAATGTTTTCTGATAATAATATTTGCCATTAAGACACCCTGAATTTTCCTCTGCAACATTATTAAGGAAATAATGAAATGACAGCACTCCTGTTTACACTTGCTGCTAAAGCTGAAGCTCTTGGGGGAAATATTAAGCAGCAAATCGAATTACACCGAAGCAGGAGGTGGGTGAAGATGAATGAACAGAGAGACATAGAGTTTTCCACCCCGTCAGTCTATTCCTGGAATTGCTTTTTGGGGCAGGGATATGAATCCTGAATAGGTACATAATTACATCCCTAAACCTTTTCCTGGAAGTTTCCCCACCCTCATTCAGGGTAAAATGAGCAGGTGATTAGCAGGTTATTTTGAAGCCTCCTATTACAATTGGCACAACCATCAGCTGCAAATATAATTTCCTTCTGAGAATGCCAAAACCAGCTCCTGGTGGCCTCTGCTAATTAATAGATGGCAGAGAGATTGGTATCAAGGGCTTAAATGTTTCCTCCTAATGCAGGGGTTGTTGTTATTTCTGTTTCTCCTGCTGACAGGGGAGGGTTTTTTTACAGCAGAAAAGCCACCAAGGTAGAACCTCCAGAATCAAAAAGACGTGGCATGAAACAGAAGGAAACAAAAGGAAGATTGGTTTTATTAACTATCTGCTTTTGAGTAGAGATCATGGAAAATCACGAAATGCCAAAGGTTACATGATAAATATCAACACTGTGAAAGGAAAATAACATACAAGCCCCCTCTTTGATGTAGTTGTCACCCCAGTTTATCTCCTCATTTCTCTGCAAGGCCAGAATCAGAAACAGCAGCCAAATATTCTGGTAGAACACAAATACTTCATGTACGTGCAAAACAGAGACAAGTGGAGCCCTTGGGAAGGTGTTCTGGGCTCAGAAAGGTGCAGGGAAAGAGTGAAATGGTTGATTGACACGCAGAAATCACAAGGACTGATTTTAAACCTGATGCCAATCACCTTTACTATGGACCCCACTCCAGAAATGGGGGTACACCAAAAAAATCTCTCTGTAATTATGCACATTTAAAAACTCGGTAAATGTTTGTACAAGGCCAACCCTTGAAAGGGCTGCTGGTGCCGAAACATTAATGACAATTCTGTGCCAAAGGAAAAAGGATCAGTCCAAATTCAGTCAGAAATGAAACATTTCTAGACAAAGGGGGTTTTTTGGAGCAGAGCCATCATTTTTTGTCATTACATTTTATTGTTTTCTGGCCTTCTGGGAAAGGCTGCAGGAAGCCCTTCCGTGGAAAATGGTCACTCACACTTTGAATCTCACATTTGCAACCAGACCAACAGGGGGAGATAGTTACTAGTTAATAAATTTTCCAAGCTTTTTTTATTTTCCTTTTTCTTCCCAAATTACCATCATTTTTTTGTGTGTGATTTTCATTATTTTTTTTTCCTTAAGAAAAAGTTTCAGTGTTTCTCTGAAACTCTCCAAATGACAACAAAAAGGAATTATTTCCACACTGAATCAGACACAATAATCGGGGGTTTTTTTCCCTTATCAGGGTACCACTTAATTCAAGTGCCTAAGGATGGATGTTTGGCCGCAGTTCAGATCCTCGAGGACATTCGGCCTGCTCTCCAGCTGCTGCTCCAGAAGGACAAAATCCATGAGCAAAATGCTGGGCTGAAATTATTAAAATAGCATATGGCAGAATGAAATCCTCCCTGATCTCTTCAGTGGTTTCATGGAGGAGGAAATGTGTGATCCCTGTGTGATATGTGTGTGCTTTTACATGTTTTTTCCCCCCAAAAAATGCTGAAATCCAATGTCCCAGTCCCAGAACATTTGACAATACAACAGAGGCTGAATAGATTAGATTTTTGTCTAGTTTAATGAAAATAAAGGATCAGACAGTGCTCCTTATTGAGGGAAAGACCAAAATCTAGAAACCACAGAAATCAACTGACAGTTCAAATATTCACACATATTTTCATTAAAAAAACCCCAAACAAACAATAACAACTAAAAACCCCAAACAAACAAAAAAAAAAAAACCATAAACCAAAAAAAGCTTGCATTAATTCCATTAGTCACAGATCTACCTGCATTGTTTAGGATTTAAAAGATCCGAACACTGAGGAAAGAGTGATTTTTCTTTGGCCAAGAGGCACTGCTGGCATAGAAACAGCTCACAGACGATTCTTGTGCACGTCAGCAAACAAAGATTCACCTGTGAACAGGAATCTGGAGTTTGGTCCTTACAGTTTTACAGTTTCTGTTTGAAATGCAATTCTTTGGAACATTCTCAAAGACAGCTCTGGGGAGGGAACCCAGCCCTGGTCCCACTGAATTCTCATGTTGTCCTTTCCACCAAGGGCCTGGAGCTCTGCCCTCGGATCAGGAAGATCAGCCCCAACAGGACAGAGCTCCCGTGGGAAACTTGGTGTGTCCAGTCTTTGGAGACATCAGTTATTAGGACATGGACCCGATGCAGCAGGTCCAGAGGAGGCCCCGGAGCTGCTGCCAGGGCTGGAGCGCCTCTGCTCTGGAGCCAGGCTGGGAGAGCTGGGGGGGCTCACCTGGAGAAGAGAAGGATCCAGGGAGAGCTGAGAGC
>JAWMRA010000078.1:1851109-1871353 GCA_035584735.1 Pseudotriccus pelzelni | reverse complement strand
AAAAAAAGGAAAGACACTGAGTTAGTCCCAACTGGAGAAAAAAAAAAAAAAAAAGAAAAGAAAAAAGAAGAAAAGAAATAAAATGCAGCTGTTTGCAGGAGATCTCTGATGTTTTAAAACTGGGGCTGGAAAGTTGGCCCTCTCCTGCTGGTGTAAAACAGCAAATCTCTTTTCAAAGTGGGCAGGATTTCAGCAATTCCCATGCAGGACAAGGACAGGAGCCCTTACCTGCCTCAAGTCTTACCTGCCTGGACTCTGAGCTCAGGATTTGCACAAAGTGGTTCTCCTGAAGTCCTTTTTTTTGGGTCAAGAAGGGAAATCAGACTCCGTGACCCTCAACAGTGGAACGGATTCAGGTACAGACCTGGGACTGTCTGCAATGAAGGGTACGAAGGAGCTCGTGGCCACCCCTGGGGTTGCAAAACGGTTCAGCAAAAGAGCAGTACAAGCAGTTCCCACCCCCAAGGTGGGCACCAGAGCAGGGCAGCAGCACCAGGGAGCCCCATTCCTTGGCTGGAACCACCTCCTTCTGGTGGAGTTTGGAGCTGCCCTGCCAGCTCCACACCTGAACCCTGCTGCTCCTCCCTTCTGCCCTTGGAACACTCTCAGCAGCCGCTGCCGAGGTTTGGCTAAACATGTCAGATTAAAGGTCCGAGCAGACGGATAAATGCAGCCCATCTGAGGGCACGTTTCCTCTCACACCTTCGGTGCCTGTCAGCGTCTTGAATGCGATTCAGAAACGTGGCCTTGAAGCTGGCTGGAATGGAGCTCAATATATCAGGGGCAGCATTAGAGAAAGGAGAAAAAAGGATTGGGGGGAAGCTTTCATGGCAGTGAACCCCCCTCCTTCCCTCTCTAGCCCTGCAGTCACTGCAAACCAGGGATAAACAAGCTGGATCGGGGAATGGGGACCTCCAGCCATCCCCTGCTTCTCAGCTCACTAGTTTCCATAGCCTGGGCTTTTTCACACTCTCTTCAAAGCTTATTTTATTTTTTCACTCAAACCCCCACTGCTTTCAAGCCCTTCTGTCTCCCAGAGTTCAGCACAGAGCAGAGCTCGTCCTGTTAATATTCCTGTTCCAAAGGGAAGCCGAGCCATGGAGCTGAGAACAGGCTTCTCTATCTCATGCTCAGTTCTTCCCATGACTTTCATTCCTTTGCACAGCTCCTCTCTCCGGGAATAGCCCCTCTGTCCTGGCCAAGGTTCTGTCTTGCTCCCAGAGCAGCCCCAGAACAGCCAAGCTCAGCTGGGCCTGGTCCTTGCTGTGCTCACTTTCAGTATCATTTTTGCTCCTGGTAATCTGTTCTTTGTATTTTTCGTATGAAATTCCTTCAGTTGCAAACTACTAATCTTCCACCTTGGAAGAGAAACCAAGGGGGAGGGGGGAGGGTAAAATGGGTAGGGTTTCCGAGGATTATTTACCTCTTCCCAACCAAAAGATGGATTTCCCTTCTCCAGGCTTTCTGGCACCATCATTTTTCCCTGAATATTCCTGACATGTCACAAATCATCCCTTGGTTACTGACTTGGAAACTCTCTCCTGGACGGATTGGGAAGCTGTGGCTCAGATCCAGAAATTAATCCAATACCGGGGCATAAAGAAACACTCGGGGGCCGTGGATTTTTATTTATTTAAATAAGATTTTTATTTAAATAAGATTTTTATTTAAATAAGTTTTAATGCGGTAGTCCCCTTCTGTGACCCTGCAAGCTCCATACCTGGGGAGGGCAGGGAAGGGGGTTGGTGCCACCAGGAACAGTGGCCCAAAAGATGGCCCTGGGCACTCGAGGCAAGAACAGGCACTGAGTGCTGAGAGGCAGCAGCAGCTCCTGCCTCACTTTTGGGCTGCACAGCCACAGTTTTCACTCTCCTTGGAGATACTTGTTGAGGGGAGTCCCTGGAAGATCCCCATTTGTGAAGGGGAATTGGTGCCTGTGCCAGTGAAGGACTTCAGTGCCTTTCACTCCCTGCCCTGCTCAGGTATTTGCACATGGGGAGCCCCACAGTGGGGCCCTGGTGATGCAGAACTTGCTGAGATGAACAAATTCAGCTTTTTTGGACCTTCTTGTGTTCCTGGGTGGGCTGTTGAGGGGTGCAGTGTGCCTTTAGCCCTCCCTCTGTGTCCCTCCCTCATCCCATGCCCAGCGTTGAATCCTTTCCTGACTCCTCCTCGCCAGACTGAGTGAAACGTTGCCTGGGGATGAAGTTACGGTACCCAACCCACAGAACTCCTGAAAATAAAGAGTTAAACTCTATTAGTCTGTCCTGCTGAGCAGTTTGCTGGCCCAGCAGAGCCAGGGGCACTCACTGCCATCTCCCCCCACCACACCAAGGGGGTCAGATGGAAAGCAAAGACGAGGTTTTCTCTTTGGAAAGGAAAACCAAGAAATAAAAAGAGGTTTTCGTTTGGTTTCTTGCTTTACCTGGGCAGGGAGCCTGCACCTCCTGGGTCTTGCACAGCCCAAGGTGACTGGGATTTGTAAGCACCAGGTTATCAGTTAAAACTAATAACAACATGAAGCTCTATTGTATTTCATAGATGTTTATCTAAAGGAAACGCATAATACTCCCAACCTGCAAGATTTATTGTTTGTTATTTATTTGATCTTGTGGATAATTGTTTAATTAAAGTAATTAGTAGCTGCTTTCAACCCCCAAAATCATTACTAAGCTCATTCCAGCAAGGAGCCACTCCAACCATAACACCTCCCCGAGCTCTGGGCCGGTGCCAGCCCAGGGCAGAGGAGCTCAGTGAGTTCCATCCCATGAACTGGATAACCCTGGGACATGAAGGGGTACCCACAACTGCTCTCACCACAACTGGTGTCTGATCTGAGCTTGGCAGGAGGTGGGAAATGGATTTGGAAGTGGAAGATGTAAATCCGTGGAGCTCTTTCTGGTGTTGATGAATTCTAGCTCTGGGTGATATTTTGGCCTTCTTTTTTTTTTTCTGTCCTGAGGGAATCCTTCACAGGCATAGGAAATTCATCTGAGCTATTTCATGCTTCTCTGAGAAACTCCTGAGATATCTAGACATGCATTTATAGCTATAGAGTTAGGCCAGAACCAAGACATAATGCCTTGAAAGGACGTTCTGTGATGGAAACCCGTGCCCAGGATCCCGTGGGCATTCCAGGAAAACGGCTCAGTCAGTTGAAAAACTTGTCAGCCAGAATGTAAATAAGCAGAGGGTCCATACCCACAGTCCTGAAGGGAGAAAAGGAAATTGAATTCATTTATGGCTTCACTCCTGGACCCTCCCACAGCACAGGAAGCAGTAGGCCATGTAAAACCTATAAATAGCTCTCCAACTTCGTGTTCCCTCTCAGACAGAGAGTACAAGAGAAATAAAAAATGCTCCCCAGGGAAAAACATGATCATTTCCCCATGTTTGAGTTGTCAGTTTTGACAGAAAGGCTACAAGCTAATTAAATTCCTGTTAATTTATTTTGTCTGATCCGGTGAGTGCCTGTCTCCAGGTCTCCTCCCCTCGGAAGCGCCAGTGCAGCAAAATGGACCCGGTTAAGTCAAATAAACACAAAGAGCAGTTGAATTCGTTTCTCCCTCAGTGCTTCAGCTCTGTGTGTCTGCTCCAAAGGGAATCCAGGCTTATTGCAGCGGATAAGTCTCAGGGGTGGTGGGAGATTTGTGAAGGGGGTTATGACAAGGTCAGTGAAGGAAGGACTGGGCTCCTGATGGCTGGGTGATGGTCCGGCCACATCCCTGCAGGACCCAGGGCTGGAGCTGAGCCTGCCATGCAGGAGGGAGCTGGAGCCACTGACCTGTGCTCCAGGTTTATTTCTGTCCCAGTTAAATATTTATTGTCTGGATAAAGCAGAGCCCCCTTTCACTTCTGTTGAGATCTTAAACTCCTCAGGTGCCTTTTCCAGTTCCGTGCACACTGACTGGGATTTGCCTTGGAAAGGCTTTGATTGCTGCTCAAAATAACACTTCCTGACTATTTTGATAAAATATTAAAGGATTGTTACATTTTATTTTGTTTTTTTTACACAAAACTTGGGGTCCAAGTGTGCCTTTGGCCCAACAGGTTTAGTGTGAGATGAGATGACGGTGACGAGGAAAGGGCATTCCCCGATCAGGGAGCTCAGGTACCACTGCCCTTTTCTTCCATGAGGAAACACCAAACCTTTTCCAGGTTTCCTGGAGAAGCTGTGGCTGCCCCATCCCTGGAAGTGTCCAAGGCCAGGCTGGACAGGGCTTGGATCAACCTGGGCTAGTGGAAGGTGTCCCTGCCCATGGCGGGGGGTGGAACAGGATGATCTTTAGCATCCCTTCCAACCCAAACCATTCCATGATTTTTTTCAGGGAGATCCATTTGATCGGATGGTTGGCCACGTACCTATTAATGATTAGGTGATGTGTTTATAACCCCCCTGCCCAGGAAGGTGGGGAAATCCTGAGCACAGCTCCTCAGCCAGCCGGAGCAGCCTCTGCCTGCTCCGACACGATCCGTGCTCATCTCACATTCTCCCGGAGCTCTGTAAGGGCACAGCCAGCTCCAAAGAAAGCACTGTGAAGTCTGATTGTTCCCAGATAATCAGTTGAGGAAACAGGTAAAAGACAAACCCCGGAGGTGTTTGTTCTGCTTTTTTTTCCAACCTGTCTTCTGTCAGGGGGTTGCGCTTCGCGGGCCCTTCACAGTTCAAAACCCCTTCGACAAACACACGCACCAGAGGCAGAGCAGCGTGGCTGGCTTCGAAGCCGGAGGTGATCAGATCAGAACACGAGATAAGCAATTAGCAGAGCCCTTCAAAGTACCAGCTGAAAGGGGAAAGTGCGGGAACCCGCAGATGTTCCCCGCTCAGCTTCCCCTCTGTTTGCACAAACACCCCTCTCCCCTGCCCTTCCAGCGGGGCTTTGTGTTGTGTTATCCTGTTTAACGGGTGGTTTCTGCATTAAGGGATCGGCGCTTTTAAATCAGAGCTCTGATTCTCTTTTGGCATTGAAGTGCCTCCCTACGTGACTTCACCCTCGCTGAGCACTGGCAGTTCCCAGCCCGGTTCGGTGGGACAGGAATGTACCTGCAGCTCCTTCTGCTCCTCCCAGCCAACCCCATCACCGCAGCTCAGGGAGCAGATCCGGGAATCCTGCAGGCTGGAAAAGGCCTCTGGGAGCGGCAGGTACCACCAGCAGGGTGGATGGGGCTCGGAGCAGCGTTTTTCTAGTGGAAGGTGACCCTGCCCACGGCAGAGTTTTGGAACTGGGTGTTCTTCCAGGTCCCTTCCAGCCCCTTCTGTGCTGACCCCAGCACCACAACCATGTTCACCATTAAACCAAGTCCTCGAGAGCCACAGCCACGTGTTCTTTGAACGCTTCCAGGTGACTCCAGCACGGCCCGTGAAAAAAAAAATCTTAGCTAATCCTCCCCTGGGGAGGCCACCTCCTCCATGAAAAGCAGCAGCCAGAGATGGCCAGAGTGGTGGGTCTGTGAGGGAATGTGATTTCCATAAGAATTCAGCCAGATGAATCAGGAGAAACGTTGTTGAACACTCTCAAGTGTGTTCAAAACAGTTACTGGTGCAAAGCTTTCTTTCCATTTCCCAGCATTTATATTAGAGCAGCAAAAATCAAGAGGCAAATTCACTGGACATCCTTGAGCTCTGAGAGGTGAAGAGTTTTTCTCAGTGGCTCCTGGAAAACTTCCCTTGAAGATGAGCTCAGAGGAGTCAGGAACCTGCTTTACTTTGTGGCTAAAGACAAAATGCATTTCCCTGCATTTTTAACGTCTAAATGTCTATCAAAACATAATTTCTGTTTGCTTCCAGACCTCTCCATTTTATCTTTTTATTTGTTGTATTTACTGAGAGCACTGAAGGGAGAGGCAAAACCAGGATGTCATTCTGGAGGGTGCTGTGGAAACAGAGTGGGAAGTGTTCCCATTCTGAGGAGTTTAGAGCATAATTAGATGGGTTAAAGTGCCCTGATTTCAGTGGGAAGCTTTGCTGGAGTGTTTTTCACCCCCATGAAGTGTCCTTGGCTCTCTGTTTGGAGAGAGGGGCACTGGCTGTGGAGGGGAGGAGGAGATCCCTCCCCACCTGTTCCTTCATCCAGTATTTCTACCCTAAACAGGATGATGAAGAGCATGGATGGGCCTTTGAAGCACTAAATTAATGCCAACCTCCTCTTTCAAACAGGCTGCAGTGGAAAATTGCACGTCACCAAGATGTCTTCAATAAACATTTAATCGTATAATCTAATATATTAATATTATATATGCCCTGGGGAGCCAGGTATGCATTGCAAACACATGTCATAAACATTTACAATCCAGCGAGCTTTTAGAATATTAAGAAAGTACCAAAAATAGTGAGAAGGAGGTGGTTTTATTTGTAAAATAGTTTAGTTCCAGCTTGAAGCAGATGCCTTCCAGTTGCTGGTTCCCTGTATTTGGAGGTGGCTGTCGCTGTGCTGGGAGGTTTTGGATTCTGGCAGTGATGAGGCACAGACTCAAGCTGGTAAAAACAACGCAGAAGACCCTTTAAAGCCTTTTTCCCCTCATCTTTTGGACTCAGATTTCTGCTTCACCCTTTGGTGCTTTCCAGCACTCCAGCGTGCTGTGGATTCTCATGAGCTGCAGAGACTCCCAGTGGTGCTCACAGTGCCAAAATAACGAGTTGGGTGGAGGGGTGATAACTTGGGGGGGGGGATCTCACGGGCTGGGAGGCTTTTTACAGTAAAGGGTTACTCAAACCTTCAGTGTTTGCCGTGTGGAAGTCGTGGCATGGTGGCTGTTCCTCCGGGGAGAAGGATCTCCAAGAGCCTGTGACACTCTTTGCCCATTTTAAATCTCATATTTCCCCCGAGTTCTCCCTCTAGCCTTTGTAGGTCTGGGCAAACAGCATGAAAACTTGTGGAAAACTTGGAATCTCAGCCTTTGAAATGCCCAGCCCGTGAGCTGAGCTGCTCCTGGTGCTCACCCAGGACTAATGTGTCTTCTGCTGTTCGCACAGAGCGGGTGAAGCTGCCCCAGCACTGAAGCAAAAGAGCTGAACACATTGTGGAACCCTTGCTTTGCATCTTTCTGCCAACTTTTGAGATGCTGATGAAAGATAATGTTGACGTTTCAAAGCCTGGGGGTGAGGGGGGGGAACCCTCCAGAATTTTTGTGATGTCAGAGGAAGAGGGAAGCCAGCTTGAAATGAAGGGCTGCTCTCGGGCTCTAATCTTGTAGACACCTACTTAACTTTAAGCCAATTAAATCAATGGACTACTTAACCTTTGCCTACAGGAGAAAGGATTTGCCAGCACAGTTTATATTAGTGCCCCAAACAAAATAAGCAATCCTCCAAAAAGCACTCTTCTTTCAGCAAAGCTCTATCTGCCCTCGGTGTCACGAGCACAAAACTGTGGCCAGAGACTTAAAGGAAATCTTGCCTTTCAGTGACACCAGTGAAACTTGGTTCTGCCAGAGCCAGCCCCGCAGACTCCAAACCAAGCCCCAGACAAAGCCCGGGCAGGCTGGATTTTCCAGAGCCAGCTCGCACAGAGAGGAGGTGCTGCTTGAGCCCAGTTTGCTCGTGGCTTTTACGAATCCGTGGGATGTTTAATGAGCCTGGGGGCACAGAGGGCTCTGACCTGCCCAGATCCACCCCCCCTCCCCAACCCCTCGGGGTTGGTGCTGGATTGTGGAATGTCTCCCCGAGGTGCCTATTCCCCCACCAGCAGAGAGGCCAGAGGGGAACAGGAGGGTGTAAAACCCCCTCGGGCTGTTTGTTTTTACCAGTTTGGTGACGCCCCGAGGTGCTCCGGGGGGTGTGGGGGGGGTGCTGTGGTGCTGCAGAGGTAGTTGGGGGGTGTGGGGAGCTGTTTTGGGGCGTGGGGAGCTGTTTTGGGGCACGGGGAGGTGTCCTGGTGCTGCGGAGTCGGTCAGAGGGAAACGTTTGCGTGCTGAGCTGAAGAAAACCAGGGCTCCCCTGAAGCAGCACCAGGGGTCCCATAACACGTTACATCATTTGTCACTGCACACATTGGGAGTGTGTCACTGGAAAACCTTTAAAAGCCGAGCTGGAAGTGGTGTGGAGACAACCACGGCCTCCGCAGGGGGAGAGAGACAGCGCCATTTATAAATGTTTTCATGTCTAATATTTACATTTGGAGCATTTAAATGTAAAAAGGGAAAAGAAAGCCTACACTTAACATCTTCCCAGATGTTAACAACATCTGTTTCGATGTCAGCCCGAGGATCTGACATTTTATGGGGAAAGGGGGGGTTGCATTGCACTATTTCTGGTTTTATTTTTCTTCCCCCCCCCCCCCCTCGCCCCCCCCCAGATTAATTGTCCTGCACGTTGGTCCCATCACTCTTTGCTTTGGGCCATATGGTCAGATGTCATTAACCCTGGAGACCAACAGCCCCAGAAAGTGGAACCACATGTTCTTAGCAAAGATAAACAGTAAATATGCAGCACGATTGGTTTGGGAGGACGGGGCTGGTGTGTTGGGGGTTTGGGGGTTTTTTGGTTTTTTTTTTTTGTTCAAATGAACACAAATACGTTTTGGTGGCAAAGCACGTGGACAAACACGTCCTGGTGTGCAAAACCAGCAGCTCCAGAGCCCTCCGGCAAAGCAGCTCCTGCATTTTGGGGTCTGGGTCCCAGCTCCGCTCCGAGGACGGGAGGAAGGAGCTCCTTCACTGCCACATTGAAATGATGCTGAATCCTTCAGTCCAGGCAAAGTTCCCCATCTCTCACCACAGGGTCACTGAGCCACCACCAGCTGCTGCCTCTGTCCATCTCCCCGTTGTGCAGCTTGATCTCTGGAAGCTAATTCTTCTAAATATCTTATTTCCTGTCAATTTAACGTGACAAAAAAGGGTGTGTTTTTCCTCTGTGCCGGTTCCTTTCTGGCTGTCATCATTTTGAGCCAAATGAGAGATTTCCTTTTAGTTCAAGGAGACTGTGGCAGCTCTTTCAGAGGAGAGTAATTCCACAGGACACTCAGGGGCAGGGAGTCAGCAGTTGTTCATCTGTCTCTCGCCAGCAAAGTCACCCTGACACCTCAGTGTATCTAAGGAAAAAGGGGAAAATATGCCCAGACTGATGGCTGACGAGACAGCCTGAATTATTTCTGCCTTGCCAGGTGTCATTCTTGCTTTCTGCGTGTTTGGCACTGAAGTCTGAGCTCTCCCTTCCAGACAAGGGCAGTGTTACTGCATTTTGCATTCGTGGCTCAGCAGCAGCCCAGAAAGCCAGCGAATAATAAGTGGATATATGTGCCAGTGAGATAATGTTGTAACAAAACATCCACTTGTTTGGATTATTTATCATGAAACACCACCACCAACACCACCTGTAGAGAATCAGATGGCGATGCAGGGCTGGAAAGAATTCCAGCTGAATTTCTGCCTCGCAGACTCACCATCATCCCTTTGAACCTCAGCAGCCCTTGCTAAACTTATCTACCGAAGGAAGCAACTTTGTAGTGGCAAAGATTCCCCTCCTTTCCGTGCAGGAGCCCAAGAAGAGCCCAGAGGTCTGTGTTGGGAGCAGGGCAGGAGGGAGGACGGGGTTGATAAGCTGCAGCTTTATCCTGCCCGAGCTGTGGCACATTCCTGAGAGCTCCACAGGCATCCCACGGGCAGGTCCCCGCAGCAGCCCCGCTCCCAAATCCTGCCCTGTGTTCGTTCGTTGTCTCTGCGTGAGGCAGATCAGCTCAGCCCAGAGCCACACAGGGAACATCCCGAGCCTGTTTGCTCAGATGAACAGCCCGGTGAGGAACAAACCGGCACACGGAGCGCACACAGCACCAGGGACCAGCACAGGGGACCCAACCTGCTGAGCTGGTAAAACCAGAGTGGGTTTTAGGCAGTGTCTGAGTGCACAACACACACCCCATCACCTCCCTAATCCTGTCTGACCCCTGAGGGCCAGCACTGCCCAGGCTGGGGGGTCTGACCGGCTCATCCCACCCCAGGCAGCCCTCGCTTGTTTTACTGCCCTGGGCTGTGATTGCTCTGCTGCCCTTCTGATCCAGCACAAACCAGAAAGAGCTGCCAACAGGTCTGTTAGGGAAAACTCAGGATGCACGAGGCTAATTCTGATCCAGGTGTGACCTCTGGCAAAGTGAAGAGTCCCTTGTGCTGCCCTTGGAGGGCAGATGAGGTCCCTGTGCCCGCTCCTGTCCTGTCATCCTGGCTGGTCTGGGGATGCAGGGCTGCCTGGGGTCCCTCTTCCAGCTGCTCTGCTTCCTGTCGGAGGCCAATCCACATTTATTCCTTGTCTTTGGATGTTTTATGTTGCAGGCAGGGCAGGGAGATCCACTCTCATCGTGGATGTGCCTCCTGTAGCGCCCCAGAGTTTCCCCCCACCCTTTGCTGCTGTCCCAGCCTGGCCACAGGGTAGAAATCCCACGTCTGGGAAGCAGTGGGAATCTGGGCTTATCGGATTTCTCTGGGCGTTCCGAGATATCCTCTTTGCTGGGCTGCTGCTTCTTCTCCTCCTACCCCGGCCAGTTTGATCATATTTAACATGCATTCTTCACACATGATCTTATTACAATTCCAGTGCTCTTGTTTTTGCTTGTTCAGGCTGACCTTCGGCATCTCCTGCCATCCTCTGCCATGGTCAAGACCTCCCAGCTTGTTGCCTGGTGGCCCCCAAAGGAAGGTGTGAAGATTAACAGCCCAGAGGATGTATTTAATGAATGGCAACAAGGGATTAGTGACACAGTGTCACCTTTCATGGCCTCTTTAAGCAGCCGAGCTGACACCCGTTTATTTTTGTTTGCACTGTTGAGTAAACTCTGGAAACGGGCTGGATTTACAGTCCCTGCTCCCCCAGCGAGGAGCCTCCTCCTGTCCACCAGCCCTGCCTGGGGGGGGGATGATAAAACTGGGAATCTCTCTCCCACCTTTCTGCCGGGGGAATCCTGAGCCCTACAGAGCCGTGGCCTCCTCCTCCCTGCTGAGAGTGCAGAGGAACAGGGCTGTGGGAGGTGGGATTGGCAGCTCAGGTCTTCAGCCCTCCGTGTCCATCAAAAAGCCAGCCCCGTGCTCCCAGTCCTGCGGAAAGGGCTCCTCTGCCCGTCCCTGGGGAGCAGGGGCAGCCCACCCACTGCCCTCCTGCCACCCCTCGCAGCCCCTGCTTCCAAAGGGCTCTGGAAGGGAGGATTTTGGCCGTGAGCTGCAGGCCACGAACGCAGGAGGTTCTCTGTCTGCAGAGGTGGCTGCGCTGCACCGGGCAGGGAGTTCATCTGCAGCGGGTTCTGCTGCTGGAGTGGCTTATCCCTGTTCTCTGACTGCCATCCTGAACCAAACACCCCCCAGGCTGCAGCAGACCTTGATGGAGCCTCCAGGGACCAACCTGGTGACTCGCTCCAGCAAAGTGCTCCTTCACCTGCTTTGTTTGCCAAGTTTCCACCTGACCCATCAGCTTTGCTGGGATTCCAAGTGTCCTCCAAGCTCAGTGATGTGCTGTGCATGGGCTGCACTGGGACACGGGGTCCTCAGAGCGTGGTGTTGGATAAGGTTATCCCACAGCTGGCCTTGCAGCTGATTCTGAGTGCTTTCTGCTGTCTCTGCTTTCAAATTATTCCCTAGGCTACGAAATTCTGGTGCTCACAAAATTTGTTCTTACTGGATGCCCTAAGTTCTGTTTTCCTTCATTTCATTTCATTCTGACCAGTCCTCTCCCTGCTTTGCAGACCTTTTGCAGAAATTTGCCCCACGGAGCAGATCTGTCCGTGACACTCTTAGATTCCATCTCAGGGCAAGTGCAGGGATCCAGAAGGAAATACCCAAAGCAAAGGAAAAGGGAAAGTTGAGCAGGAAGCCCAACTGCAAGGATGGCAGGGTGGGAAAAGCCGCCTGTTGGGGATGGGAGGTTGAAGCTGGAGAGGGTGTTTTGGACTCAGTGTACAGGTTAATCTCTGCTGCTGACAATAAATAAATACATTTTATAGCGGTGGGGATAAACTGAAGTTTATCTTTCCCAAGCAGCTTTCACGGCAAATGTTGCAACTGTATCTGAAACACGAAGCAGGAATTAATGTCTCCAAATAGAAGGCCAATCCAGTGGCTTTGATTTCTCTCCAGTTCAGGGAGTCTCCTGAGATTGTATCTTCCCTGTGTCAAGGACAGAGGCTGATGTTTCCTTTGCACAGACAAGAAAACAAACAGCCTAAAATCCTGAGCAGAGAAGTTCAGAGAACCAGAAGTTCAGAGAAATGCTGGTCTGACTGAGCTTGGATGAGTTTGCAAATGTATTTAAATTGTGCTCCCGGAGCTCAGCTGATTATTTGCATCCTGGAATTCCTGTTAATGAATAGTTTGTGGTTCGCTGGAGACCTGAAAGAAAAGCAAACAGACAAGAAAAAAAACGTTTTCAAAGATGTTTATCTATTTGTGTGCATTTTATGCAAAATGCATCACAGATGGAGGCATTAAAACCCCAACAGCTTCTGGCCACGGAAATCCCTGGCAGAGGAAGCTGTGCCTGGCTCAGGGCTGAGTCTGAAATGGCAGGTCCAGACTGAAGATGCATCAGCCTGTCATCGAGGGGTCCCTAATCAGGGCAGGGTGGGAGCTGCAGGTTGGGACTGAGGTTTGGCAGCAGAGGCTTTGGGAGATACGCATCAGCCAAGTGCAGGGCAGGAGAGGTGGAGAAAGCTGCTCCAGGACTTTGGCTCAGGGCGCTGCTATCTGCTCCATTGTCTTCCAAATTAATTTCCCCTTCACTTCACAGCTTTTTATCTTTTCTTTTTTTCACACCCCCCCCCCCTTCTTTTATTATTTTAATCACGCTTGCTATTATTTTTAAAGCAATTCAAACATGGAAACAAGACCCAAGGAAACACCCACTGCATTCCTGGGATGATCCGTCTGTGCTCCCTGCATTCCACCCCAGGCACAGAGGTGGGAGGCAGCTGTGTGCCAACACCACCGCACTCCATTCCCACAAGGGGAAAAAAAAAACCGTGGGCAAAGCGGGATGATCCAACCCAACTGCTTCCAAGGAACACAAGGTCTGGAAAGAAGTCCCCCAGGGCCTTTTTCCAAGTGCTGCTTCAACGGAGAGTGCACAAAATGCCTTCCACTAACCGGGACAAACCTATCTTTTAAAAAAAAAATCGAGCCAATTAACATTGCAGAGTCTCCGCACCCAGATTCCTGCCGGCTGGCACTGCTGGGCCTTGGATGCTGCCGTGTCTTTGCAGGCGGATTCCTGAGGCTTAACACCTTAATTCCTGAAACCGGCCCCAGTCCTAATTCCTGATTTTAGGAAAAACAACATTCCTGCCATTGAATGAAAACATTTGTACACAGTTCATAAACCATCTTCCTGAGGGGTGGGAGGGGAGGGGGCTGGGAGAGGGAAGCCTGGGAGCGAATAGACAGGCATTGTCTGGCGGATCCCGCCGCTGGCTCTGGGATCCAGCTGCTGTTTGGGGAAGTGCTCTGTTCAAATACTCCAGTCCCCCTCTGGACAGGGCCACGACCAGAGCGCTCCACAAACACCAATAAACACGTTGGGCAGCAGTTTCTGGGGCGGCTCTTTCATTTCTCCCCGTCAGCGGCAGCCCCCAGGTCGGGTGGGAGAGGTGCTGGGGTCTGATCTGGGGCTGCCCTGACATGTTCACCTGGGAGGATGAGGAGTCATGTTGGCACAACTTAAAATCACGGAATCGGGGAATCATGGAATGGTTTGGCTTGGAAGGGGTCTTAAAGCTCATCCCATTCCACCCCCTGCCGTGGGCAGGGACACCTTTCACTGTCCCAGGTTGCTCCAACCTGGCCTTGGACACTTCCAGGGATCCAGGGGCAGCCGCAGCTTCTCTGGGCAACCTGTGCCAGGGCCTGCCCACCCTCACAGCCAAGGATTTCTCCCTAAAATCCAATCTAAACCCACTGTCTTTTAGCTTGGAACCATTTCCCCCTAAAAGTAGCTGGGAAGACAGAGGCAGCTCCAGCTCCTGCCTCTTCTATCCCTGTCCTGGGAAACTGTAGGTGGGCAGCAAGAGTGATAATGTTCCTACCAGCTCTCAGCTTCCCTGCTAAGCTGAGCGTGTTAATGCACCTTGTCTCTCATCCCTGGAAGCTCATAATCCACTCACATCCTGCCAGGAACCTCATCCCAGTCCTTCTGTCCTAACAAACAGCCCCACGGGCCCTGTAAGAGCAGCAAGAGCTGACAGACAGCTGACAAAGAGCAAGCAGAGGACACCAGTGGCTTCTAAAATATAGGTATTTTTCCAAGCACACGCTGCCTGTCAAATTTCAGGATCCAGTCAATACAGTGAAATTACAGTCCTGGGGAAAAGAAAAAGAAAAAATAAAAATTAAAAAAAGAGGAGAGAGAGGGAAAAATTTGATTCCGAATTGGAGGGATTAATGGTCAAAAGAATGTTCTTCTGGGAGTAATCTAAGTGTTATATTTACATTTGGCTTGGAATTATTTGCAGTGAGGAATTTCAAATGCAAATATTTTAAAAGCGTAACATGTAGAGAGACACTGTGGGCACTTCTGTTTTCTCTAAAAAAAAAAAAAAAAAGAAAAAGAAAAAAAGGAGAAAAAATGGTTTTCTTGACTGTTTTTTATTGGAATCTTAATGAGACCATAATTACAGCAGGGGCAAAAAGGAAAAAATGTAGCTCTTAAAGGTTTGCTCTTAGTGTACATACGGGCCTTGGACTGAAAAAAAGACAAAAATTCTATATTTTTTGAAACTATTTATTTTCCAAAGTGGTGCATGGGAGGGAAAAAAATGACTTAGCTAAGTAAGTCTTGTCCATTTATGTGCTTAGTCTGTATTTTCTTTTTCTAAAAAAATATATATATGAATAAACGTTGAAAGTAGGCCCGTTCTGTTTGTCTTGGCTCCCCCCTTTATCTTGTTTTATTGTGTTCCCCTTCCAAGGGGGGTTTTAGGAACTGCAGAGTTTTCTGGATTTCTTCTGCGTCGGCGGGGAAGGGAGCACGTGGTGCCTGCAGGTTATTCCCTGGGTTCCATGGAATCATGGAAAGGTTTGGGTTGGAAGGGACGCTGAAGCTCATCCCAATTCCACCCCCTGCCATGGACAGGGACACCTTCCCAGGTATTTCTTCTTAAAATCTGCTCTAAGAAGACCAAACCTGCCCCTCACTGAGCTCATCCGCAGGGTTTGATGCCTGCAGTTACTCTGGGGGATATTTCAAGATCTCCAGCGATTTCCCCTCTTTTTATTCCCTTTTATTATTAATCCTTTATTCATTTTCTTTGCCTTTAATGTCGCTCCCATTTTTCCACCTCTTTCTTTCACACCCTCCCCGCTCTCTTTCTCTTGCTCCCCTCTCATGAATGGAGCAAACATGTTAAAATGAAGCCCCTTTTTTTTTCCCCAAGGAAGAAAATCCCTTTAAAGTCCCTTTAACATCCCACGTGCCCATCAAAGCTGATGGAAGGGCAGAGCACGTATTCCCTGATTCCAAACTCCTGGGTATGGGCAGGAGAATAAATCTTGTTTCTGACACGGGAGGACATCAGGAACCAGGGAAACCAACCTGAAGCTTTTGGAAAGGGTCCAGTTTGCTGTCAGTCAGGAGGAGATAAACTCTGCATGAAACAGGACCTTCCCAAGTCGCTAGTTCCCCACTCCTGCCAGAGGAGGGAACGACAGGAGCCAAAGAGAACAGAAAACAAGACAAGAATGGCAACACGTCTGGGAAGAAAGGGCCCAGCACAAAGGTGGGAATGCTCCCTGACTCAATCCAAACAGGATGGATCCACAGGAAAACTGTGCTGCCTGGAAGTCCCGGGACCAAAGGGATCAGATCATCTGCAGGCAGATGGGTGCAGCTCTAAGCAAAGGGAGTGCCAGTTGTTCAATGAGCTGTTTAACCAGGGAGACCTGTTGCTGAAGGGAAAAAGGAATAAGAGGCAGGGGGGCTGCGTGGAAAGGACTTGGACTGGTGTTGTTGCTATGTCAGATGCACATTTGTGATATGTTAAATAAGCTCCCACCACCTCCCTCCTTCTGCTTCTCTGCTCATACCAACGGTTCCTGAAACCCCTGTCCCTAAATCCTTGCTGCCCTGGAAGGTGCTGAGCTGGCTCCCCGTGCCGGACGCTGCCCAGCCCTTCGCATGTGGAATCTCTGTCATCCCCAGAGGTGTCATCCCTCTCATCCCTCCGGCAGGGAAAGACGCCCTGCCATGGAGCGAGATCCTCGGCCAGGCTGGGGGAGCCGGTCCCTGCCCGGCACAGGGGATGGGAACTGCACCGAGGGGATGGGAACTGCAGGGCTGACACGATGCCAGGGGACGGAATAACAGCCTGGAGAAGAGGAGCTGCCCGGGAGACACTTGCAGAGAGCAGGGGAAGGAAGGCTGGGGAAGTTTTACCCCAGGTTCTGGCCCCAGATATTTCCCTTTGTTATGAATAACAAGCGGGAGTTAAAAGGTGACACAAAGGGCTCCTTAATCCTCCCAGCGTTCTCCCCATCCTGCCTGGGTTCATTTGCTCCTGCATTTCTCCTGATAACCACAGCAGGCAAAGGGCTTTATAACACAGTCTATAAACTCCCACAGTGGAGCTCTGCCAGTGCCAACCAATGACCCAGCAGGCAGCGAGCAAGTGTGTCTGTGCTGACTCAGTGATCCAAGTCTGCTTTTAATTTCCTTTCTCTAGTTTTCCTTCGTCCTGCAAGGAATAACTGTGAAGTAAATCAAATGGCCTATCTCCACGGGCTGCCCCGGGCTTGGCACAGCCCGAGCAGGGGGGAGAGGCTGCCAACTCTGCGGCCGCCTGACAAAGTGGGTTCTGTTAGCACAGAGTAACTCACGGCAACAACAACCCGCTCCGGGAGCCAGCAGGGCCGTGCCTGTGTCAGTCCCACCACGGCAGGGATCGCAGGGATTCCTGCTCCTCCTCTGAGCAGCCAGAACCAGGAACCACTGAGACTCGTGGAAATTTCTGGAGGGAAGGAAAAAAAAAAAGGAGAGATTGGGGGGTTAGGAGAGAGCTAATTCTGTGTTTTTATCCTCATCCTCGGCCAGGGCAGGGAAGGGATCACAGAATCATGGAATATGCCGAGTTGGAAGGGACCCACAAGGATCACCCAGGACCGTCCCCAAGACTCCCACCATGTGCCTGAGACACGGAGAAGCACCCCCAGGTCGTGTGTGGGTGCCAAGGGAGGTGTTTTGCCAGGGAGTTCTCGCGCCTGTGAACTTTTATCTCTTGCTCTTCCATTTCAACACAGGTTTTATGCCTTGTTTGCATCAGCTCTTGCCCCGAGTTTGTTGTTGCCCCAAGTAAGTTCATTTCTAGTGGCTGCCTGACAGGACAGGCTTCTCTCCTTGCCAGCTTTATTGCTTCTAACAGAAATACTCAGGAAAGCTTATCCCGAAGGGAGGAGAGGAAGGAAACAGTCGGGTAGAAATGGGAAAGCTCAGAATGTATCGAGCTTTAAGACATATATCCTGCAAGTTGAACTTATCCCAATAGCAGAGGCTGTTCTCATCCCAGAGGTGGGATTCTCACACTCCAGTGTGTCCTGTGCCTGTCCATGGGGGCAAAAGACTCCAGGACAAGGTGCTAGTGGAGATGATGCTCAGCATCACTCCCTGGTTTGCCAGCACTGGGTTGTAAGGCTACACTGGCTGTCTCTGGAAGCCAAACAACACCGGCAGGAAACTAAGGCAGAATTACAAATGCTGAACATTTCAATCTGCTGTAATGATGGGTGGTGTTTCAGCAGGAAAGCTCTGAGACCAGTGCCACTGCCAACCCCAAGTCCCCCTTCAAGAAATAAAGGTACACAAATACCCTGTTCCTTTCCTGTGTCCTTCCATGAGATTCATTTGCTGCATCTCTTCGCTCCGGAAGCTGCTGTCTGGCTGTGGTGCCGTGGGGATGCACTGACTGATGATCTCAAGTGGAGAGAGGAAGATGATGAGCTGTTTGAATGATCCCTGGGGTTATGAGGAAGATGAGAGGACGAGGGGCTGCCTCTCCTCTGCTCAGCTTGGGTTTGCTCTGTGATCCTCAGAACAAGCTCTCACGGTGTAATATCTCCCCAAGCCATAATATCTTTCTAATAATTTAATTTATTACCCTGTTTGTTTTCATTTATGGTTTAACAGACCAGCTGGCAATTAGGCCCTAATTATGCTGTTATGCAAAGTAGCTCTATTTATTTTTATAACATGGGCTGCAGCATAAGCCGTACTTGTTTTTAATTGTGAAATCAGCCATGGCAACACCCCATAATGATCCATGTGTCACAGCTGGGAATGCTGCTCAGCTCGGCTGGGCAAGGTGCAGAAGAGCTGGAGAGGTTACAGCACTTGGATTCCCTGTCAGCATCCAGTCCCACAGGAATGCTGAGGATCCACCCCGGATCCAGCACCAGGCTCTTGGTGTTGCTACTCGTCCTCCTTTTCCCTCTGTGGTTTCTCACCAGAGGAAAACAAAGGGCTGTGGCATTCCAGGACAGCACAAGGCTCCAGCAGTTCCCTCTGGTGCAGCTTCCTGGGCTCACAGGGGTGTGCCCTGGACAGCTTGTTGAAGGAAATGTTTGGAATGTGCACGAGGGAACCTCCAGAAGGGCTGGACATCAGCAGACACGTCCTGCAAGTCATCCCTGGCTTTCAGAGAGCACCAGGTATTCAGCCCTAAACCGACACACACCTACTCCTTCTTCCTCCATCCTGCACCACTCACATCTCCTCATGGGATTCCACTTTTCCACTTACCTTCAATCCTAATTTCCTCACGAGGGGCATTAGAGGAGCAGCTCCAATCTCTGCTCTCTGTGAGCAGGGACAGCCCCCAGGGAACAGCTGGAGCTGTGTCAGGGCGGGCTCAGGTTGGATCTCAGGACAAGGTTCTTCCCCCAGAGGGTGGTTGGCACTGACCAGGCTCCCCAGGGCAGTGGGCACAGCCCCAAGGCTGCCAGAGCTCCAGGAGGGTTTGGATGATCCTTTGGGGCACAGGGGGTGACTCTGGGGATGGGCCTGTGCAGGGCTGAGGGTTAGACTGGATGATCCTTGTGGGTCCCTTCCCACTCAGTGTATTCTGGGATTCTGTGAATCTGTTTTCAGTTCTGAAGGGAATGAGAACAAGTATGGGTTGTTTTTTTAAAATATATTTTTGGGGTTTCCTCCTCTTGGGGGCCGGTTATGAACTGCTACAGTCTGTGATGTAAAACACAGACCTTGGCTTTGGTCTGTCCCTCCAGGAAACTGGGGGGATGAATTTGAATGGCCCAGGGACCACAGACAGGAAATTCCAGCATCCAAGCCAACAGTGTTAATATTTGTGGGGGTGGGTGCAGCTACCTACAAATACAGGAATCATTTTGGACCTCTTGACCATGCCAAAGAAAGGTTGGTGTGTTTGTAACTGCAGGACCATCTCACCTCCAGCAGACCATCCACCCACCCAGCTCATGCAGTGGTGTTGCCTTCAGTGTGGGGGTTTTCGGGATCACTCATCTTGGGGCTGGGACTGATTCTTCTGGTGGCACAGATGTTCCCAGAGAAGGTCTCCTCAGCACCCTGATCTACTTGAAGATGCCCCTGCTCATTCCTTTAAGTGCCCTTTCCAACCCAAACATTTCTATGATTTTAAAAGTGATTTGGTCTGGTTAAACATACTGAGTATGAGGTCACTGTGCCTAACTCTGGGCAACCACCTCACCAGCTCACTGCCTCCTTTTTAGCCTTTCCTCCTCTGTCTTTATCTTCTTCAGGACTCTGAGAAATAAATTAAACGATCAGGTGGAACGTCTTGGACACAATGCCTGCACAATGGTTTTATTGCTCATCGTCAGCAGTGTCAACCACAGAGTAGAACCTCCTCTGAAGCAAGGAGATGAACCAAATACAAAGGCAAAAAAAAAAAATAATCAAAAATAGCCAATTGGTTGCATATTTACAGAGTCAGAACCAAATAAATAACATCAGGCAAAAAGGCCATGAAACAAGGCAGAGATGTCACCTGTGCTGAGCAAGCAGGCCTGTTCTCACTGGCATGAAGGAAACATCACAAGCACCAAGGTACAGGAAAGCCCCCAGAGAGGCTGAGTCTCTGTTCACAGCCAGTTCCCATCACTCTCTGCTGTCAAAGCCTATTTACAGGAGGGCAGAGGTGCTGACAGCTTGAGTGAGAAGAGCCAGGTGGCACCAGCCACCCACCAACGGCTCGAGGTGTCCGAGACAGAGTCCGGAAAATGCACTTTTGAGCTCAAAAGTGCCTTTTGGAACTTAATTTACCGTCGTCATCTGAGTATCAAAAGCGTGTT
>JAWMRA010000078.1:1829159-1851099 GCA_035584735.1 Pseudotriccus pelzelni | reverse complement strand
GTTTCCCCCTATGTACAAATGTACAATATCCACAAAGCTGGGGGTGTGAAAAACCACCAGTGCTCTGCTGATGCCAAGTGTGCGTGTCCTAAAGGTCTGGCCCTCAGACCCCAAACGGGCATTACCTTCCCTACAGACCTGCTAACCCGGCCTCCAGTCCCAAGGTTTGTCTTCTTCCCTGTGGCTTCACAGTACTCCAGAAATAACCAGGGTTTCAAACCCAGGGCTCTTCAAACAGCACACAACACCAAGGAAGCAAGCAAGCAAGGAGTCAGAACATTCAGCAGCAGGTGGAAGAGGTGGTCTGTGGTCCCAAGAAACTCCTAATTCCTACAAGCCATAGTTTACAGCTCTCCAGCTCTCCAGGGGAAATAACAAGGCCAGCTACTGTAATTACGCCTCAGCAGACCGGTGTGGAAATACTGGGCGTGGAGATGGGATGATAAGTCGACTGACTGCAATAAAAGGGTGGATTTTGGCACGTCTGACCCCACGTTAGGGGGGAATTAATTGTTTTCCTTACTGCTTTTCAGTTCAGTTCCTGGACGACGCCAGCAGAGTCACTCTGGGTTGATATGGGTACATCTGAGGCCAAGAGCTTGAACTTCCTCCTCTTTTGAGGATCATCTACAGCCGAGCGGCTTTGTGGCCCTGCCCACCAGCCCCTGTGCCTGGGAAAAGGGCAAAGTTGCATGGGGAGCCAGGGGGCTCAGGAGTGCAGCCCCTGTGTCCAAGAGCCTGGAACATTCATCCCTGCAGAGATGCTGGGGTGGGGGGAAGCACAAGGCTGGGAGGGAAGCTGGGCTGTGCCAGTACCCCAACCACGATCCTTCTTCCAGCTGAACACCCCACCTGAAAGCAGAAGGTGGGACTGGATGGGAAGGAGAATGTTTTACATGGGCTTTGATGTTACAGCTTCCAGAGAAGGAGCATTGCTCCTGATCCACCTGTATGTCCACAGGCCCTTTATCAAACCAAGCTCAGCTTGTGCAGACAGAATGAAATAAGCTCCAGAAAGACACTTATTGGCACTTCCCAGGTGGTGAGAATCCCTTTTTAGCCTGAAAATAGTTCACATTTTCTGCAGACACCCACTGGGTTTTCCCTTGTTTGAGCACTGGGGTGAAGGTGGAAGGACTGGAGACAAAGTAATCCCACCAAGCCCCTTTAATCCCTGCCACGGAGCCAAGTGGTGTTCACTCCCTCCTGAGCTTTCTTTGGAACTTCATTTTGCTTTTTAAAAACCACTAGAAAACTTCCATGAATCAGTAGGTGTTAATGTACAAAACATCTTTTCTCCAGCGACATCTTTTTCCTTGAGAAAAATATAACTCCTTCCTAGGCAAAAAAAAAAGACCCCAACCCAAACTAAACTAAATTAAAATATTCAAGTGTTTCATCTCCTGGCCTTGTTGATTTTAAAAACTTTCAAGTTAATGCCTTGAAATTCTGCAATAGCCTAGAATTTCTTTGCTCCTCTTTCTTTTTAACCCCAAACATGGTGATATTCTAATTTCTTGCTGCTTATGAGGTCACAGAGCAACACAGGTCCCAGCTGAATAGAAATATCTTTAGGCCCCAGCTGAACAGAAATATCTACAGTCTGATCTTAGTATTGAAGCTTGTACCTCTACTCCTTGAGACTGTAATTTAATGTTTGTACTGTAATTATTCCACACTTATTCATAATGTTTAACCATTTAATCACTGAAATGCAGAGTGACTAATTAACAGGAGGGGCTTGCTCTCTCACTGGTGTAAAAAGGGAGTAAAAAGTTCCAGACTGAAGATAAAGGAATTATTTTAAAGTGTAATTCAGGAGTCCCTGCAGTGAAGCGACTGGTGCGCGCGGGATCACAGTTTGCCTTAATCTCTGCAAAGAGTTTTGGAGTCCAAATTCATGATCCTCAAACATCTCTGTCCCACATCCAGGTGTGACTATCAATATTATTTTGCAGCAAAATTAATGCAGTTGCTTTACTGGAGTCCCTCCTGTGTTACGCTGGAGTTGGGTGGGGGTGTCAGACTGGGGCTTGCTTTGTGTGCTCTGTGGGAGCGGGGCAGCACACACAGGTTGTCACTTGTAGTGAAGTCCTTGGACTGCCATTTCATTGCTGAGCTGGACGAAAAACAAGAGTAGAGGAGGCCAAGGTATGGAGCCAAATTCCTGCACAAGCCAGTTAAAAGAGGGCCTGATCCCAATGTCGTCATTCACTTGATTGCTCACGTCCCCAGAGTGAAAAGCTCTGATTTCAGCACTGAAACTCCTGTGTTTGTCCGAAATCCAAGGCCCTGGCAACTGTGCTGGCAGCTCTGCCCTGCCTGTGTCACTAATATTGCCATGCCTGTCACAGCAGGTACATTCAGCACGTTCATTTGATCTCTCTCAAACCCCCTTGACAGCAAAACGGCAACGTGGCTGGATGTTCAGTGCTGAAATAATCGCCAGTAGGACGCCTGGGGCACTGTTCTGGCACACTGATGTTCTCCACAGGTTTGGAAGGAGCCCCTCAGCTCAGGAAACAGCCCCTCTTCAGGCTCCTGTGCAGAACAGCCTGGTGGTGAATCTCCCACATTCCCTGTGGAACGGGGAAATAACCAGCTGGATTTTTGCCTGTCACGTCTCCAAAAGGCAAACCTGCTCCCACTGCCTTTGGCACACGGTTGATGCTGGCACAGGTCAGCACAGGGCTGAAACAGAAACCAAGCTGAAAACACAGAGCAGAAAGCCCTCCTGCAAGTGGAGTGACAAGCACAGGGAGGGGAAAAAGGAAGGTGAACAGAAAGGAAATGCACAATGTGTCTCGCTGCTGATGGCTCACAGACCTGCTATCCCAGCAAGGCTGCCTGGAACAGATGGGCAGGGATTCCCTCACATCCCACAAAGGAGCCTGCTGGCAATGGTGCATCACTTCTGCTTCACAGCTCTGTGCTCAAGCTCCTCTTTTGCTTGTCTGGGGCCTGGGATTCCAGTTCACACCTCAGGCCCCTCAGTGGATGCATTCACAAGATTTGGGCACTGCTGCTCTGCAGCCCAGCAAATCTCCTGGGCATACACAGGTCCCCTGGCAGATTAGGAGGGTGAATGACTCTGCAACCTGATGAATCACAGCTTTCCCTGACTGACACTGCTTCAAAACTCTGAACCAGTGAGACGAAGCATTTTATACCAAGAGGAGCGACTTGGAAGCTGAGAGAGAGCTTTCCCTTCCTTCTTCTGGGCTTCCCTGAAGCTGGACATTCACCTGGCAAAATGCAGAGCTGGGGTAAATCCTTGCTTCGGACCAGGCACAGGAGAAGAACTGGCGGTGCTGGTGGGATTTCTCCAGTGTTTCCTTCCTGAGTCCTACTCCAGGCCTGAAAGGGCTCACCAGAGCAACACAAGCACCAAACACATGGGAAATCACAGAATATCCTGGGTTGGAAGGGACCTTCAAGGAACATCGAGTCCATCTCCTGGCTCTGCACAGGACAACCCCAAAAATCAACCCCCATGTGCCTGAGAGCATTGTCCAAACACTCCTCGAGCTCTGGCAGGTTTGGGCCTGTGACCACTAAAATAAAAGAGTGCTGGCCTCCGAGAACCTCAGGAGGGTTTCGATGGGATATTATTCCCAAGGTGTCAGGGCATAAAGGCTTCAGCACAAGAAATGTGGGGAAATTTTAAGCATCCTCCTGCTTTCCCTGCATTTTGGGAATCAGAGAGCTGCTCAGAGGGCACCCTGACGGTCTCATGGCATGTCAGTGCTGGATTCTCACTGCTGGCACGGCCTCAGAGTAAGGTGGCCACAACAGGGCTGGCTCACAGCTGGCTGGCCTGGGGTCACCAGCCCTTGAACTCCAGGGATCTCCACAACATCTGCTTATCCTCGGAGGTTTTGCAGGCTGGGTAGCCACGGCTACACCGTGCTGAGACCTGAGTTAGCTCACTGGAAACTCAGGGCTGCACATCTGCCCTTCACAGGGTTCTTGTTCCCCTCAGTGTAAAACTGGTGCAACCCCCTTTGATTTTTTCAGGTGGCTGGGGCACAAACGTCTGTGTCCTTGTGTTTTGTGTCTTCTGACTGAGTTTGGGATTGTGGGGATTGTCTCAAAAGAATGCTTGAGCAGGACTGGGTTTCACACCTCTCCTTTGCCCTCCACCAAGCAAAGAAGAACAAAAAAAAGACGATTCCCTTGGTTTTAATGGGATCCATGTGCATTCCTCAAATAGGGATTGTCCCTAGATGAAAACTAATAGGCCTTCAAAAAATAGGCAAAATGCACACACACACACACTTCAAAAGATCTAACAATCAGAAGATGAAAGCTTCCCACAGAAGCTGCAGAAGAAATCAATTTAATAGCCTCTTCAGTCCTTCCTCACTCCTGGAGTGCCAGTTCTGTGCTGAGACCACCTCATCCTGCTGAAAGCAGTTTCGCACACTGCTGTGGCACTAATTTTTTTCACCTGGAGAGTGGCTCCTCATGGGCAGGTCTGAGTCAATTAGTGACTGCAGGGCTCTACATCTCCCTTTCCTGGCAGTGTGTGCTAAGCAAGTGCAAATGAATTACACCCCAATTATTTTTCCCGATCCCTCATGATCCCTGGTGCACCCAGGCACCAAGATCTACGGCAGAGCTTGAAGGAAAAACACGGCCATGCTCTGCTTTTGGCATCTGTACCTGGTTTTTATACATGCAAACCGAGTATCCCGGTCATTGAACACAACCAAAACAAACACCACGTCCTGAACACAGTGCAGAGAAGGGAATTCTCACACTGTCCCTTCTCAGCAACCTGATTTTCCAGGATCCCAGGAAAGCTTTTGCTAAATGAGGATGGTGGGGTATTAGCAGAACACACTGCAGCCCTGGGGCATCCTCTGAGGGGCTTTCCTGGTGCTGCAGCTCCATCTTCTCCTGTGTGAAATGCAGGGGCCATGCACTGGCCTCTCCCTTCCTGCTCACGTTCCTCCTGTCCCTTCTCCCTGTGTCCTCGACTCCGTCTTCGGTGTCTTATCATCACCTCTTATCCACAGGAATTTTGGCACATTCATATGTTTGGCTTTTTTTTTTTTCCTGCTTCTTGCCTCCCTCTCTCCTTTACTGGCTCATTTCTTTTTTTTTTTTTTTTTTTTAAGAAAAAAAAAAAAGTGCAATTTATCTCTTTCAGAGATGCCGGTTCTTGTAAAGCCCCCAAGGACTCGGGCTCTCCCCTCCCTTCCTCCTCTGTACTTCGTTATTTACGACACACCAGGATCTCCCAGGCTTTCCTCAAGCGACTGGGACCTTTACTCATAGTTATCAACCCCTCCACCCCCACCACCCCGAGGGCTTGAAACTGAGGAGTGAAAGGTCTGAAAAGAGGGAGAGGAAAAGCATTTCTCTGCCTCTCGGCTTGTCCGGTCCTGTCCTGGATGCCAGCGGCTTTTCCAGTTGCGTGTCCCCTGCTGGCTCACGCGGAGCGTGTGGTTTCACAGGGGTTTGTCATCACCGGTCCCCGGGGATCCCGCAGTCTCTCGGTGTCTCTGTCGGATGCTCCCTGCCGGGACAGCCCCTCCCCATCACACCAGGGAGAATTCGGCCTGGAAGCTGGAGCACCGGCGAGTCTTTGGCGAGCACTTGGTCAGCATGGAGATCTGGGTGCTGAAGTTGGTGCCGTTGCTGCCCAAGGAAGGGTGGTGGTACTTCATGTCCGAGCCCAGGAACCTCTCCAGGTGCCACCTCCGCCACTTCCTTTTGAGCTCAGCTTGGACCTGGGCATTGGAGAGACAAGAAAATCACTTGCTGTTTGCTCTGATTTAGTTGTGTGTGCAGCCATGGGTGACCCACCCACTGAGGGGCCAAGAATTATTTTATAAAGGTCACGAAACTCAGCCTGGCCTGGACTTTTAGCCACATGGAAGAGAGGGGACACCCCAGACAGCAGAAATCCCTGAACTCCAGCAGAAAGGTGAGCACAGGGAATTTCTTATTCATGCAGTGAAGGTGCCAGAACATTTAACTCCAGCTTCAACATACTCTACATTTTGTAATTAATTAATCTTAATAATTAAGATTAATTAATCTTAATCACTGCTCTGTTTTTGGTCCAAACAGAAATGATTTCACTACGGCTTGTTTGTAAAACTGTGCTTTTTTGATGAAAGCTACTTGTTCCTGCTCGGGGAGTTCACAGAAATTATCTGGTTTACACTGTCCTGACTCAAATCCTGAACAAGTCTGGCCACTGTCCCTGGCTCCTCCTGCAGCCTTCCACCCCAAATTTTTAGATAACAGTATGAATTAGATAAAACAGCCGTGTCTGAGGGGCTCTGGGATGAGCAAGCACAGGAACAGCACAACACCAGGATGAGAATCCCAGCCCTAGAAACGTGGGAAAGGCAGGCTCAGTGCCTACAAGGTAGGAACATGTTTACCTGGCACTGCCCTGTGCCTAACAAGTCACGTCAATGCCTCTATTGGTTTTGGATCATCGGTAAGTTTGTGTGGTACTGCCCTGTTCCAGGCAGGATTACTGGGAAAGGTCTCTGCTGGATCTGGGCTCTCTGCCTGGTGTACACATGGCATCAGCGTGACTGATGCAGCTTTGGAGCTGTAAGAGAAAAAATCGGGATTCTGGAGGCTCTTCCTCTCCCTGGGAAGCTGCAGCTGCTTCTTTCCTGTCCCTGCTCTGTTTGTGGGGCTGGAAGGGCATCAAGTGACAGCAGCTCAGAGTCTCTGCTCACATCTGCTCGGGAGCCTTTGCAACACGGGCTTAATCAGCTGAACTTCCTACGGGCAGCTGGAGGATGATACGAAGATATCCCTGCACTAATGAGCTCCATGCCAGCAGTGGGCCTGGGCCTGTGGAGGATTCATTAAGGCACTTAGGGCTTAGGTGCGCTGTGCCCTTCCCTGCTGGAGGTGGGCCTTTGGGATCAGGGTTTGGGCAAGGTTCTGCTGGTGCTGCCTCGTGAGTCAAGGCTGGACTCAGCAGCAATGCCACAGTGCACACAAAACCCCTGACGTGTTTATTAACTGTGCTGAAAACTGTCAGGGAAATGGCTGAACTGTTTTTCTGGAGGGAGAGGTTTGCCTTGGATGCTTCCCACCGGCATGGTAACATCGGGAATGGGACACTCAATCCACTTAGCTGGCAAACACGAGCCAAACAGCACTGCTGATCTTACCTCTCCGTTGAGAAAACAGTACAGGACAGCCACCACAAATCCCTGGGGAAAAGGAGAGAACAGGCTTTTAGCACTAAACACAATGATCTCAAAGGAGGGATCATGGAATCGTGGAATTGTTAAGGCTGGAAAAGACCTCTAAGATCATGAAGTCCAACCATTAATCCGCCAGTGCCATTTTCACACTAACCCATGTCCCCAAGTGCCACATCTAGATGGGTTTTGAGCACTTCCAGGTGCCAGATGTGAAGCGATGATGTTGTAGAGAGGGACATTAACTCATTCACCACAGAATAAAACTTGCCACTGACACGTGCATGGGACATGGGGCAGCCAGACCCTGCTGCCAGGCTGTGAGAACGTGGATGGAACTGATAATGGACAGAAGCAATGGGATGAAACACTTAAATCAGGGCTTCTTTTCACGCAGCCTCAGGGTCAAGTTGAACAGGCCAACACTGACTGAAGTGTGTGGGAGGGTCTGAGAACCAAACTTCATCAGGACTGACGTGGAGGACAGCCCCATCATCCATCCTCTTGTCCTACATCCATCCAAACTGCCTCCTACACCGATGAACTGGAATCCTGCCTGAGCAGGAGCCACAGGCAGGATTTGGCTTGGGAATAGAGGAGAAAGTTCATTGAAGCCACTGATTGAAGACACATCAGGCTCCTGTTAATGGGCAGAAAGGCACTCCCACCAAAGGTGATTTGCCTCATCTTACACTATGGAATCACAGAATGGTTTGGGTTGGAAGGGAACTTAAAAACCATCTAGTTCCAAACCCCATGAGATGGACAGGGACAACATTCCACTAGACCAGGGTGCTCCAAGTCCCCTCCAACCTGGCCTTGAACATGTCAATATTATATAAACTGACCTGTGGTGCTCATTTTTTTCCCCTTAAGCACATAAACCCCCAGAGTGACAAATGCACAGATGTCCATTTTCTTTTCAGGTGCCTAAAACGAGGAGGGAGAATCTTCTTCTGGAATTCCAGGAGGCAAAATACAAGTTTATCATCCATCCTGGCCATGCTGGAGTGAGGAGCTTTTTCCCCAAAGGTACAAGAGCTGCATTGGGCGTGGCCAGGAAAGAGCAGCTCACATTTGCTTATTGTCATTACACTTCTCCCTCCTGACAGACCTGGTGGCCCCAAGGGTGGCTTACCTGGAACGACCCAACCACGAGCTCAAAGACCACTTTCACCTCCGCTTTGAAATTGTCAGGGAAGAAAGCAAACATGATGTAGTGAATGCCAAAGAGAGGGATCAGCAGCAAGGTGGACTTGGCCAGCCTCCTGTTGGAAAGGCAAACATGAGTCAGGAGGGGAGAGGGAAGAGGAGCTGAAGGGTAAGAGGATGAGAAATCCTACAGCCCTGAGCCCTGTGCAACCCTGAATGTTGAATTTGCTGCAGCCCCTCTTTGCTGTAGCCTGGATCTACATGTGAAGTGACTTTGTTTGTCCTCAGGACATGTGATATGGGACACTCACCCCCGGGGTCCTGGGAGCATCCAGCCCTGAGCAAGGGAGCATCAGGAGGTTGCCCTCACCCAGGGGGATGGAGTGTCTGAGGTACAGCAAAACAGAGTGGGGGACGGAGATGGCACTCCCAGCTCAACCTCCCCCAGGATCCCTCTGCCCACCTGGGCTGGGGTGCAGTGACACGTGGGGGTGGACGCTCAGCTGGCACCGTGTGGCACTTCAGACAAAGCAAGGACCATGCTGGGAGCATTTCCTGCTCGTTAACAGCTCTCATATAATTACATCCACGGCTCCAGCTAAGGCAGAGCAATCAGCCCTACATTATTTCCCCTCATTTCTCAGATGGCAGACGGCTGGTGGTTTCAGACGTGGTGACACCATAAAATGTGACATCTTTATTCCTAGTAGCTCTACTGGAGGCATTTCTTCCTCACTGCTCTCTTCTTCCCCTCCCACCAGAGATATATTTTTTTTTTTCATCTCTACCAACTAAATCATCATCTAGCACTGTCTTTGTTTGCTTGGGAGATTGCTGAAAATTACAGCTTCTGGGAGAGAAATGGTATGTTTAGCTGGGAATAATGACAGGCTATTGCACAATGAATGTCTCCAAAGGAAGGGGATGAACAGTATTAGTGCTTAATGGCATCAGCCTGGGTAATCAGAGGCCTAATTAGGAAGAGATGATAATTTATTAAATATAATCATTATTAAAAAATAGCTGACAGAAATAAAATGAAATCAAGAGCTTAAGGGTGCTCGTGGGGGTTTTGGCTCCCTTGGTCACCCACATCCCGTGGCATCTCCGTCCCTCTCAGAGGCTCCTGGAGGAAATGAAGCTCAGGGGAGGATGCTGGAAATACTTGTTCTTCCACCTGCAAACCCTTCACCTCCAAAGCTTCATCAGGCTCAGTCCTCTCAGACCGTCTTCATTTATTTGCCATCTGCACAAGCCCACTGGGAGGGCTGATGTGCCAGCTTTGTGCAGATGATGCCTGTCCCTGTATCTCCCAGTGGACCTTTCCAGCTTTCCCTGGAGACAGCTCGACATTAGGGCTGGTTTTGGAGGCCGTGGCTCCCCAGGGAATACCTGCTGGCTGAAAGACAGCTGAGTGCAACTCATTCCAGGCAAAATCAGTGCCTGGAGGAAGCTGAGGGACTTCACAGGAATTTGCCTTTCCCTCATCCCTCAGCAGCAGGCACATCCCTGCTCGTGGGGTTTCTCTTGGATGTCTTGCTCTGCCAGGGCACTGTCACTGTCTTTGGTGACCATCAGTGTTCCAGGTTCCTCACTCTCAGGAGCAGCTCTGGCCAGTATGACCCAGCCCTAATGCTCCCAGCTCCAGATACAGGAGAAAGCAACTCATTTTCTAAGCAGACCACAGCTCAGTGAATTATTTCTCTTGGATTTGCAGAGATCTCTCCTCTCTCCCCAGCCTCTGAGGAACAGTCAGCCTGGAGGAGATGATGAGACTCTACCTTTGTGTATCGTGTTCATAGAGAGGCTGTTTTCAACCTCCAGAGCATTAGAAAAATTGATCTGATCTTTGCAGACAACACTGGGGCCTCAGTTACAACATTTCCCCTCCTGGATGCACTGAGGCAATGAAAAGGACATAAATGCCAAAACTTGAGGCCCTTCCTCTAATTTACACAGCCCCCCCCAGACCAACCTCTTCCTTCCCCAGACGCTGAGGGATGTTTCAGATCTCAGTTTGGCATCAGGGCAAGGGCTCTGTGGTCCTGCACTGTGCTATTTAAAAGATTCTCCCCACGAAACACTGCAAAGGGGAAAATCATCTTCCCCACTCAGGGTGTAATTTCTCCCAAGAAGATAAAGCCTGGATGTGCAGGAGGCAGAACTTCCTGGGAGATTGTGTAAAGCTGGTTAAATCTTCCTGCTGGAAGCCATGGATTTGCAAAAAACTCATTACTCTCATTCCCAGAACATCTTAGACCCTCTCTCTCTGACAGATGTACATGGTGACAGGTAATTTAGGGAAAACATGTGTCCATCAGCCTGCATGGAACCTACTCCTGTCCTTGGGATACTTTAATCATGCTCCTTCAAATTATCATGGAAAAGTTACCCAGAAAACTTTGCTGACAATACTGATCTACGAGCACGTAGAGAATGGGAAGAGGTGAATTTTACTGAAGTTGCAGAAAACAAAACCTCTTTGCCCGAACTTTTGCTGTCCCACTGCTGCACTTGTCTCTGCCATTTCCAGAAAACTGTTTTGGGAGTCTTGTTTTCGCAGTTTCCAATACATGAAAGCCCAGTTCCCTGTCTGGAGCATTAATGAGAGAGTCAGCAGTGCACCTGAACTTCCAGCCTGCAGCTACACTGAAACCGCTTGGAATTCGAACAATGCTGTCAACATGTCAGCGTGCTTTTAGAAAATAAACAATATAAAATAAACAAGAGAAGGAGGGAGAATGCAATTGAGATCTCCAGGATGTTGTTAGTTCAAAATAGATTTGTATCAGACTTGGCAGGAGGAACCCAAACAGGATCACAGAATCACTGAGGTTGGAAAAGCCCTCCCCTTGCTGGGTTCCAGCCTTCAGGTTGGGACACTTAATACTTTCTCCCACAGGAAAGTGTGGACACATAAAAGTTTCAGGTCAGGTTGGATGGAGCTCTGAGCAACCTGGGCTAGTGAAAGGTGTCCCAGCCCATGGCAGGCGGTGGAACTGGATGATCTTGAAGGTCCCTTCCAGCCCAAACCGTTCCGTGATTCTGTGATTCTGTGAAGTGAGCAACTGGTGTCATTCCCTAACGGAACTGCGGTGGAGAAGGGAGGTGAGGGACTGCAGGTGTGAAGCTCAGCTGTGCTTCAGCAGCACCTTCTGTTGGGCAGGTCGGTGAGGGGCAGCCTGTGCTTTACCGCTGCGCTGCGTTTGTTTACGAGGCAAAGGCAGCTTTCCTGGCGGCTCCCCGGAAAATTTCATTCCCCCCCTTCACTGGAAAATGTGCCCTGAACCCAAAGCTCAGCGTGACCACCGAGGTAACCCGGGCACAAACCCTTCCAGTGCGTGTTGGCAACGCTTCTGCTAAGGGGAACGGGAGTCAACAGCTCCGGGATGCTGCTCAGGACATATTTCAATATGCTGATTTAATCTCCACACCTGGCCAGAGCCCTTGCAGTCCTGGGGTACAAAGGTGCAACATCCAAATTGGAAACGCAGAAAAACAGGGGATAAAAGGCCCAGGGCTGGTGATACTGGTGTGCTGAGGTGACAAAAACAGAGGTAATTGGTTTTGGGTGCCACGGGGAGAAGTGAAGGTCAAACTCTGGCCTTTTCTTTTGCAAATCAGAGAATATCTCGAGGCAGATGAAATGAATAATTTACCATCACTCGAGACAGGCTCAGTGTCATGGCTGGGCAGCGTTTAAGGAACAGGCTGTTATTGTTTTCCACCTTGCAGAAGGTTGAACTGAGTTCAGGTTCTTCAGGGTACCCAAAAGTGCAGCTCCAGCCGAAGACAAAGATTTCTGAGCAGTGACCGTGTAGAAACAGGACCTTTCTCATTTTGGTTCTCCTCAAGGAAATGTTTAATAAATACCCAGGATAGTTGATAAGCTGAGACAGGACAGTGGCAAGAGTCAAAAATAAGCTGGTCTGAACTTTTATTTTGTTTGCATTGAAGCCAGAACAAATCCATGGAGATGGACATTTTTTTCACTCTTATAATTTTACAGCTAAGACCAGTCTTGGCCACTGAGACAGATGTTGATCTCACTGGCATGTTGTTCACGATAAAAATCCCCACTAAGGTCAATTTTATATCCCGGGAATAAAAGCATTAAGTCAAGCCAATCTTCTGAGACAGTGATCCTTCTCAACACCGAAGGGAAATGCATTGAAATAATCCAATCTAGTTTAGAGATCTGCTTCGGAATAAGGAAAACCTGCCACAGATTCTACGGAATGGACTAATTTTCCAGACCTCACCTTCTTTGAAAAAGGGACCTGAGAGTCAGGGAAAAGAAAAAAGCCCATACACTGTGTATAGCAACTCTTTGTTGTCCCTTCAGAACCCACTAAATATTAAAGATGCAAAGAAAGGACTTTTTCTGCCTCGTGATCACTATTGCTGCTCTCACTTCTTCATCATTAAGCCCAGGAGAAGGCCTTCTCACCTGCCTCGAACTGACATCAAACCGGGCCAGCTGTTATAGAAAACGCTCCATTTCCTGATTTCTGATCAGCTTCAACCAATTAACAATTAATTGATCCTGATCAAGAGTGACACAAGAGTGATCAACAGCAAATCGTGATGCAATAATGGACTAACAGTTTCCCCAAAAACCCAAAAAACATGGTAGAAGAAGCCCAGGACTTACGAATACTGGCTGGTTTCATTGTGTCCAACGTCCGGGGAGTGCAACTTCTGGACCAAGATGCGGATGATGCAGATGAAGAGGATGAAGTTCACCTGCCAGGACAGGAGGAAAGGGAACACAGAGAGAGGGGCAAAACATTAGTTATTTTTCCCTGGTGAACAGAGCCCATCATTAGAGGGGAATTTCTTCCACTGCCGTGTTTTTGCCATGGAACAAGCTGTGGTTAAGCAGCCATGAGCAGAGAGCCCAAAGTAAACGGGCACAGGATGGCATCTTGGGCCTGACATCAGCCTGCTTGGGACTTCGTGTCATACATCCCAAGTATGATGATGTCAAGCCCATAGAGCACAGCTATGCACGACGTCCTGCCGGCGCCGGGGTGGGAAAAGAGCCTTGGGAATGAGCCGAGCGACGGATGTCAAAGCCCTCGGGAGACGCGGACATGGGAGCGGCTGCTGAGCACGTCAGAGACTGAGCCAAGGAGACCGAAACGAAACACAGAGCAGAACCCACCCCACTCTACTCAATGCTATTGGCCACGGGCCCCCTGGGAGAGGCTGGAGAACCTGTGCAGCAAGGGACAGACCTCGTGGAAACATCCCCTCCTAGGACGATAGACTGGGAGCTGAGCCCGGGATTTTAGGTGGTTCTTTTCACTCAAAAGATCTCAAAATGCTCCACCAACACGCTCAAGCAATGTTAACCTCCTTTATTAGCAAAGGTGCGGAGCCAGGAATGGCATTTTCCCAATGGAATGTAGTAGATGGCATGGGTTGAATGCAACTCTCTTTGCTTGTGAGGTCTTATCCATTGAATCATCCTGTTATTCATGCAACACAGAAAATAGAAAAGCAGTGACAGATTTCTGGGGTCTTAGTTTAGTTTTTGTTTGGCCACAGCCTCTTTCTTTATCCTTTCATGGTTAGCAAATGCACAAATGACTCTGATTTTCAGAGGCTCAGCAGCTGGAAGGGATTGTGTTAACCAGCCAATCTGATTTCCCACAAAACCAGACTGTAACATTTCCTCCAGCAATTCCTACACTTATCTCAACAATAAGGTGAATAAAATAGACTGAAGCACATCTCTCAATTAGAAACTCACTGTTTTTTTCAAAGGCTATGAGTAATTGGAAATTAATGGCATTTCTTGGATGCATTACTTAATCACTTTTTATCTCTCCTGAGCCATTTATCTCAGTTTCTGCTTGTATTTACTTGCTCGTGGAAACGGTTTGTGTCTGACTTGGTGGCAAGTAAAATTTATTAGTTCAAAACATTGTTATCTAGATCAATTACACTAATGAGCATTGATAGCTGCAGCACTGAAGGTAAGAATGGAGCATTAAATAAATACTGACTGTGCTGGCTTGGAGGGGTCAAGAGCAAACATGGGCAGTGGTTAATCAGGGGGAGTGGGAAATACAACATTCCATGGTAGAACTTATGGATATCAGGATGCTGGAGAAGTTGTTTAATTTATTTTTCAGAGGCACTTGATGTGTTCCCAGTGCTTAATACCTTCTATATAAGATATATCTTATGTATCTTAACGACCTGGTGTATCTTGTATGTGCATTTCTTCCTCACACGATGCTATACATTTTATTCCCACAGATATGGGGCAAATGTTGCATTGCTCCCTGGAGAAACCTGCTGTTCGTCAGCTGGTGGTTATCATGCCCTTCCTCTGGGACAGATTTATGGGGTGTCTGCAGAAGGAAAATCAGGAACTGCTGGGTAAACTTTGTTTGGCAAGGAGAAAACGATTTACAGGCCAAAAGCAAATACAGACTCACTGATCCAAAGAGAATAATAGGGTGTATTTTTTGACTGAAAGCTTATCTCAGGAAAGGGAAAGTACTATCTATAGCTTTCTGTGATGACATAAATATTTTGAGATGTGTCATCCAAGTGCTGTATTTCTTTTCAGTGAGGTAAACAGAGTAAAATGTCATTATTCAAATTGTTGCAGCTTTTGAATCCCTGTATGACAAATGCTACAGAAAAAAAAATCTTCTTGGAAAGGTCATGATGTACGTGGAATAAGAAGAATGTATGCTCTAAGGAAAGATTTCTGTTTAAAAGAGATATATTTGGTCTGATTTCTGTTGCCTTTTTTTTTTTTTTTTTTTTTGTATTTCCTGCACACAATTTGCCTTCATTTAAGAAAACTCAGAGCTAAGTTTAACTCAAGTTAATGTTCAGCAAGGATGGGAGGACTGAGTTCCTCAGAAGCGTCCTGGCTTCTGTGGTCAGAATTGATCACATCCAGAGAGTTAAAGTCAGATACTTCTGCTGATTTTTCTGGAAATCAGCCAAGCCTCCTAAGAACTGACTTTAAAAACACATCACTGGGACCCAGCTCTGCGATGGGCCCTGCAAAAAGAGGCAAATACCCCGGGGGAATTCATCAAACCCTTTTTTAATCTAGAAATGTATGGTGGGGCTCATCTCGTTTCGCTTCATGGCGTTGACATCTGCAACCGGACGAGTCATCCTGCTCAGCCCAGAGGAACAAAAACCCCTCGTAGGACAATTCATCAGGTTGAACTGATTCATGGGGTAAAATGAGTCTTTCCTGGAGCTCAAACCACATTCCTCAGCCTCCTCTGGCTGCTCACCCAGAGTGCCCCGGGCAGGCAGGAGATGGAGTGCTCAAAGGCACATCAAATTGGCTCCACCTCGGTGGCCCAGTCACTCAAACTCTTCCGTGGTCAATGCTAAAGGTAAACGTGTTTATCTGGAGAGTTTTCCCTCACCCTAAGACAGATGTGCAAGGTGCAGTGGGATTTTACCTGCCAGTGCATCTTCCATGGGCGTTTACAGAACACTTCTCAACACCCCTTCACCCCTCCCCACCACCACTTAGAACTAAAGATGGCTTTGCAGCCAGCAGAATGTGCTGATACTTTACCAAAATAGACACCAAAATAGGAGTTTTAATGATCCACCAGAATGGGGATTCCACTACTTCCTCCCAGCACCTGAAAAAGAAACAAAGCCAGACTTGAAACTTCAAGCACAGCAAGCAAGCGGATATGTAACCTCTCGGGTTTCCCTAAAAGCTAAGGACATCTACGCTGGATTATTAGGACTAAACTTTGTGTGCACAAACTGGGAATGGCCAAAGGCTTGCTTTGCAGAGGCTCTGAGCACTGGCAGGCACCAGTTGCCCCAGACACAGTCCTGAGAGCTCTTTTCCCCTTTGGAAATGGGACAGGCCGGAAGATGTTCTGCAGGGTGGATGTGGGAGAGGATGGTGATCTCCCAAAGTTCTTCTGCACTGAACCCACAGATCCATCAGGCCTCCAGTGCTCTCCGCCATCCTGGAGGTGCCAGCTGCTCTCTGAAGATGCTCCACCATCCTCAAGGATGGTGGAGCATCTTCAGAGAGCAGCTGGCACCATCAGAAACAAACCCAACCACGTCCTTCTGAAAAAGATAACAGCCAGTGGTGGGATTAGTCCCACTAAATCCATCTGCACCTGAGCTGTGGATCTGCTCAGAAAAGTCCACTGGGTCCAGGACGGGGTTTATTTCATCCCGAAGTCAGAACTGTCTGCACAGAACTCCACTCACCTGGAATTATATTTTAAAGCCAACAGGGAAAGGATGGGAGAGGGATGATGTGGAAGTGATTGATATTGCTTGGGACACGTTTGTCTGCAGAGCTCGGTCAGGTGGTGGAAGGCGCATTTTTAGGAAAGCACTCATGGAAATTGGGCTGCATTCCTGTTAGAAATAGATCAGTGGAGCCCACTGGAGACAGTTCCACCTGGATTCAGCTCTTCTAATTCAGAGTGTTGACAGTGCAGACAATAGAAAATAAGCAGAGGCATTTTTAGGGCACAGTTCTGAGACCTATTTTAGGCTGCAGCTTTAGAATGAACAAAAATTCCATGGACTACACTGACTAAATCTCGACTAACTCTGAAAGGAGATGGAGCAAAAAATCTGCTCACACAGAGATGCTGATAGTCAGGTGCCTTCTGCCCTCTCATTTAGAATTAAAGTGGCCCTAATTATGTCTAGTGCACTTCATTTTTAAAATAAATCCAGACAGTCTGAATGAAGGTCATTTTAATTTGGAGTTAGAATGTTTAAACAGAGGCTTAATGTTGTTTAACTGATCTGACATAATTAGTTTATTTCATCTGGTTTGACTTCCTGTAATTTTTCTCCATAGGTAACTCTGGTATGGAAAGAATAATCCATGTTAGGCATTAGCATATCCTGTAAATTCACCTTGTTTTACTTGGCACAAAACCGTAGAGCTTTAAAGCCTCCAGAAAATGCAAAGAAGGCTGTATTTTTATTAAGAATTGCTGGAGCAGAGTGGGAATGTATAGTGAGAAGAATTGGCACCCAGAATGGTTAAATCCTCCTGTCTCTATCTCATTGTGGAGGCCATTTATTAACAGAGGAAATAAGGTCAGTTTTATGCAGAGAGAGTGAAAGCACAAAGGAAATGAGTGGCCCTCAGGAAATGTGTGAGCACGACTATAAATCAAAAATGCAACGAGAAACCCTTCTCCAACTGAAATAAGGGCAACTCAGGACACGCTTGGAGAGGGAGAAAATGGAATTAACTATGGGATGCAAATGCAAGAAGTGAGGGCATGCACAGTGAGGGCAGAACAAGCACCCGATTCTGTAACTCTCTGGAGTGTTTTCCCCTCAAAATCTTTCCAATTACTGTAGCTCTTGACTGCTTGAATAAAAGGAAGAAGGAGGATTGCAGAATCAAATCCGTTTTACTTTCATGTATCCTTGGATAACTCTGCTATCTGCTTCATTTTCTTCGCTGTATCCTATCTGCTTCTTATCTAAAATACCAAAGGCTGCTGCAAGGTTCAAGAGGATGAAGAACAGATCCTAAAATCTGCTTGAGAAAAGAAAAGGAAAAAAAGAGGTTTTAGATGTTTCTGTGGGAGAGGTAAAAGGTGTTTATTGAGCACCTGCTTCGTGTTTTGCAGGATGCAAAGCTCTGCTCTGAGCAATGAAAATTTCTGGCAGGACTCACTTGACTTCATCATGTTGACAACTGAGCCAAATGAAAACAGCAGGGTCTGCTCAAGGATTCCCTGCAAATACCCTGACCAAGGGATTGGGCAGCAAAGAGGGTGAGTGACTGGCCTAAGCTGACATAAAACCCGTGTCTTCAGGGAGACCTGGGAGCATTTCTTGGTTCGTGGTGGCAGGGGAGACCCTCTGCTCTGCTCTGACTGCTGGCGTCGTGGCTTCCTAAAGCTGCAGGGCTTTCCTGGGAGAGAAAGGGAGGAAAAATGATAAAGGAAAGCTAACTGAGTCCACAGGCTTACCCAACATCGAAAAAGTAAATCCTGACAATGGTCCAAGCAGTGATGAACACGGAGGGGGCACCTGGCAAGAGAAAAGAGCTGGTGTTACTGTCAGAAATCACTGTCAGTGTCCTCAGGGCTGTTCTCCCTCACTCTCCCTCTCTCCTGAGGGACTGAGGTGATGCCTTCCCTCAGGACTGGGCAAATGCTCCACCTTTTTAATGCTCACAGGCCAAACAGGCAACGTGTTGCCTTCCTCTCCCACCGGCCACGTAAGATGAGTTCCCTGCCACTGCTCCCTAGCACTTAAACTCCTGTTGCAGCAAAATGCCTGAAAAAAGGACTTCAGACGGTGAAATGCAAGGAATAGGGATCCCTTCAGGCATTTGCAGTGTGGACAGCTGTATCCAAGGCAGTCACCACGAGCTCTCTGTAGCATCAATGGGGAAAAATAAGTGCTTCTAACACACAGGCCATTGAGCTGCTTCAGATGTTTGCTCTAGGACAAGAAATAGAAAATATCCCTTGCCTGTTTTGCCTGGATTTCCACAGACCATAAAGGGAGCCTGGAGTGACAAGGTCACATGTAGGTGAACCTGCCTCTGCTCCTCACTCCATGACCTCCTGCAGGACTGAGGTGGTCTTGCTCCATCAGTGTGGTCCCTCTTTTCCCTGTCTCTTGTCTTGGATTACATTTAGGTTGGAAATACTTCGGGCAGGACGTGTCACTTTGCTCTGTGTCACTCACAGCTTGTGTATGGTTTATTACAAGTGATTTCCAAGTGCGGTGGTAATAAAACCACTAAGAAATCTAATTAGTGCATCCAAGTTATTAATTCATGCATAATCCATTTCAGGTCCATCATTGGTGCTCTTGCAAATGATGGATGACTCAAAGACCAAAAGACCCCTCAAGCCATTTCCTGGAATTGCCCTTCTTCACTCAAGCAACCTCAGAATACATTCTGAGTGAAAGAAATTATCTTTGATTTAAAATCATTACTTTCATTCATTTTTCTTTAAAATCTGCAGCTCTAAGGCACTGAAATAAAGGATATCCATGCACAAGGCAGGTTTAGAGAGGGTCTGACTTGATTAACTGCATCTAAATCAAGCCCTGCCAACGTCACCCCTTCTTGTGTTTCCAGCACGGAGAACTGTCCCTCTTTTGTGGTGTGAACCCAAGCATAACTCCTGTCACTTCCAATGGAAGTTACTCCATGGCTGATTGATCAGATCCTGGGTCCAGATGTATCCCTGGACACGACGCAATTTTATTTAATCTTTTCAAGGTTCTTCCCTGCTCTCGTTATTCCTCTATTTTAGCTACTGAGAGCATTCAGTAGAAAGCCATTTGCTTACTTAAACATCAAACTAAATGGCATTAAGAGGAAAAAAAGACCTCCGATTTCTTTCTGGAGAAAGAAAAGAAGTTGATCTGGTAGGATTAATTTGCATAACTTAACAATTCAGTTGTGAGTTGCTTCATGAAGAGCTTAATTCTGTCTTCCTTGGCATTTTCTCACTGTATTTTATTCTATTCTATTTCACAGCATCCTTTTATTTCTTGATTTTATTTTATTTTAAAAATATTGTATTTTATTTAAAAAATATTTTATTTTTATTTTATGTGTTCAAAACCAGATTTTTGCATTAATGCTGGAGAAATGCATTTAATGCGTCACATTTGCATTAGAGCTGGAGAAATCTCACATGCAGGAAGCAGGGGGTTATCACCATTGGCACTCAGCTGATTGGAACCCCAGGATATCTGTCTGGCCTGAATTCAGTAAAATCCCTCTGGACATCACTTATCTTGCTCCTGGCTGCATGAAATCCTTGGCAGCAAGGTGGCACATATGGAACCCTGGAATGGTTTGGGTTGGAAGGGACCTTAAAGCTCATCCAGTTCCAACCCCCTGCCATGGGCAGGGACACCTTCCACTAGCCCAGGTTGCTCCAAGCCTCATCCAGCCTGGCCTTGGACACTTCCAGGGATCCAGGGGCAGCCACAGCTTCTCTGGGCAACCTGTGCCAGGGCGTCTCCACCCTCCCAGCCAGGAATCCCTTCCCAGCATTCCTCTGGCAGTGGGAAGCCCTTTGGAAGATAAAAGGCAAATGCAGTGAGCCGGTTCCACAGGGACACCTGTGCCCTGCCGACTTAGGGCTGAGCTCCTGAGCCATGAGTAAGTGTGGAAGTTCTGTTCTGAGTGGGCAGAGATTTCACATGCTGATAGTCTCCCTTTGGGCACGTGTGTGTTCGTCAGGAAAGGAGTCCCGGAGGCAGTGGGAGTGCGTGGCTGGGATCACCGACACCACATGGTGTATTTGGGGAGTATTTCAGGGAGCCTGTTCTGATCTCAGCGTTGTTGTTTATAGGTACAACTGACTCTTTGCAAGTGAGCTGAGGTAACCTCAGCCCTGTCATTAACGGCAGCATTTTGTCTGCAGCACCTTTCTGTCCCCCAGGTCCTGCTGTCAGAGCACTGAGCTAAATGCTTTCACTGGCAGTGCGAGCCCCACCTCGTTTCCCTGCACCGAGTCCATTTGCACATCATAATGATCATTTTATGTGTTTGTCCTCTGCCTGCATGGGATGAATTTTTAATGTGCAAGCAGAGGGTCATGTTTTTATTGCTTTTATGAGCATCACGAATGCATTTTATATTCAATTATATGCTGTCTCTGGGAATATCACACAAGTGACTTGCCAATAAATACATCTCAGAGATTACCAGAAACTAAGAGGGACAGTAACTGCCAGAGTGTGGGAATTGAGCAGGGACTCCAGAAGATACAAGTTAATGCTTATTAGGAAGAATAATTTAAGCTGATAATTATTTCTGGGAGAAGATGAAAAGAGTTTCTAGAGCTCGATGAAGACAAACTCCCTTTATGCCCCAGCAGTCCACAGTGCAATTAAAAATAATGTATTTTAAAGGGTAGAGGAAGGAAGAAAAGGGCATTCCATGCGGTGGAAGTGATCTCAAAGAACGTGCTCGCAGGTTTTGTGCTGTTAAATTGAGCTATAGATGAAGACAAATCAGGCTTAGGCTGAAGTGCCCTCAGAGGGATGGTAAAAATCCTTAACTTCTTAATAATTTAGAGAATTCCAGCTGACCTGCAGTGAATTACTGTTCTGCTAAGCTGCTGACAAGGAGGGTGAGGAGAACCAGCTGCCCAAAGCACACCATGAGTCAATAAGATACTGATTTGAACAAGAAAAACTGCTGGAGCCACAGAACTTTGAAGCTGAAATTCCAAGCAGATTGGAATATGTGTGTGCATGAACACACAGCCACAGGATTTGTGCTGCTCTGCCCGGAGCTGGGAAGATAAAGGGTGTTATTCCAAACAAATCAATTTGTCTTGCTGCTTGAAACAAAACAGTGAGCCCTTACCTGGAGTGTGGCAGTTGAATTGGAGGGGGGAAAGCTGCAGGTCCTGGGATGTTATCCCATTACCTAGAGGGGGAAGTGCTCTCCCCTGCCCCCCTACCACGTGGCCTGGCAGCCCGCAGTGAGCGGCACACGGACCACAGGAGAGGGACGAGTGAAAGAGAGTATTATTAGGGTTACAGGGTTATATAGGGTTCAGAGGGATTGAAAATTAACCAATTACAAGTCTCATGGGGTTTACAAAAAC
>JAWMRA010000078.1:1801263-1829059 GCA_035584735.1 Pseudotriccus pelzelni | reverse complement strand
CCCTGCAAGGGGCTCTCAGCTCTCCCTGGATCCTTCTCTTCTCCAGGTGAGCCCCCCCAGCTCTCCCAGCCTGGCTCAAAGCAGAGGGGCTCCAGCCCTCAGAGCACCTTTTTGGCCTCCTCTGGACTTGCTCCAGCAGGTCCATGTCCTCCTTATGTTGGGGGCCTCAGAGCTGGAGGCAGCTCTGCAACTGGGGTCTCACCAGAGCAGAACAGACAGCAGAACCCACTCCCTCAACCTGCTGGTCACGATCCTTTTGATGCATCCCAGGACACGGTTGGTTTCTGGGCTGTCAGGGCACATCCCCAGCTCACGTCCAGCCTCTCAACCACCAGCACCCCCAAGTCCTTCTCAGGACTGCCCACTGCACCTCTGTCCCGCCCGAGTCCCCGGGTTTCTGGGTTAAAAACGCCAGGCAGGCTCGCGTGCCGGCACTCAGCCGGCAGGAGATGCGTACCCCAGCCGATCAGGATGTACCACCAGAAGTACTTCCTCTCCGAAAAGAAGGAGATGACCAGCAGGGTGTGAAGGTACAGCCCCTCCACCAGCAGCCAGAAGAAGTTGGCCATGACACAGTACTGGAAGAAAACCATCATGGCTTTGCAGCCTACCTGGAAGAGAAGAAAGGGACAGCGGTGAACTGCAGCACGTTCCCAGAGCAGGGACACCAAATTACCGCTTAAACCTGGCTCCGTGTGTGTCTTTGGGATTGCTCTGTGCAGAACCTGGAGTTCCTTTTGGAATGAGTCCTGCGGTGAAAAGCCAAAAGCCCTCCTAAGCTTTTTTGGGGTGGACATGGTTGACACATGTTAACCTGTACATGGAAGAGTGCAGGGTCCTTGAGAGTCATCTCAGGTCTGGATGCTGTTTGATGGGCCTGGGAATGCACTCAGGCTTGGAAACCCTGCTGACAAACTGCTGGGCCACGGTCCCAACCAGCACGGTGTTGTTCTCAGGAAGTTTTGGATGCACATCTGTGGGAAGCTGGTTTGGCGTGGAGTGGACGCCAGAAGAACCCTCCAAAAAGGCACTGCCTTGAGTTGGGATCAACTCAGTCAGTTTGGTCATGGCCCCAAACCTGCCAGAGTTCCCCAAGTGGTTTTACAACATTCCCAGACACATGGTGTGATTTTTGGGGTGTCCCGTGCAGGGCCAGGAGTTGGAGTCCATGATTCTTGTGGGTCCCTTCCAACTCAGGATATTCCATGATTTTGTGATCTTGAGGAATGACACTGTGGACTTGCTCATCGTGGTCCCCTCATCATCCTCAGTGGGGCTGCCTGCTGCTGTTACCTGGCTCCTCAAACCCAAAGAAATGATCCCCAGGATAAAAAAGAGCACCCCAAACCAAAATGTCAACAACAAAACCTCTCCAAAAAAGACAAATCAAAAAATAAGTCAAATTTTAATCACTCCATGGCCTGGTATGAGATAGGAGTTTGAAGAAAGCCAAGTCTGCAATAAATGCAGACTTTTAAGGGGGCAGTTAGGAAAAGAAGGACATATATATATATATATTTAAAGTAAAGGATAAACACATGCAAGCATGAACATATTTGATTGCATCAGAAAGGGAGAGATTGGAAGAGGGAAGGTGCATTGTTTTGCTTCAGGAAATGAATAATTAAACACAGCAACTCGCTGTGTGGAGACTTCACTGCAGCCCAGGGTGTGAGAACAGTTCCCTCACAAAAGAACTAAATGAAAAGGGAAATTTCTGACACCTGAGGGCCAAACCCACTGTGAAACACCTGCAGCTGCCCTAAGGAGTATTCCAGCCCTGGTTATTGCCCCAGCCCGTGAAGAATCCAGGTTCAGGCTGCAGGTTTACCGGAGGTCACCAGCTGCATCACTGAGATGCTGACTCAGCAAAAGCCCTTCAGCGAGGCTGCTGGGATAACATGCTGCAGGAGAACCTGAGTCTGCTGGGATAACATCCTGCAGGAGAACCTGAGCCTGCTGGGATAACACCCTGCAGGAGAACCTGACTGCCAGAACTTGCTGATTAGTGGCTCTTCCCTGGTGCTCTGCACGTGCAGGATGCTGGATTTAGAGCAACAACTGACTTGCACCAGTGACAAGCTCCCACTTCCCCCCTCTCCTGCTGGAAACAGCTGCTGTGAAACACACTGGTTAAAAAGGCAAGTGTGGAAAGTGTCTTCTCGATGCCACATGTTTTGGAAGGGGACTTGTTGCCACTGATCACTCTACATCAGTTCAGGTGTCAGTGTGTGACTCTGGGGACCCTCCTGGGCACCTGCTGAACCATTTCTGTGCCCTTCAGCTCCCTGGGGAGGCAGAAGGCAGGAGCAGGGACTCGCTGCAGGGTGGGGATGGCAGAAGGGGGAGGCAGAGCAGGCAGGTAACCCCCTTCCAACTCCAAATATTCCGTGTGTGACTTCAGGGACTCCCCGGGAGGGAAGGTGACACAGAGCTGAGCTGACAAGGGCTGGGGGATGCAGCAGCTTCATCCCCGGGGCATCACTACACTCTTCTTTTTTCCTTCCTGCTCCTGTGTGACATTCCCACACCTCGTCCCTCTCACCCAAATCCTGAGTGCCTGCTGGGTGTGTGTGCAGCCACAGCAGGGGTTTGAGGGTGTGAGTGGCCTCAGCCCTACCGGGGCTACTGAATCCCTTCAGGGTTTCACTTTATCCACATTTGGCACTAACTCAGCAGCTCACAGGTGAGACACGAGGTGTAAGGGGGGGTTTGGAGGCATCTCAGCCACATGCTCATAAAATATGGATTTCCTTTTGGGGGATTGTAAATTAGGGAATCCTTTCTGGGTGGTTGCACTGAACTGGTGGCACAGGCAGGAGGCTGGAGCACATCACAGGGAACTGCAAGACTTTAAGGACAAGGAAAAGCTGCTCACAAAAAGCGCACGTGATTTCTGCCCAGCAGAGACTCTCAGGAAGGGGTTTCCAGCCTGACTTTGCTGTACAGAGAGGGAGCTGTGCTGAACTCAGGTTGTAGCAGCAGAACCCCCAGATCTGGGGGCCTAAATCCATCACCTCATTTCCCATTATTGGCAACCTTTGCCTCTGTGGTGTTCTCTGGCCCTGCTTTCTCCCCTAAAATGGTGGTGGCTTGTTAACAGACCTGAGGTGGATCATGGTCAGCAGTTGCATTTGTTGATATCAGAGGTCCAGTGTTAATTATTCCATGGTTTTGTTCTTCTATCCCCATGGGCAGCAGCTGGATTTTGGCATCTTCTTCTCTGAGGGACCTGCAGCAGATCAATCCTTTGCTCCTTGCTGAGGGGTATTTGCTTGTTTGAGCAGTTGCTACCACCCCTGGAATTTTGGGGTTTACCTGGAGAACAGGCTATTTCTGTGGACCATTTGGAGCACATCTTGCAGCCAGGGGATGTCCTGCAGAGCTGGAACTGCAACAGAGCTGGATGCACTGTCCTATCTCTAAAACTAAATAATGACATTTTTTTGCTGCCTGGCTTTGCCACTATTGCCTGAAGCGGGTAAATTTAAACCAGACCAGATATTTCTATGAGAGATGCACTTGCCCTGTGGAATCCTCTGTGACATCCAACTCAGACACACATTTGGAAAACAGCCCTTCCTGGCTTTTGAGAGACCTTATTACGTGCAGCCCTTGGTAATGGGTCTCTGCCTTCCTGATTGATTAGATTCAGCCTCAGAGAGGCTGTTATAATGCTGGGAAATAAAATCCATGTTTATGCAAGATGTTTTACCCTTTAGATGACAGACACTGGGCAGAGATGAGCCATTACAGCTCACTGAAGAGGTTTTTTTTTCATGAAGAGCAGAACTCATGATGTGTCAGGATTGAAAGACTAACACAAACTATTTTTAGAACAGACATTTTCAGCAGGAAAAGCTGCATTACTTTGCTGCCTTTTCTACTCTCTCCCCTTCCACTGTCTCATTTACAACAGCTATTTCCCCTGTTTTTCTTCAGGGACCTTGCCCTGCTGACATTCACATGGGATGTGGCATGGGATGGTTTTCCTTGGCTTTGTGGATGGCACATCCACCCAAGTGGCTCCTCTCTTCTTCCCCTCTTTGGAACTGTATTAGACAGGGGCCTTTTTCTTTCCTTTTTCCTGTTTTCTTTTCCTTTTCTTTTCCTTTTTCCTGTTCATTTCACCTTTCTCTTTTTTCTCTTTTTTTCTTGTTATTTTTTCCTTTTTTTTTTTTCTTGTTTTTCTTATTTTTCTTCTCCTTTTCCCTTTCCTTCCCCTTTCCCTTTCCTTTAGTTATGTCTCCGAGATGAGTGTCTAAAATGGAACTACAGTTCTGGAGATGTAGGTTTGGGTTTGTCCCGTGCTGGAAAACCTTAATTTCAGCATCTCCAAAGCAGGCAGTGCCTGCCCAGTGCTCCCCAATCCTCCACGAGTGTCTCAGCAATAGGATCATGAGTGGGATCTATAAACAGATTTTAAATAAGTCTGAGGAAGCCTCTTTGACCAGGCTGGGGACAAACTGAGTCACTCAGCAGCCCTTTCCACAGGTCGTGTCTTCTGGGCAACATAAAAGAAAATATAGATAAATCTGTCACGGAGAAAAGGAGTTTTCCTCAGTCTCATGTTGATTTGTGTAAACCTCCTCCTGCAGCAGGGGTGGTAGCCCAGGTAACAGCACTGATAGACCTTAAAGCGTCCCTTCTCTGATCTAAATCTGCCTTGGATCCAAGAAAAAGACAAAGAAAGAGAAAAAGAAAATGAGAAAAAGAAAAAGGAAAAAAAGAAAAGGAAAAGGAAAAAAAGGAAAAGGAGAAAGAGGAAAAAAAAAGAGAAAAAGAAAAAGGGCTAATTTAGGTTTAGCACACTTAACCTTTTGTGTAACAACAGAAAAAGAGCAAATGAAAACCAAACAAACCAGAGTGCTTGGCAAAAAGCCATCACTTTCATTTCTTCCCTCATTTTAATTGCAGCTCTAGACTAGAGCCAAACAGATTAGCAATAAAAAAAGCTCCACAAAGTTTATGTTCTATCATGAAGGAGAATTGAGGTCTATTCAAACAAGAGAACTCCTCCTAAATCAGTTGGGTGCTTCTGACTCCTTCCTTCCCTCCCAATCATGGAGCTTGACAAGCAAATAACTCCAAATAATAAATTGCTGCACTAGAGGGTGACTCTTCAAATTTTCCTGGGAGATGCACAGAAATTTTGGGTGTTAAGGACTTAGCAATATAAATGAATGAGATGAATGAATAAATGAATGAAGAAATGTGATTAAAGGAATTCTTAAAATGCCACTTGATAGAACCAAAGTGGTTTGTGATTGAGGCCCATAGAGGGCTGAAGTTGTCAAGTTAAAAGCCTCACTTAAAGCAATTTCTTGTCTCTCAGGTCAAAAAAAAGCCCTGCTTGGGAATCACCATCTTACGGCTTGATGATGGACCTTGAGCCCCTTGTGGCTCCAAGTCTAAGTATTAAAAATACATTATTAAAAGTAGAGATAGATTAACTTAAGTGGATTAACACTAACCCTCTGTCTCAGGCACAGGGATCAGAGGCCCCAGACACACATTTGTCCCCGTTAACATCTTGCTCTGCACCCAGGGGGGCCCCAGAAACACTACGCAAGAAGGCTCCTAAGCCTTGGCAATGGCAAAAATATTCCATTTATCTCCACCTGCTTCCCTCCAGGTCACAATCCATTACATTTCCACGCACCCATCCTTGTCTGGGAGCACACAGTGGGATACTTTCTCCATGTCAGCTGTCACTGGGCAGCTTATGAAGCCATTACAGCCTGGGTTTGTGTCTGAGCTCGCTGATTTGTAGCCACGTCCATAAAGCAGCAATGCCATTCCTGCACAGACACACACAGGCACACTCACACTGCTCCAACAAGGAGAGTCTTGCCTGCTCCCATCATCTGGGGAAGAATGGAGGCATTTGGAAGAAGCCACTGGGATCAATCTCCATCTCTTTCCTGGGCCTTCTCTCCCACTTCCAACAAGGCTGGATTAGTTGAATAGTTCCCAACTAGTGAGCCTGGATAGATTATTATTTCTCTGGGTAGAGCACCATTTCTCCAGCAGCAGCTCAACCCAGATGGAACCCAAAGCCCCAAGAAATAAACGTGGCTTTTCCCTGTGCTTTCACCTCCTCAATGCCAGCTGAAAGCCAGTAGAAAATGGCAAGGCATTTAGAGAATCCTGGGATGGTTCGGGTTGGAAGGGACCTTTGAGAGCATCTCATTCCACCCCCCCTGCCATGGGCAGGGACACCTTCCACTAGCCCAGGGTGCTCCAAGCCCCGTCCAACCTGGCCTTGGACACTTCCAGGGTTTAAGGTGAGGATTTACGAGCGTCAGATCCTGCGCTGCAGAAACCGTGAGAACTGCATTAAAACAAATGGAGCTGTACCACTTCACCCCAACAAAAAACTTGGCTCACATGACTGCCCTTTACGCCTTTCCCACTTCCCACACAGGCTTCCTCAAACCCAGTGCTATCCTGTTGGATTCATCAGGAAGCTGTCTGTCTGCTTTTCCTCACATTAGAAGCAAGTTTAAGCCCCCTGACTGCGACCCTCGAAGATACTTAAGCATTTCTTTTTGCCCATTTCAGCAGGGGTTCTGTACCTGTCAGCCTTTGAGGGACTCAGCTTTTCTGCCTTCCCTCCTGGGTTATTTTCAGGATGCCTCTCCATTCCTTCCCCAAGCTTTCTTTCTGTTGTTTTTTACTTGCTTGTATTATTTACAGGAGCATTCTCTAAGGCTTTCTTTTTTCTCTTATTTCCTTTTTTATTTTGGGGACTGACCCAACTCTAATTAAAGTAAAGAGAAGAATCACACTGCCTCCAGAGTTCTGCTCTTCCCCCCAAGCCACGCAAAGTTGAGCAGATGCTGTTAAAGAGCTCATCCCTCCTCTGGGTAGGTGGGAACAGCCTTTCCTGAAGGACATAACCCAAGGAAATGGCTGAGTCCCTAATATTTGCTTCACTTTTACACAAGGGCATAAAAAAGGTTTCTATTCTTACATCTCCCCATGAGCCTGAATATCATGGTACTCCCAGATGGATCTGGAAAAGAAAATGTCTCTGTCTTCAACTTCTATAAGTAAAGTTCATTTAGGGGCCTGGACCTCCTATCAGTCTGGTCTGAGGAAGTTCATGTGGAAATCCCCAATTTTTCACTCTGAAAATACATTTCTGTAAGTTCACATTTGCTGAAGTCCCAACCTCCTTTGCAAAGAATATTTTTTTTTTTGGTCGGAATTTTTTGTCTAACTGGAATACAACAGCAAAAAAGATAAATGGTGTAATCTCCCTTGGCTGAATCTTCAGCGAAAGCAAATCTGCAGAGCTCAAAACCCAAGCCTGAGATTAATCTGTGGAATTTGATCTTTGTTTACAGCAAACTGTTGGCTTTTTTTTCTGTGTTCAGCGAGACTGGAAATGTAGGAAGTTCATCATTATTATGGTATCCAGATATGACAGTCATGAAACTGTATCAAAACCCATCCACAAAGCCACCAATAATCAAATGAAACAACAAGTGAAGTGTTCAGTTCCAGCCTTCAGCCAGGTTTGCTGTTTTGACTGCTGTGTTTTTCCCAGGGAGACGAGGAAAGGGGAAGGTAAAGTGTGGGAATGGTAAGACACAAAGTCACACTAGACCTAAAAAAACAAGCGTGAAAAAGTAAAACTTTTAAGGATGCCTCTTGAGCCTGGCAGTGAAAAAAACCCCACAAAACATAAAGGCAAATCCGGGCTGGAAAACTCAATTTTTCCCGCAGTATGAGCAATTGTTGGATGCAGCAAAGCCACAGGGGGCGAGTTTTCCATCAGGAATGACCAGTTATTGAGATAGAACATAATCTGAATGAATCAAAAGGGACAGTTATTGAAGAAGTCCAAGTGGGTGGTTCCACAGAGCCCTCTGAGCCTGATCATCTTGATATCCAAGTGCTTAAAGTCCAGGCTGACACAGCTGAGCACAGGCCTATTTTTAAAGACAACAGGATGATTCAGTCCCACATAATTACAGATGTACTTTGTCACTGGAGGCTTGACAGAGGGGGAAAAAGTGTTTTTGGACCACTCAGGGCTGTTGGCACCTTGGGCAACGTGCCGTGTGTGGCCATCAGACTCCTCTGCTGGTTCCACCCCTTGACCAAATTCCAGGTGCTTTATTTCCCACTGGGAAATCCCACCAGGGTGGACTTTCGGTCTAAATGCTTCTACATGAGCCAAGTGATCCACACTGCGCCTAGAAACAAGTCTGATAGATATGGACACTTGGGAAGAGGAGAAAGCCTGAGGGGACATTTGTAAAGCCACCGATGGGGGACAAAGACCTCGAGCAGGTCCTGGGTTCGGTGACCATTTAAACCTGCCACATTTAGGCATGAAAACAAGCCCTGCTTACCAACTCAGGGTTTCTGCCCAGCGAAAACAGGCTGATTTTTTTCACCCGACCAGCAGGAATTTTATCAAGAAAGTAGGATCCAGGAATTCGTGGAGGCTCGGGGTGCCGCACATGGCTCTGTAAACATCACCCAGTGCGTGGTGCATGTGCTGGCTCACGTGAGGACTCAGTGATGCTCAACATGTATATTTTGGGCACACTGACCCTGAAATGCTTACAGAGACATTCTCAGGCTCCACAGAATTGCCCAGCAAACTTCATTTTCCAGAGTGCTCATGTTGAACTCAGTGGTAATCCAAAGCTGTTGGAGTTTAAAGTGAGTTAACACCATAACTGAGGTTTCCCACAGGAGGTAAAATGAAGTAAAAATGCAGCAAAACCTATAAAAAAGTCGGGTTTTTTTTCAATTACATATACACCTTCATGTACTGCAGTTCCCAGATGATTTAAACATTGACATATTTGTTGGAGAGCTTAACATATTTTTATATGGTTGGTGCATAAACCATAATTTTAAATTTTAAATTTTAAAACGGATAATACCAAATTCAGGAATTTGGTCCCTTCATCAGAGGCTTCTGTTTATTTGGATTTTACAGCCCTAAATCTGTTCTGGGAGCAGGGTGTCTTTATCTTTTTATTCCTTAGAGGAACCAAGAGTGGTACTTTCTCTTCTAATAGAACACTTTTATTGCTTTGGGTTTGCCCTGTTTTAAACCAGCACGGTGGTGACAGCACTCACAAAATTGAACTGTTTGTTTCAATCTCTCCTCAGACCGAATGAGCTCAAGGCCACATCCAGCCATTACGCACAAAACCTTCAGGAAACTGTGTATGAAGTCCTGGGTTCATGAATTAGTCCCCAGGTCTCCCCACATCCAACTTTATCCTGCAGTTTCAAAGCACAAACTTAACTCAAGCCGAGCCAACCCACCCAAACCCACAGGAACACAGAGGATTTTGTAACTATTCCTCCAAAGAGATGAATGTTAGGAAAAGCATTTTGACTGTGCTTTATGTAGGTATTTTTTCCACTGTGACTTAAAAGTTTGTCCATAACGTTGATTCAAGACAGGCTGCACAGATTTTTGCAGTGGGTTGTGCAGCAGAGACAGATTTGTCCCACGTAATTCTATAACTCTTGTGTATCATCCAGACATCCACCCCGAGCTGGTGTTTGACATAAAAGTTCTCTGATGGGGATAAACACACCCCATGGTGGGGGGAAGACATGAAAGCACAGCGGCTTCCAGGAGCTGTGGATTCTGCAGGAAAATTCCTGTATTTCTGTTCCTGGATGGAAACACTTCTCACACAGCTCTCTGTGCTCATGTCCCAGTCACGACCCAGTGCAACCTCCCCCAGGGCTGAGTTCAAACTCCATGGTTTGTTGAGTTCCTGGCTCCTCTGCCAACTGGCATCAGCAGTTACCTGTGGAATTGCTCATACCAGTTTCCATGTCATTCTAACCACTCGTGGACTCTCCCAAGAAAAACCAGTTGCAAGAATACAGATCCCAGTGAACCGTGGGGAGGGAAAAGCACAGAGGGACAGTCCAAAGGGAACATTTCCTGCTGCAGACAGTTCTTGGGGAAAAGCTGAAAGGAGGCTGCAACTGAGAGATGCTGGAGCAGAAAGGTCATTGCAACAGCAGGGACAGGACTAAGGATTAGGATACAGAAAAGCCAGAAGGCAAGGAATAAACTGGGTGGATGGAAGAGAAAGAGAATCTTTTTTTGGTCCTGTTTGACACAAGAAAACAGATCCAGAAGGGATTTACTGGATTGCTGTTCCCAGTCTCCTGCTATTGCCAGCAAACACTCATGTAATGTTACAAATTTGCTATGGAGTTTTCTTTTTTTTTTTTTTTTTTAAATGACTTGTGATCACATCTCTTCATTCTCGTGATTTCAATTTCCTGCTTGAAATTTATTCATGGCTGCTGTCCCCTTACGCCAATACGGCCTTTAGATAAACAGCCCTTGTCCCTCCTCAGTGTTTGCTCCAGCTGATAACACCGAGCCTGAAAGTGTGGGGGAAAAAATAAATCCCAACTCTTTTATTCCCCTCATTTATCAACCCAGTAGGGAAATCTCACAGTTGCAGACAGAGAGCGTGGGTCCAGGTGAAAAACAGATGATGTCTACACGGAGATTTCCTGCCCAAACTCCCGCAGAGGTGTGGTCACCGGAGCCCAGGGAGCCATCCAAATCCAGGTGCCTTATTCCAGATGAGGTGAACAGCCCTCCGGGCTCCAGTGAATATATTAATTAGAGCCTGACTGGCTATGGTTGCACTTCACACACTCATCTACAGGCACTTACCCCATGGATAGTTAGTTGTGTGAGTCTGGATCTGAGCCTGGAGGGAAAGGTGTTATTGAATCCCTACACACAGCACTGCAAGTCTCCTTGGACCAGGATAGCCAAAAAATTAGCCGGTGGCTGGGAGATGGGCACACGGCTGACAGGAGCCCCAAAATCCTGCAGAACCTCAGTAGTGGGTCTGACCTCACAGAATCGTTAAGGTTGGAAAACACCTCTAAGATCAGCGAGTCCAGCCTCACAAGGGGACAAGACGCCTACAGATTTCTGAGTCTGATAATCAGTTTATTCCCTTTCCATATAAATCGAACTGCAGCAATCACTTTTTTTTTTCCTTCACACGAGAAAAAAATACCCCCAAACCTTCCCAAAGTCCTGTCCCTCATGCATCTGCAAGGCAATTTTTCGTGCACTGTTTAAGAGGGGCAAACAGAGTAAGGTGGAAACTTCAAAGGGCAAGGCTACTTACTGAACTCACAAAGCAGTGCTCGGATTCTCCACTTTCAAACAGGATGACATCTTTGATGAAGACTGCAATGGCTCTCATTATGAAGGACATGAAGAGATGCATATGAATATAATTTCGAGTGCAGTGTAGTTTTCTGTTGGGAAGAGATGAAACACTTCTGAATAGCCGGGCTTCTCAGAAGGGTCATTTACCAACTCGCATGTCTCTTCTGCCAAGACGCAGAGTCACAGTGAAACATCAGACACCCCGAGACGGGCTCTGTTCCGATGTACATCACCACAAATCCACTTAAAAGCCTTTTTAAAGCCACGGAACGTGGCGATCCATGGATCTGCTGCTTGTTCTTTTCTCAGAAAAGCAGGACAAAATACCTAATGACAGAAAACAGGTCCATCCCACTGCTCTCCACTGGAAAGGAAATGTTTTCCACAGGGCAGCCTGTGCTCACAATAAAGGCCTGTTTTCTGCACAGTATTTGTACTGCAATAATTCTTTACTAAGTGAAATGTTTGTTCAAGAAGGGAAATAAATTCTTAACATCTGTTGCCAAAATTAACACGTATTACAGGCTTTCTGGAGCAATATGAACTATATTATTGCTTAAAAATTGCTGGTTGTTAATGATACTGAGAACACCACCACAATTCATCTGGTTTGAAGCACAGATTGGGTGAAACTTCTAGTGGTCAGTTTGATAAGTCAGAAAAAAAATATTTAAAATCCTGTTAAAATAACGATCTGTGTCTGAGAATTGTATTTCTTCTGTGAAGCTCACAGTAGCTCAAGAATGTGAAGTAAAAGTTATTCATCAAGGGCATGTCTGAAAAAAAGTGCAAAGCAGTTAAAAAAGAAATTTTATATAATCAAATACAATTTTAAAATACAAATGATGAAATTGGCAATAAATGTACACCTGTATCCTGCACAATAGTTACATTGCTTTTACTTTATTGTATATATTAATTGTGAGAGGGGGGAATATTCTTCAGAGAAAAGCCAGCATGTGGTTAAACACACATTTATTTTTTTCCGCTAATATTTGGAAGATGAATTTTGATCAAGTAAGTGGGTTTTTTTGTTTTTGTTTTTGTTTTTTTTTTCCAAGTGGGACTTTACACCAGCTAGGTGAAGAGCCCAATGCTCTGCAGATGGGCACTTTGGACAGACACCAGAAGCACCACAGAGCTCACTCAGCAGCACAGTCAGATGACCAGCCCCTAATGAGTCACCGCGCCCTGGCACAGGTTGTGCTCCTAATCTGGGGTGATGGCAAGATAATGGGACCGAGTCCTCTGTACTTGCAGGTGAAGGGAAGTCAAATGACGTCGTTTCCCACAAAGGAACGGCGTGAACCTCCACGGTTTCATCAGCCTGGCACCTTGTACCCTGTGGAGATAATCTGCGTGCGGGTCTGATTCACTTGTCCCTTGTGAAGGGAGTGGAGAGAACACATGTGAGAAGAGCAAAGTTCTTGAAAGGTGAGGCCAGTCTTGGTCTAAGTGTGAGAGTTATACCCTAGAATATAAGCTCTTTCCTGAAGGAGGAGGTGGAACCACATCCCAGAGGTTCTTCCCCTCACAGAGGTCTGATTTTTGCTGTTCTCCCTTTACAAAATCAACTTCATAAAAGGAGATAACTTATACGCAGACCTCTTCATTGGAGGCACCCAAATTTAGACACCTGATTCATTTATAAGCGAGAGACTGAGGATTAATTAATTTGCTGCAATCTAGGCTTCTAATGCCACTTGGTCATCTGCAGAGTATCTGCCCATCAGTCTATAAGGGCCTGGGTCTCCCGAAGGTCCTGCATCGTATCTGCTGCCCTTGTGCACATCTCAGAGCCACCAGCATGACTAAAATGGCTCTGGGTGTTTCTGTCTTGCCATAAAGCTACAGCACGAAGTGTTTCTGAAATGGACTTTGGGAGGGGACAGGCTGCCCAGAGAAACCTGTGGCTGCCCCATTCCTGGAAGTGTCCAAGGACAGGGTGGACAGGGCTCGGAGCCACCTGGGATAGTGGAAGGTGTCCCCGACTATGGCAGGGGGTTGGAACAAGATGATCTTTAAGGTCCTTTCCAACCCAAGCCATTCTGGGATTTTGTGATTCTGGGTAGTTTTGGAGTGTGATTAATCTGTACCATTTTGAATACCTACTTTGAGTAGAAATTCCATAGTATCCATATATCCCATTCTGATTAGGACTCTGCGGACTATAACAGGTTTATGGGATAATGGCCTCTAATACAGGGATCCATCATTTAACAGTCTACCTTTAGTGGGATGAATCCACCTAAATAAATTGGATTTGGGCTATAAATCTCACGCAAAGGCCACAAATCACATACTAAAAAACAGCGGTACCTAAAGAAGGGAGAACTTTCCTCCGCTATCCAGCTCAGAAGTTTTTGGCATTTATCTGTACCACTCACAGCCTATAAAGTCTATAACTTTAACAGCCTCTATGTCCTTTTGAGTGCCTTTTGTTATTGCTCATGGCCTTACCTGAAGAGACACAGGATGATCATAGCAGCTGTGAGGGCAATGAGTGACAAGGTGTGTCCGATGGTGTAGCCTGTCTTGACCGTGCCGTAGAACGCTGTTTGCTGGGGGAAAGGAAAGAGGCAAGACAGGTCTTTCAAAGAGCTGCCAAAATCCATTCCTAAATACAGCACCGCTGACTGGTGAGCCAAGGAACTCATCCTTCTCCATCCTCTTAAAACAACTCCAGCTCCTTCACATCCGGCAGAGTGCACGACTCAAATAACACCGGTGTGAATAAGAACACGTCCGGTTGCAGGAGAGCTTGGATCACTCCAAAACCAGGTTAGAGTCACACCAGGGAAATGTTCCTGCTGGAAGGGGCCTGGATTTGACACTTGCAGAGACAGCTACATGGTTAGAACCCCGTGGAACAAGAATGACTAACGTTCAGCTGAAGGGCGCTCTGACACATCACCGCTGACATGGGGAGGACGAGGAGCTCCAAGCTTATTAAGCAAGTTTGAGGGCAGAACTGCTTGGGAAATTGGTTTGGTTCTGTGGAAGTTGCACGTTGTGTTTAGGCAAGTAAGTTAAAACATTCTCAGCGAAATCACACATAAGTTAATTTGGAAATATACGTTAAGTTGGAAGTTGGTTCATGGCTTTGCTCTCTGACAGGGCACAGAGGGAATCCCTGAGCATGGGACATGAATGCAACAGGGAATTCTGTTCTAAACAAAATGGGGATGTCAGGCAGCAGAACTCCAGCTTTCCAAGGCTTTCTAGCAACACTTTAAATCAATACATTCTGATTTTCAGCTTAAAAAAAGCACAAAAGATAAAGGTATTTAGACATTTATTTTATCAATGAAAAATCTAAGTTTTTATGAGAATCTAACTCAGTTTGTGGACAATCTCATTTTTTCCAGCCCTTGACTGACCCTTTTCTGCCTTTCTTGTCCTCTTTTTCAATAAAAAACTCAAACAACCAAAACCACAAAGAGCAGTTTTGACAGAAAATCTAAACCCAAACTTGTTTGGGAAAATGCTCTTCAATAACACTGAGAGTTGACATTTTTAGATGTTATTTTCACAGGCCTTGACAAGTACTTGGTGCTTTACAGAACCAGTGGGGCTGAGAGGAGTAGCAATTTTTTAGCATTTGCACAAGCCAGCGGGGAGGGGGGTTAAAACAAGACACTCAAAGCTACCTAAATAAAGTCTTCCTTCCAGCCTTACTGGAATTTGGGATATCAGAGCCAGCTGAGACTTTTCCACTAAAAGCAGTCAACTTCCTTCCTCTTGGTTTCATCTTTCTCTCATTATTTAGTTCCCTTCCTGATGGCACCAGAGAAGAAATGTTCCAGGAAAGACCTGGCCAGCAGAAGGAGGGAGCTTGTGGTAGGGCACCATGTTTGAGGAAGAGGTTGTCCCACACTGTATTTATCAGAGAAATGGGGGAAAGGAAATTATCATCCCTGGAACTGGAGGGATTTAGGTAAGTGAAGGCAATGCATGGCAGGATGCCTGGATTCTCGCTGAAGACCTAGACTGACTCACAGAATGAAATGAGGCAATTTCATCATTGTCTCTCTGACTTCTAAAACCCTCTGCTTAATTTCACAGGAATGTGATAATAACAATTATTTCAGGTAGATGCTAAATTGAGATTAATTGAGAATCATCTTCCCTGGTTTCTCTTCAGTAACCTCAACATTTGTCCCTTGGTAGCTTGGTTTACAAATGGGAAACATTTCCATTCATAAGAGAAAAAGAAGAGAAACACTGATATAAAAAGTCTTTCAGTTGTCAAACATGTTGGCCCAATCTTGAACCCAAAAGTTCATGAGGTGTTCTACACATGGAAGGTTATCAGTCTGTCCTGGACCTCGTGTCCCACAGAGCCTGCTATTCTTTTTTTCCTATTCCCTTTACCTCTTCCTCCCCAAACTGACAGCCAATTCACCTCCAACACAAAGCTATTCTTCCTCCCAGGCTGGTACTGCATGTTCACCCCCCTCAGCTTCCTTTCACACAAATTAGACTTAAACAGCACGACAAAAGTGCAGAAATCAAGAGAAAATAATTAAGAAAGAATTAAAAGAACACAATCCGTGTTCTCCTGGTAACGCAACACTCTGGCACTGCTGCAACGCCCTGGGTCGCCAAAGCACGTCCCAGGAATTCCCAAATCCCTGGAACATAAACCAGGGCTCTGGGTGGAAGTCCTTCCCAGAGCAGACCTGTAACAAGCAGTGCTGAGCTGGTGCCACTCAGCTCCATCTGAGGGATGGGACACTTGAGGATGTGAAGTGGGGGCTGACCTGGAACGCAGACGAAGACTTTCTTCAGAAGAGCCCTGAAATTCTTTGTGCAACTTTCCCCTTGCTATTTTTTTATTCCTCCACTCCTAAAGCTGCCTCAGTTCTGTTCAGATGCTCTCGTAAGTCTTGGAGTGCCTTGGGAATGTGTGACCACATGCAGAGACCTCTCACCTCGTGGAATTATAGAATGGGTTGGGTTGGAAGGGATCTTAAAGATCATCTTGTTCCAACCCTCTTCCGTGGGCAGGGACACCTCCCACTGTTCCAGGTTGCTCAGAGCTCTGTCCACCCTGTCCTTGGACACTTCCAGGGATGGGCAGTTCACAGCCTCTCTGGGCAACCTGTGCCAGTGCTGCACTACCCTCACAGGGAAGAATTTCTTCCTAATATCTAACCTAAACCTGTGTTCCTTCAGCTTAAGGCCGTTACCCCTTGTCCTATCACTCTATGTCCTTGTGAAAAATCTCTCTCCAGTCTTCTTGTAAGCCCCCTTTAAGTACTGGAAATATATATTCATTAATTCATTATTGAGATTCCTATGCCCAACATTCATAAACACTGACATGTGTCATAAAACAGAAAAAAAACCCCCAAAATGTGGGAAGAGGTTTAATATAAACATATTATATAAAGAAACAAACATATTATATAAAAATATAAACGCTACAATGTATGATTGCTGTGAAATCTATTTTCCAGCGTCAGCTTTCTCTTGTTGATTATGTGACAGTTATTGGGGACTAGTTTAGATTAGATGCTGAACTTTGAGTTAGGTGAGATGAATCTTGCTTCTGACATTTGTCACCCTCTTCAGACTTTACCCTTCATGTCTCAGGACGCAGCAATCCAATAACAAACTCCTCCCTGTGCAATGACAATACTTAACAAAGCTATTTATACCTCGGTCAGCAATTGCTAATTTATATACAGACAACATCCCAGAGAGCTTGAGGATTTCCTTCCAAAATTCAGGAACACTGCATGGAAATGTGTGTTCCTTATAGTGCTCTAGATATTCAGCAGGTTGAGATCAGCAGGGCAGCACTGATAGTAAGCGAGTTATATCCTTTTTATCTCTTTTGATCTTAATGTTGCCCTAGAAAGCCTGGAATCACCGTATTGACTTAAGGGCAAATGCAGATGTGGAGGGTTTGTTTCAAAGTTCACCATGGAAAATGAAGCACCTGAAGGTACGTGTGGGCATCACACAGACATTGGTTTGATCTTCACAGGTGCTGATTTCCTGTCACTGCCCTGGAAATTGTGCCTGTCCCATCCCTGGAAGTGTCCAAGGCCAGGCTGGATGGGGCTTGGAGCAACCTGGTCTAGTGGAAGGTGTCCCCACCCATGGCAGGAGGGTTGGAATGAGATGGTCTTTAAGGTCCCTTCCAACTCAAACCATTCCAGGATTCCACGATTCCATAAAATCAAAGGGAAGATAATTTCTTTGACCAGGGATTTGAACTCTGCTGCTGGGGATCCTCCAGAGGGCTCTTCTCTCTTGGGGGGGATCAGAGGGGAAATGGGAAAAACTGGGCATGGGAAGCCCATCTGATACTGATCCCTGTTAAATGTTGATGTCCACCCATCCAGGTTTACAAACCTCTTCTCCTGGAGTGCTGTTGGAATCGTATCCACAAGCAACGGTGTAGGGAGCAGGGTACACGTCCGACCAGCCCTGGCTTGTACAATTCCTGGTCACGTTCCCTGGAAGGAAAGAGAGAACCACAATTTAAAAACAAACTTTCACCTTTCCACTGAACAAATGACTGCCTTTCGGGATACAAATGCCAGAGCACAATTCTTGGAACACTTAAGAGTAAAATTCTCCTGTTTTTTCTCTGTTATTAAGTTTTCATATCACACAGAACATACAAAACTGGAGGGACCCATTGGGCTGTAAAGTGCAGACCTGAAAAACAAAGTACATTTTAATACTTATCCTCTCATGGTACATAATGCCAAGCTGTACCCACACCTTTGGGTGTTGGCACTGCCCCAGCATTGTTTGAGAGGGTTATTGTCACGTTGCCTTGTTCCTTCTTGTTTCTTCCTTCTTTTGTGGAAACATTTTATCCAAACAGATCAGTGAAATATTTGTGCCCGTGAGAAGCTGAGACAGGGATGGATGAAGCGCTCATTTCACATGGTGGAGGTCAGGTTGGAGGCCTGGGGACTAAATTCAGTCCTTCAAACCCAAACCTTGCCTGGTCAAATGGGAATTCTACTACACTCTTTGTCTGAGAATGACACACACTTCAAAATTTGGCTGTGAAGGGAGAAAAAACACATCCTGACAACCTGTATTGCCTGTTTTAACATGTGTACTCAAGGACAGGGAGATTTCCTGGGCTCTTAAGCAGGCTGAGTGCCTCCAACCAGCTAAAAAGAGCCTTAATTAACACAAGGACATCTCAGGCTTTCAGCCAAAACTGAAGTTCACTTGGCTCTTTGGTACTTTGGGCTTCCTGATCCATCCAGGATGGTAAGAACAAAGCACTTCTCACTTTGGAAAGCATCTCTGCTCCCTGTCCCAGCCGCTCCTCAAACCCAAATTGGCTTAATCCAGCAAAACAGGAGGGACCAGCAATCAGGATAAGCTTTTCCCTGAGAGTTTTTGTAGCCAAAAAGGCCAGGATACACCTTGGCCATACAGAAATAACAAAGCAGAAACACACTCAACAGTACGTTGCAAATTCCCCCAGCACCTTCTCCGACCACGAGTCCCTACCCTGCCCAGCTCACACCAATCCCACCATTGTGGCATTCCTTTGGTGCCATTCATCACACAAAACTGTCTCCCCTGACTGGAAAGCTGGTACAACAAACCAGAGTGAACAAACAGCAGTCAAAACTCGCCTCTTAGATGAAAAATGGCAGTGGTGAAACTCAAGAGCTCCGCAAACATTTCCAACAATGGGGTTCTTTGCACACAAGAGCGAGAAAACCTCTGCAAACAGCAGCAAACCAATTCTGCAGCTGTGAGTCAGGAAAATATTCGAGTTTCACCCCTAGAAATTTCTGACAATTGAGTCACCTGAACATCTTCCCAGCCATGGACTTGTTTGGCTCTGAAATCAGCAGCAGCCTGACCCCTGGCTTCAGTCACTTGTTGAACCCTTGTGACAGGAGGATTTCGACACTAAACTTGTCCCTGGAATTTGCCTCTGCAACAGGTCTGAACTCCACGAAAGCTCTTGAAGGTTCATTTTCACAGCTGTTCCAGAAGAAGCAACTCCAGCACACCTTGGAGCTGCTCCTCAGGCTTTTCCTGCGCTGTCACTGCTTGCAGTTCCTTTGACCAGGCTTCATAAGAGATCTTGGGCAAACAAAATCAAGGCCATGACTGTTCAGTACCTTTTTTTTTTTTTTGAGGTGTTATGCAATTTCTGCTATTTCTTCTTCATTACAATGGATCCCATTATCTGAACTTCATTGCATCCTGTTTCCTGCTCAAAACTCCTCCTCTCTGTTTGGGGATGATTTCAGATTTCACTGTGGTTTTGGTTCTTTGTTGCTTATCCTCAGTGAACTAGGGGGTGGTTCTTTCAGCCCAGTTTTCTCATATTTCTTCTCTTTAATTGCACTTCCTCGCAAATTGCTTGACTATTTTAGAATTCCTGCCGCTCTCAAATTGTCTTAATACTTTAGCAGATGTGAGAACTCAGGTAGAGGGAAGCACAATGACACAGCATCACTGGGATTAAATAATAATAATAACAATAATAATAATAGCTTTGATTTTACAGAAACTCACTTCCCACAGAAGTTTTTCTACCACCCTTTGCTGCTCAGGCCACTTTTAGATGTGCAATTTCAGCCACATGGTGTGACACAAGAAATCTTTGTTCACTGATGTCTGAGAGGTGTAAAAAGTACAAGGTTAGAAAATAAAGATTTTACCTCACCACAGTTTTGGCTCAAGTGATGGCTGATGTTTCCCTTCAGACCAAACACCATTTCTAATTACTGCTGTTTACCAGATTAGTTTCTATACTGAAAAAAACCCATAAAATTTGGAAAAGTGCCTCAGAAGGTTCGTTGTCACTCTGAGGTTTACATGCAGTGAACTTCAGACAAGTATTAAACTGAGATTTTTATGTTTCAAGGTCAATTTAACGCTTTGCCACAGACCCCCAGTGAAAATCCAGCCAGCTGTCGTGGTCTCCTTTGCTCTCAGTTTACCCACCAGACTCGGGTAATAAAGTCTGATCATTTGTCAGTGGAAAGGCAAATTTTTCAAAGCACCAGAAGCTGTATGTGCCATTTTACAGGACTGTTTCTCACTATTTTTGTAGCACAAGTTTTCCATAGAATGATGCACCATCCAAGTGAAAACCCAAGTGGCAGCATCAGAACAGACAGTGCTTCCCAACTTGAAAATAGCATCTCCAGCCTTTGGAAGTTCACTAGATTTCCCAAAAATTCTCATTTCCTCTCAGACTGGAGCTAAAACTTTTCAAATTGTATTCCTGAAGAATTAATAAGAAAGGAGACCGGGGTTTATAGCTCAGTTAATGCAATTAGCAACGCAGAGCGGAGAAGATTCACTGAGGATGGAAAGCATCCTTCTGCCAGTAGGTTTGTGCTCCAGGTTCTTCCCCAGGTTGTGGAAAAAGAAGGTTCAAGTCCCTGGGGTGAACAGAGTCCCCTCATTCTGGTGGTATTAATTAACAGCCATGAAACAATCTGCTTTCTGTGGGGTTTGTATTTCACTTTGATCAGAAGTGTTACCACTGCCAGACTGGTGCATCTGCTCCCAGAAGCAATAGGATGAGGCTTTCCATTTGAAAAATAAAGAACAAAAACTTTCATTTGAAAAAGCCACAACTGACTCTCACTTGTGATAACGATAACCTTGCGATGTCTCGCAAGGACTCAGTTTCCTGCTTTCCCACAATCACAGAACGGTTGAGTTTGGAAGAGTCCTTTGGAGGTCACCTGGTCCAAACTCCCTGCTCAAGCAGGGACAGCTAAAACTGGCTGAATGGAAGAGTGACCAGATGCCTTTTGGATATTCTTGGAGTCCTTCAAGGATGGAGATGCATCACATCTCTGGGTAACCTGTTCTTGTGCTTGGCCACCCTCACAGTAAAAAAGTGTTTCCTTATGGAAATGGAGATGGAGCCTCCAGCGTTTTAGTTTAGCCATGGCCAGAAAATGTAAAGAGGAGGGAAGGCAACTGGGCTAAACTGGTTTCCTTGTAGTGTAAATTAAGTGAAACCACTCCTTCATGGGTGGTGGGAGATATCCAGACTCAGCAGAGGCACAGGAATAGCTGAAGTGCCATAACTTGACTGTGTGAGTCCTGAGCACCACAGGGAGACAATTCCAGGGACCTGAGCACCTCAGCTCCTTCACTGCTGTCGTTTCTCTTTGCAGGTATGAGGACAAAGGAGTTTAAAGATGAGTTTGGACAGGGAACAAGGTGATGACCTTTCCATAAGGCTCCCTGCCAGGTGGGAGGGGATGGATGAACAAAGGGAGCAAAGTAACAGTGCAGAAAGGAAAGGGGGGAAAAAAAGTGTTAGTGATCCTTATACAAGCTGAAGAGACTACAGTGAGCAGAACCAGGATGGGAAACTAAGCAGATTCCAAAAATACACTCTGGCATAAAAGCCACTGCTTACAGAAGGGAATTCAAGTGTAAACAAGAAGCAAAATGACCTTTGGCTCATTTTTATGGGTGTTAATGACAGTCAAAACATAAAACACTATTGAAAGGCAAGGGGTGAAGCCACAGGCCTGAATAACCAGTTTTTGGGAGGTTTTAGTGCAGCAGGGCCCTAAAGGCTCACGAGAAGCATCACAGGCCACAATCATTTCATTAACTGCCCACATTTCTGGGTCCAGCCCGAGCCACGAGCTCTGCTCTTTGCAGATGTACTGATGTACTGCAGACATTTTAGTGGCTTCAGGTTGAGCCCCACAGGGAAGGGCAGGGTCTCTCTCAGGTTCAACACCAGCCACTCTGCAGCACCCTAAACACTACCCAGGGAGAATGGACCATCTAAGCCGGTGTAAACTGCTGTATGGTCTGGTTTTTTTCATGATGAGCACAGTAAAACACTGGCACAGGTTGCCCAGAGAAGCTTCAGGTGCCACATCCCTGAAAACATTCAAGGTCAGGTTGGATGTGACTCTGAGCAACCTGGTCTAGTTGAAGATGTCCCTGCTCATTGGGAGCATGTTGGACTGGATGACATTTAAAGGTCCCTTCCAACTCAAACCATTCCATGATTTCATGATATTATACAAAGAATCATAAAATGGACCGGGTTGGAAGGGACTGTAAGATCATCCAGTTCCAGCCCCCTGCCACATATGTGTGTATAATAAAACACAGGCCCTTCTCACTCAATATATGAGATTCATAGACCGTTCTGAGACGGAAGCGACCCACAAGATTTATTGAGTCCAGCTCCTGGCCCTGCACAGGACAGCCCAGCCATCCCACCATTGTCTCAGACCGTTGTCCAAACCCTGCTGGAGCTCTGGCAGCCTTGGTGCTGTCACCACTGCCCTGGGGAGCCTGGGCAGTGCCAACCACCCTCTGGGGGAAGAACCTTCTCCTGAGATCCAACCTAAACTCCCCCTGACACAACTTCATGCTGTTCCCTGGGCTCCTGTCACCGGTACCCACAGAGCAGAGCTCAGTGCCTGTCCCCCTTCCCCTCATGAGCAAGTTGTGACTGCCACGAAGTTTGGGATGAGCTCTTGGCCTGCATTTCTTGAAAACCTGCTCCCAGCGTGCCCTGGAGGCGAATGATCTTGGACAAGAAGCAGGAGCAGAGATTGCACTTCCTCCACACACTTCTGCATCCTTCTAGTTCCACGTCTGCTGCAGGGCAGGACTTCGTCATCTGGCCCAGCAGCTGCTCCAGGTTTGAGCAAACCCTTCTCAGGAGTTCACAAAGCCCTCTCTGGTTCCCTAACCTGCATGGTTTGCTGGCATGCCTATTCCAGGGAGGGAACTGATGGTTGGAAGCGATTATCTGAAGGTTTCCACCTGAGTGATCAGCTTATGTGGTTGTACAAACCCTGGGACATGGTTCAAACCCATCCTAAGCAGCTTTTTGTGCCTTGCAGGGGGGTTCAGGAACTCTCTGATCTGGGTAGTAAAGACAGATGGAAGGAAATTCCTCCTGTGTAACAACAAACTGGTCCTGGTGGCAGGTTCCCTGCCCACAGCAGTTGGAAGTAGATGATGTCTAAGGTCCCTTACAACCCAAATTATTTGATGATGATTCTCTGATTCTAAATTTTGAGGCAAGTTTTGCTTAGAACCCCTCATGTTTCCTTTTAGCATTTCAAAACAAAAAACCAGTAAAAAACTCCCAAAACAAAATCCCAACACCTGTAAACTCATGATGGAAATGTCTGAGCACTCCTGTTTTTAATTCAGTTTTTGGATATTCAGCTTTTACTAGTTGTTTTAAGTGCTCTCTGAGAAAAGAAGAATTCTCTTCTTATCCCAGACCAGTCTTATAATTTTTGGTTGGAATGAAAAACAGCAATGAATTGACAGTAGTGACACTGATCAAGAGACAAGAACTCTTTTCTCTTTTGTTACTTTTTCTTTTTTTCCCCCCAAAACTGGATGAAGAACTGTTGAACCTTCCTAGGAAGCAGAGCAGGATAAACAGCTAAATGGCTTTATGGCTTTGCATCTTCCATACCCCTGTGAGAGTGAGAATATCTTCTCATCTCCCTCAAATGGAGGTTGCAGATGAGCTGTTGTCCCACACACCTCACCACTGCCTTTATCTTATTCTTTTTCTTACCTGTTTCTAATAAATTTGATATCTCTTTATACCTGTGGCTTTCACTTGTCCTTTCCAGGTCTCTCAGCCCTGCAATTTATTTATTTGTTGTGTGAAAACATCCTCCATGTGTTTATTTTTGCCCTTCTGATGGACAGTTTTGTTCAGCCCCCCTTCTCCATTACACCACAAAACAATCATGCCCTATCTACTCTCTCCACAACATCCGTGACTGTATTTACCTCAGACTCAGAGCCTTTCAATCCATGTTTTCACAGATGGATGAACATTAATCTAGTTTTGTTTAGTGTGTGTCCCCACCTTTTTTCACACATTACTCCAGTGACAGTGGCCCTGTTCTCCTTTGGACAGGAATCTCCCACCTGATGGACCTGCTCAGCTGCACCTCCCATGAGGTCTCCTGGCCTTGATTTTCTTCCCTCCATTGCCCACACAGACAGCCCAGAGGGTTCTTCCTCTGCCTCCAGGATCCTCCTATCCCTATCCAAAGGATCTAACTCTGCTCCACAGTGAATATTTCTTCCAGTCACTGTTTCCCCGGGGAAAGTGGAGAGATGCTGTTCTACACCAAAGCACTGCACACGCCAGTCATTAATGGGAGAGAATTTCTGGAACAGGAGCAAACACATGTAAAACTTCTTATTCAGTTCCTTGATTTATAAATACCTCTGGGGACAAAGTGGAAGAGGCATGAATCCAAACAACTCTGCAGGTTGGGTTATACCGACCAGCAAAGGGCCTGGTGGAAGAGTGACATGATTTATTCGTGACACATAAGGAGAGAAGGGAGGAGTTGGTGGAGCAAAGATAAAACCAGAACATTTTCTTTATCAAAGGTGTTTGACCTGGGTAGGAGTTAAACACTGAACTGAATAAATGCAAAGGGCTGCTGTCCATGTTTGGCTCTTAAGGTTTTTCTCTTAATTTTTTTGCCTCTCATCTGTTTCAAACACACACTTCAGACTCAGAGGCATGGCTGAAAGTTTGTGTTAGAGGTGCTGTTTTAACTCTTTGATCTTTGTGGAAGAAAACCTCTTACTGGCTTTTAATGGGAGCCTGAATTCATACAAAGAGATATAAGGCCAGTCATTGCTCAGGAGTGTTTGCTTTTACCTTTTTTGCTCCCCTTGCCCTTTTCTGTAACAGCCTCTGACCAGCAATGTCCTGCTTCTCCGTCATCATATTCCATGGTCACAAACTGATTTTTTCAAGCAGAAGCTGTTAAATTAACAGCACTTCTTATCATTTACTCTTCTGGAGATGCTGCTGAGCCCAGTGGCACATCAGTAGTTCCATTTTTATTATTGATCCGTCCCACTGCTGGTGGGAAACACTTGAGACTTGCAGACAGCCACAGCTTGCATTAAACTAGAGGCTGAAGTGGTTAGCTTGTGGGGGTAATCATGATAAGAGATCTTCCAAACTCGCTTTCTCTGCCTCAGCCATGATCTCACAATGTTATTCTTTCAGTAAAATTTCTGCTTTACGTTATTTCATATTTTTATATTTCCTAATTTAATGTCACAGTAGGACCCATGGCATGGTGTGAGCACATCACAAATAGGCACAGCCTTCATTTGCTTCCTTTGATGTTTTTCCACATCACTTGGCCTGCAGTCACTGAAGCCACATTTCCAGAGCCCTGAAATATCCTGCACCCCATTTTTGGGGCAATACTCCCTTTTTCCTTATCTCCCTTTCCCTTTCCTGCACTTTCTAATTGTGAAAACCTCGATCCTTAATAAACACAGGTAATTCCTCCCTTCCTAACGTCACGTTCCCTTTAATTAGGCACCTGTGGTAAACTGTTTTCCCATACTAAAAGCAGAGCTGTTGAACTTTAGGGCAAATTTCCCGTTAGGTCTTTTGGTCCTGCAATCACAGCATTCCAGGGAACATTCCCAAGAAAAAAGATGCACATTTCAGGGTAGGGGCAGGTACAGCAACTCCACAACCTGAGCAGGTGGAGGGCTCTCAGTGAACTAATCTCCATAACAAATGCCCTTAGCTGCTTGTTTCCTTTTAAATGAGCATTGCAGTGAATAAATAGTGGGTCTGGCTCACCTTGGAGTTCTTTGTAGTAGTGGGGATGTCTTCTCATTATCTGCTGCTATCTGCTCATCCCTCTCCTCATATTATTCAATTTTCGTTCCCGTTTCAAAAGCAATATAGAACATAAAGTGTTTGAGAGGGACGGGAAAGGAGAGTGGAAATAAATTTAGAGCCCCAGAGGAAAAAGCAGGAGTTGGGCAAGCCCAAAACTCAGAAGGATCTCACCTCAGCGAGTGGGATTCCAGAGACTCGGCTTATGTCCACCTCCACTTCCTTAAGCCAATTAATCTTACACATGAAGCTTAAAAACCATCAGTGCTAATTTATCCTGATCCACGTGTGCACAATGGACAATTTGCTTCTGGGGAAACTGTGAGAAATAAATCCCTATTACAAATGTCATGTATTAAAAGAAAGCTGGAATGCTCTGGTCAAGGGACAGCAAGAAACGCACTTTATTAATGGAAGGTGCCAAAAATATTCTCATCCATCTCTTTCGCATGAGAGTGATGGATGTCAGGAAAGAATGAAAATTCCCTGAATCCGTGATTGCCATAAAAATTTAATGTCAAATGACATCAGGACTATGGCAGGCATTTTAGGGTTTCTAAATGCCACGAGATATTTTATCCTTTACTTTCCATGAGATGGGATATTAGTCATTTGACAAGCTTATTCTCTGTCAGGCAGGAAAATGACATTAACTCTTTGCCTCCCAGTGTTTTCCCCCTTTTCCTGCTATAAATAGGCAGCAAGGTTTTCTCTTGCTCACAGCTTGGTAGAAGCTTTCATGTTGCTGTAAAGGGATCAAAGAGGACGACACAGACATTAACCAGCTGATTGAGTTCCTTGAAAGCTGCTACACAATCCTGACTGCTACAAAGGAAAGACTTCTTCACAGACTTTGATGGCATTAATTCTGCAACCAATCCCATAAAACAAGAGGCAATCTTCCCTTTGCCTTTATGTCAGACCGCCCCTGCTTCCCACATTTGTTTGTGTGCCACTGTACAAAGAGGATGGCTCAGAGAAAATCAAAGCTGTTCTTTCTGCTTTGGGAAGGGCCTCAGTTGTTCTGTTTACAGGAGGAGATGGAGCACTTTTGCTCTGCAGAGCTGGGATTCCATACTGGAAGACATTCCCACCTGCCAGAGGCACTCCACAATCATTCCATTGCAAATGGAGAGAAATATGTGGTTTATCAATGTTATCCGACTCATCCTAAAGTCAAAGCCTAAAATCTATCTGAACTGTACCTCTAAGAAGCCCTTTTCTCCCCTCTGACTAAAAACAGCTCAGAGATGAGTTTACTCATGGAAAACTCCAAAATCAGTCGATACAAATTCCACTCCAGGTTGGAAACCGGTTTCCTAAATACAGGTACCTTAGCACCAGTTGAGGAATCTTTCTGGATCCTCCAGTGCATCTCAAAGAGTATAAGATGCTCGTGGTTGAGAACCTGAACGAAGCCCTCAGTGTTTCTGGTGGAGGTGCCCATCTGTGAGCTCAGTACCTGCACATTTCTACAGAATTCATCAACACAGCACGTGACACCTGAAGAGCTGTTCAGGTACCTGCACACATCCCCTGATCCCTGCACTGACCAGGTTATTGTTGACATTAATGGAGTTCTTGACACTATCCTGTACAGACACCCCTGCTTTAGAAACAGCAGGAATTAAGATGCTGAAGGCACTTTCACCAGCAGAGAAAGTCACCCTGTGCTTCACCACGCTGAGCAGAAATAGGGATTTCCATGGTGCTGTTCATCTGAGCTCTTCTTCATCTGAGGGGGTGCATTTATGTTGAGATCAATCACTAACCAAACCATAAAATCATGGAATCATAGAACTGTTTCGGTTAGAAGGGACTTTAAAAATCAACTGGTTCCATCCCCTGCTGTGGGCAGGGCACTATGTTGCTCCAAGCCCCGTCCAACCTGGCCTTGGACACTTTCAGGGATCCAGGGGCAGCCACAGCTTCTCTGGGCAACC
>JAWMRA010000078.1:1782401-1801163 GCA_035584735.1 Pseudotriccus pelzelni | reverse complement strand
ACTCCATCACCTCCCTGGGCAGCCCCTTCCAATGCTGAACAATCTTTACCATGAAGAAATGCCTCCTGATGTCCAACCTGAACCTCCCCTGGTGCAGCTTGAGGCCATTTCATCTTGTCCTGTCTCCAATTGCCTGGGAGAACAGGCCAACCTCCACCTAACCCAAAGGTTTTTGAGATACTCTAAAGTACCTGATAGACCCCATGACACACGGACTGTGGGAGATCTTCACCTTTCTGCAGGGGAACAGGGAGACCAGGATGTCCTGGGACAATTTAGAGAGCAACAGCTGCACCTGAATGGGCAAGTTTATGGATTCTCACAAGTCCATCCTCCCACAGAATTAAAGGCATCCCACTTTCCTCAGCTCAAGTTCAATCAACGTAGACACAACGATTTATATATTTATGTACATATAAAAATTGGAATCATAGGATCATTAACGTTAGAAAAGACCTCTAGGATCATCAAGTCCAACCACTAATTTAACACTGCCAGGTCCACCACTAAGCCATGTCCCCAAACACCACCTCTATATTTCTGAACACTTCCAGGGACAGTGAATCCATCCCTTCCCTGAGCAGCCCGTTCCAAAGCTTGACCTATATATACATATATATATATATATATATATATGTATATATATATATATGACCAAATATATTCAATCTTTTCCTCATTGCTCTGCTCTGGTGGGATTATGCATTAGGAAAACCTCTTGGAGAGATTTTTTTGCCCTGATTAAGTAACTCTGCTGGGTCTCTAAAACCCAGGGAGGGAATGCTGCGCTCGGGAGAGGGCACAAAGCAGGAACAGCAGGCAATTATTCCACATGGCTGAACCAATGCACAGGGGTCTTGTCCTGCAAGATGTGATGTTACAGCAGCTTCTGCCTGTTTTCCCTGGCTTTTGACACAAAAGTGATGAACTAGTAGGGAATTTTGGAAACAGGGAGGTCAGCACTGGGATACGACTCCGGGGATTTTGAATTTCCCTTCTGGGTCTACAAAGAATTCTGGTTTGGCCTTGGGCAAGGCATGTAATCAGCTGGTTAATGAGTGCAGGGCCCTGGCCTGTTAAACCGGGATGATATTGTATCCTTGCTCCCATCCATATCCTTCATGTGTGTTTGGACTGCAAGGCTCTAAAAGTAGAGACTTATCAACTCCACCCATAATCTCCAGTGCAAAAGACTCAGTTCTCTGTGGAGCCCTGCAGGCATTCCATAATAAAAAGAGTAAAAAATGACCATAAACCACCAGGGGACAACCAGTCTTGTTGCTGCACAGCCCCCTGAGACCTGAGTTTTGAACTAAACCTTCCCAAACACCCCCATGAGTTAAGAGAGTTTCTCCATTAACCTTCCCTGCCCGTCATTTGTCAGGTTAAATTTTCTTGGCCTGTGGCCAAATCTGTCATTTCAGCAGAAAAAAACCCCACAACCCTTTATTCTGTGCAGTTTCAGCTTGTTTGTTTTGTGTCAGAGACTTAATTAATGACGGTGCTAAGCTGCTCATTTTGTACGACAAACATAGCGTTGCACAGGTTGATTCAGTTCTCACTGCACAACATCCATATTATTGGATTTCACCGGGAGCCATTTTTGCACCCCTGCGATCCAGAGGATGCGGTGCTGCAAGGACAAGGAGGATGCTCGGATGGTTTGGGCATCATGTGGAGCTTGGAAACCCCCTTTAACCTCGTGGAGAGAGCTTGTTTCTCCCTCTGATTATACCGTGGAGCTGTGAAGCCATAAGCAGGTTTTGGGATTTGCTTACCGAGAAAAGAGGTGAGGAATCTGAAGTACTTGGGGCAGGGTCGTACCACGACTTCCCCCACCTCTGCTTCAGGCCAGCACGTGATGTTGTCCCACTGCCTCCTGCAACCTGGGGACGAGAGAAAAGCAGGTGGTAGAACCCATAGCAGTTGTGTCTGCTGGACGGAGCAGAGGGGCTGGAGCCCGTGTGTGGAGCCCATCACCCCAGTGCAGGCACCTTTTGCAAAGAAAGGCACTCAAATATTTCATTTAAACATGCAGCTTCCAGCCACCCCAGCCCCTGAAATTCAGTGCTGCCGGTATCTGTAATTTTCCAGAAATCAGCATGGAAGGAACGGCAATTTGGTGTAAGAACCAGGCAAATCAGAGTTGGTAGAGAACAGATTAAAAAGGCAGAAACGCCTAATCAAATCTCTCTCTTCCTTGCCTTTACCTCTCCCTGTCGCATTAAAACACCTGATCTGAAATGTGAGACACGATCCCCCTTCCTTCCCTGCTTCCCACAAACTTCTACCATCAGTTTCCAACGGGATGATTGGGCAGGGGCTGTGAACAGCAGAAGGGGACACGGGTGACAATGAAGGGATCAGGAGCCAAATCCCTTCCTCAGAAGGAAGTTTTTCTCCTCAGAAAGGGGGAAGGCACAACACACAGCTGGATGCTGAGGAGGGACAGTGCTGTGGCCAGGAGATGCTCTCTGTAGAAGGAGTGGTGCAAGGTGGAACATCCTGACCCATCCAAGCTTGGAATACAGGGAGAAAACACGGGGGTTTGTAAAAATGAGGCATTTCTGAAGATTTTCTGGATAGAATAAAAACTTCCTGGGAGAAAAACACGGCGTGTCCTCTCTACAGAGTTACGATGTTGTTCTGATTTCACCCTTTTATTTCTCAAGGCATCAATAACACCCCACATGGGCTGCACTGTTGAACAATGTACCCTTAACAGTGAAGCCAAAAGGAGGTGGAAGACCTGAATTAAATAATAATAATAATAATAAAAAAGAATTCAAATACCTTTTTGCCTTGATGTGGTACCTATTTCAGAGTTCTTAGCCGAATTTTGAAAACATTTTTTATCCCTCCTTTAAATTTCCAGCAGGGAGCTGCTTCAATTCTTGCCCGGGTTACACAGGTGGGTTGTACAGACCTCCCTTTTTCCAGCATCTCTGCTCTCAGTTCTTTGTGATGCCCCTTTAGGTTGCAACACTTCCCCAAATGTGATTAAAATGCTGCTGTTCAGGTCAACGCAAGAACCTGAGAGGTGAGGAGGAAGCGCTGGGCAAACACCTTTCACGTGCAAAGCAGAGGCAGCTGGGAGAGCCACTGTCAAACTGCATTTCTGGCTAATTATACCCCGATCTGAAATTCCTCCTGTAAAGCATCTTTTACTACTTGAGCTGAAAAAAAAAAAAAGGGCTGGTGTCATCACCAGCCTGTGCAGAGCAATGTGCTGTCTCAGATCAATAAAGAGAGCACACAAAAATGCTTTGAAGCCGAAAAAGAACCCTCAGCTTATTTCAAAGCGATTCTGCAGGTTCTTCCTCCCTTCTTTCGCGAGCAAACTGAACTCTTCAAATGAAGTCCCGAGGTGAGTTTATTGGAGCCTGAAAAATGGAGGAAGTGATGGTATCTTTTTTCAGGCCGTGGAGTTCATTAGAATTCAGTTTTCAGGTTCCTAATACCGTGTGCAAAGCTCAGTTTTCGCAGCCTCGCCGTTATCTGCCACCAAAACGCCAGCAGCTCCGAAAGGATTAAGATATTAAAGATTCTGCCCCATGGGAAACAGATGATTTCAGGATGGGATATTTCATGCTCTACGATCTTTTCCTCCCCGAACCTCAATATATTCTAGTGAGCCCATTACCTCAGGACAGGTTCTAGTGCGAAATAAAATACGAAGTGATAGTATCAGATGGCTTTTTAAATGTCCTGAATTATACACTTGGAGCGTTTTTGTGATCTGTATCTCTTTTCTGTGTTGACATTTTTCATCACCACCTGTGATGCATGAAGGAAGCTCTTAGGTGTTCACTTTTGTAACAAAAGCTTTCTTTGATTAAAAGAAAGTGAAGATATGCAAGACTGGCCTTGCAAGACAAATAAAGTGTATCTTCAAAAATTATTTCCTCTGTAAATATATCTTTACAGAGCCTGTTGGCTCTTACAACACAATTCTTCCTTACTGCTGCCCCAGATGTGCTGAAAGTATTTGTGCAGCTCCCTGGAGTGCTCTAGGTTTTAAAGGTGGGATTCAGATTCTTAAATTCATGCATCTAAAAGTCAGGTGTGTAAACCTAAAGAAGCCAAGGGAAACCAGAGCTCTGGTCAGATGCTGGAATGGTTTAGGTTGGAAGGGATCTTAAAGATCATGTAGTTCCACCCCCCCTGCCATGGGCAGGGACACCTTCCACCAGCCCAGGTTGCTCCTTTGATCAAACCTGCCCTTGGACACTTCCAGGGATCCAGGGGCAGCCACAGCTTCTCTGGGCAACCTGTGCCAGGGCCTCCCCACCCTCACAGGGAACAATTTCCTACTAATATCTAGTCCAAATCTCTCATCTCTTAATTTAAAACCATTAACCACTGTCCTATCACTATTTGTCCATGTAAAACTCACCTTCCGTGTTGTTTATAAGCTCCCTCTAAGGTCCCCCTATCTTTTATTGAAGTTCTTTTTATAAGGACCCTTTATAAGGTCCCAGGAGGCCACAGTGAGGTCTCCCCTGGATCCTTCTCTTCTCCAGGTGAACCCCCCCAGCTCTCCCAGCCTGGCACCAGAGCAGAGGGGCTCCAGCCCTTGGAGCAGCTCCGTGGCCTCCTCTGGACCCGTTCCAACAGTGCTGTGTCTTTCTTGTGCTGATTATCTGAAGTTCAGTAATATGAGTAACTTTTTTAGAGATGTTCTCTTCTCTCCAATGAGTAGAACAGGGCCTGCATGAATAACTCATGTTTAAAGTACTGGAACAATCAAAGACTGATACCTGCAAGATGTTTTGCATCTGCAGTCCAACGCTTGCCACTCACACCGTAATCATTCCATCACAACATCAAGTTAGAATGTTGTGCCCCTCCAACCAACCCAGGACAACCTTTATCAAAGACCCTTCCAGAAAACACTTGTCTTTCTCCCAAACTGACCCTGGCAAACTGCTGGAATCTGGGGGCTGGCAGGCAACTTTCAGCCAAGTCAGGGTGAGAGATGAATAACCCAAGAAAACTATTTGAGGGCAGAAACAACTGCAGTGTGCCTTGGGAAAAGGACATCCCTCTCTTCCTGGTGGCACCATTTGGTCTTCATGGATGTAACAAAGATGACAAGTTGTTTGACCTGGTCAAATCACGTTTGGTGGTTGGTAAGTGCTTCTCCACTAATTAATTATAAATGTTGTCTTGCACTTGTATCTCTCTGCAAGAGGGATGCAAAGGTATTTATCAATCTTCACCCAATGCAGCAGGTGTAAATGAGCCATGAATAAACCTATTCTGCAACGTATTTCCATCTAATGAACTGCTCTGCTCATTTGTTTCTTACCAAAATCCCAGGAATACCCACTGCCAAGGGCTGGGCTTTGCTTTGGAAAGGATCACAGGTGAGTCTGGAGAAGCAGCATAAAAATAAGTGTGTGACTTTTCCAAGCACTTACCACATCCCTTGCTATTCAGGTACACTATTTAAACCGTTGTCATTATACAATTTATATATATATATATATATAAATAAATTATTTTAACTGTGCCTTCCAGACACTCAGCTCTGCCCTGATCTTCCCTGGGGGATGGTGAAGTGCTCTCTGGAGCCAAGTATCTTTTCTTGGAGGGTTTCAGGGAAGAATCCTTCACAACTCTGATGAACCTGCCTTTTAACCTTCCTTCAGATAAGCAGATCTGGGCTCCTGAAGCCTTGCTCCAGGACTGGGCTGGAGGCCACACACAGGAGCTCAGATGTTTTTATCCAGCAGTTCAGCCTTCCTCTTTGCAAGCCAAATGCCCTACATGCAAGGCAAAGGCTACATCAGCCTCCCTGGGCTTTGCAGAGCCTTTCTCTAGGAGGTTCTGACCCAGAAGAAGTGGTTCAAGACCACTGACCCAGTCCTGGCTGCAGTGGATTAGGAACCCTCCCCACAGCTGCAGAAGGTGGTCACCTTTTCCACTGTCTCTGCTCAAAGTGAGTCAGAGCTCAGGCCCTCATTTCCTCTCCCTTTTAAAGGTTAATAAACAAAAATGAGGTCAATTCTTGTCAGCACAGGCACACAGTGGTTTGCAGAACTGGCAGACTGGAGCATAAAACCCATTTATTTGAGTCCTATCTCCACTCAGAGCAAACACACAGTCAGAGCTTATCTAGGAAGCAGCAGAGAATAACTTTCCTTCATGAATAAACATGACTTCCAGAGCTTTGGCAGGGCTCTGGGATGGGACTAGGTTTGGCTGAGGGAAGAAATGAATGGCAGCAGGCTGGTGCCAGGCACTCTCTGAACCCAGGTGAACTCCCAATTCAGAAAAAGAACCAAAACCTTCCAGCACCTCTCTCTTTCCCAGAATCTCAGAATCATTAAGGTCTCCAAGGCCTCCAAGAACATCAACCTTTGAGCCAATACCACTGTGCCCACTAAAAACTCACACCAAGTCCTCCCTAATGAACAGGGTCAGCCCAGGGGCTCTTCTGAATGACATTCCCACACATTTTGCTCTTCAAACCCGTGCTGAGATGCAAAGATACCCATCTGTTGCCTGGGGTATCTCTGCATGAATCTCACTTCCCACAGCAGGTACCAGCAAGGCAGAGGCACAGCTTGGTCAAGCCAAGGTGAGGTATCAGAGGGTGCCATCACAGGCTGGTGTGTCGCACTGGAAACTCATTTTCCCTCCAATCTGAGATCAGCAGGCACTTACCAAGCTCTCAGGGCTGTAAATAGCTCTGGGGTGGGTGACATTTATTCTCTCGCTGGCAAGCTCAGGCAGAAGAGCAGCCTGGGAGCTCACCCGGGGTTTGCCCAGTTTGGTCCCATTACAACCATCTCATTACAGCCAATTATCATGGCATCAATCTCCCCGTCCCAGCTGAGCACTAAGCTCTTGCCTGACTGAAGAAAACAGACCCCAAAAGATGCTTCCTGCAACTCACTCACTTCCAGACAGGCAGCTTGAATTTACTCACAGTGGAGGTAAGGAAAACCCATCATCAGCCTTGGGTTACTACAGCTGCCCCAAGCTCCAACGAGCAGAGACCTTCCAAACCAGGCATAATCTATTTAAATCTTAAAAGTTGTATGTAATAATATTTAAAAAAACCCTTGGTTAAGCTCTTTTTCTTCCATAAATCTTGTAAATTAAAAGCAACTTGATTTTGCTTCTGAACCCCTGGTAAATCTTAAAACTCACAACCTCCCGGGCCAAGGAGTTGCACAGTTTTAAGTGCCCACTGACAGAAAAAATACATCCTTTCCCGAGTTCACTTTGAACCTGCTCATTGCTGGTTTCACTGGGGATTGCCTAGTTCTCCTACAAAGACAGAAACACTCACAACTGAACCACAAAATCCCTTTCCCTGGTGAGAAAAACCATACAATCCTCTTTAATATCCCTCTTCGGGCATCTCTTTTTCAGGCTGAAGTGTCCCTGCCTTTTTAGTAGCTTCTAGCATGGGAACAGCTCCCTGTCGTGTCTCCCTTGCATCTTTTTGTGGGTTTAGTTCTTCCCCATCCTGCCCTGGACTTGCAGAATAGGGGTTTACCTTATTTTTCCGTGACAGGTTGGGTCTGACCCGGATTAGCTTGGCTCCAAGGGTTACTAAATGTATCATCCCACCTTTCCCTGAACAATTCACCGTATTCCCTGCTGTGCCCTGCGCCCCTCAGCTCCACCTCCTCACCTTTTTGGTTTTTACCCCCACTGCTCCAAAGCAAACCCATCCCCCTCAGAGCTCCCCTTTCAGCTTTCCACGGCTTTGCTTTTCGTCTGGATGTTTTTTTGTTGTGCTCTGGTAACAGTGGACTTTGCCTCAGTATCTCAGGACAGAGAGGCTCTGATCTCATTTTTCCCGCTCTGAACTTGATGATCTTGGAGGTCTTTTCCAGCCTTAATGATTTGATACCAAGAACACCATAACATGCTATAAAAACTGGTTTGCACTTCTGCACTGGCTTCCAGTAGAAGCTGTCCAAGCACTCCAGGGGAAACATTCTAAGATGACTTTATTCCTAAATGTTTGCAGAATTTTGACTCAAAGGCATATGAAGGAAACCTCACCTTAAGCCCCCAGACTGAGTCATTCCACTCAGCGGGAAAGAAATCACCAGAGACTATTTTTGGAGGATTATTTTTAAGCACGAAAATCCTGTGAGTTTTTCCATCATCAACATCCACTAGTAAACAAGTTTTTTTAAAAAAAAAGTTTGTAATCCATCAGACTTTTCTTTAACTAACAAACTAAATAAACACTCGACTTTTTTCATCCCTCCAGATCACTCTTTTTATAAATCAATTTTGATTTATCTCTCCAAAATCCAATTTATAAATCCAAAGCCCTTCTGCCTAATTCCAGAACGTGCAAACTGAAACAGAAGATGCAAGATTTAAGATGAAGATTTACAAAGTGGGCTGCCAAAAACATGACTTATCCCCTCACCAGCCTCTAAACATCTCTAGTGCTCTGACATGGGACATGCTTAAAGGATTACTCCAGGGCTTCCTCACTGCTTGCTGAAATCCCTCTGCTCTTCCAGGACTTGTGGAAAACTGGATTTATAGAGAACCAGACTGTGAATTTAGGTACTTACTCTCCCTATAAGCTTTTTCCCCCCCCATTAGCATTTCCAGACAGAATTCCTAGTGAAGGTGGCTTGGCTCAACCTCTGGGAACACATTTTCCAACATAACTTCTGGTGTCTGCAATAGGTCCCAGTGCACTTATCCTGGATAACAAGGGTGGGTTCCACCGTGCCAGTGCTCTGATACAGTCAACATTAAAACAAAACCAAAATAAAGACAAGAAAGGAGAGATTTTTTTTTTTTTTTTACCCAGAAATCTGGTGGGATGTGGAGAGGACAAAGACAAGCTGCTGTCAGAAACAAAACCTCTGCACAGACGGATTTAATCCGAGCCCTTATCCAGAATTTTGAAAATGTTTTTAATTTGCTTTCCCAACAGGACGTTCTCCTTATTTTTACAACCTTTGCATAACCAAGGCGGTGTGCATCTGTGAATTATCCCAGGCTAAAAGCAAAGCAACCAAAAAAAAGTCCGCTGGCATTTAAAAATGTGACACATTCTCCGAACTGAGACGCCTTTTCCAACGCAAGATTTATGTCCACTAAGTGGCTGTTAATCCTGACGAGCCACGAGGCAGCTGTTCCCTAATCAAACAAACGCTGCTGCTCCTTAGAAACTTTTCCAGCCAGGACGAGTCAGCACCAGGCGAAACCAAAGCAAAGCCTCCAACCCTGCCGTGTTTTAAGGCAGAAAACAGATGTTCTAACACCTTACCTGGTGATTTTGGGCTGTAGAAAGGTGGGTTCAAAGCAAAAAATCAGCTGTTGGCTCTGGAGGGAAGAATGATGAGGTGCTGTGGGGATCTGTGTTTGAATTTCGTCCTACTGATGTCCAGGTGACAGGATGGGCTCAGACAGCAAAAAGCAACCACTATTTGAATCACAGAATCATTAAGGTCTGAAAAGACCTCAAGAGCATCGACTCCAACTGTTAATGCAGCACTGCCACGTTCACCACTAAAATATCTCTCCAAACTCAATGTGGGAATTAGCAATTCCTCACCGGAGTGATGGAACCTCTGTGAGCACTGGGGCACTGATGGACAGCCAAACAGCAGCTTTGCAGAGAAAAACATCTTTGGGAAGTTCTTCCTCAAGAAGGAACTGATGGCCTGGAGGAAGGGCCATCAGCTTGGGACTGGATGAAAGAAGCCAAGCCCAATGTCTGGGGGCTGCTCAGAGCTGAGGGCTGAAGCTGAGCCTACCACCAGGACAACGTGTGCTTTCTCCGCGTGTTTCAAAGGCCAGGTGTCCTGCTGTGATCCAGGGAAGGTCATCCTCTCACTGTTAAAGGGCAAATTCCTTTCTTTCTGATTTCCAGGGAGCATGTGCCCCCTCTGGAGGAGCTGCAGCATGAATTGCTGCCCCAGAGCAGAGGAGTGAAGGGTTAAAATGAAGCCAGACCATCTGGAGGTCCCATTCAGTGGCCTGTCCCAACTGAGTGTCGTGGCCACTGCACAGTAACTGGCAGAAAAACTTGTGTTAAACAAAAGGGAACTTGGCTTTGGTACCAATCCTAAATGAGAGTCTGAGGTTTAAAGTCTTGATGTCTCATGGCTGAACTTTATGCTGTTGCAGCAGAGGCCACACTGTCAAGGAAAGGAGAGGACTGAGGATCTGGAAGTTGCCCAATGATGCTGGTCAGAGCAGGAACGAAACCAAGAGGCCCTTTGTATCACCCAGACCTCGGTAACAGGAAAAAAAATAAACTAAAAATTAAGAAAAGACAACGTGGAAAGAAGTCCAGCAGGTCCTTTGAGAGATCATCAAGATCAAATGTGTTTCAGACCGAGCTAGGCTGTTCTCCAGGCTTCTTTGAATATGTTGACAAGCTGCTCGGGATTTGATTTAGCTGACCAGTAGCAGTCATTTAATGCCATTCCAAATATTCCAGGGTACATGAGATTTTTTGGAGAGGCTGGTGAATGTGGTACAAGACATAAGAGCTCTGCACAATTCTGAAGTGACAGGTGGAATCACAGAATCATTCAGGTTGGAAGAGACCTCTAAGATCACCAAGCCCAACCATCACCCAGCACCACCACCACGTTCACCACCAACTCATGGCCTCAGGTGCCACATCCACACGTTTTTTAAACACTTCCAGGGGTGGTGACTCCCTGTGCCAATGCTTGACAACTCCTTCCTCGAAGAGGTTTTTTTTCCTAATATGTAATAGTTTAGGAATATTTATTACGTATTTCTATTATATATCTAATATTTATCTAATTTTTATCTCCTTTAAACCTCCCCTGACACAGAGACAGAGCAGGACTGACACATCACCCATCCCAGGAGGTTCTTATGTAACTGGAAGGCGGGAATTCACTTGAACTTTTGCAGGCAAGGAACTACTAATTATTTCTTGTCTTGCTGCACTATAAGCAGATGGTGATGAATAAACAGCCTCCTGATTTAAACTCCATCAAGGTTTTTCCAGTTTGATTTTTAATTTCCATATGTTCAGTGCTTCTTCTCCCATCAAACATGCTTTGACTTCTTCAAGGGGGACTGACAGAGCCCCCTCCCCCCATCCCCCAAGCTCCAAATTTGGCTTTTCAAGCCAGGCCTGTGGAACAGAAAAAGCCAAATTCAGAGTTTAAACAACATGGGACATTTCCCATCCAGCTTTTTTTGCCTGTGACAATGCCAGTGATAAGCCTGCAGGACTCATCTCCATTGTCCACCACAAGTGTGAGGTGTGAGGAAGTTTAAGCAGATGTGAACAGGGATTGGGAGGGGGATTGGTACTGTTTTGTTGGCATATTTTCCACTTTCCAGACTTTTTTTATTGGGTTTCAATTCCTGCTTCCAAGACACACGGGTCTGGAGTGCAAATATAAAGTGCAGTGATGAAGTACTGGAGGTTCAGGCCAGGTTGGATGAGGTTCTGGGAGACCTGGGCTAGTGGAAGGTGTCCCTGCCCATGGCAGGGGGTTGGAATGAGATGGTCTTTAAGGTTCCTTTCAACTCAAGTCATTCCATGATTCTGTGATTCCATGAAGGCCATTTTTTTATAGGATGTCCTGCTTCTTCCAGCTTGGTCCTCAGAGCTGCTCATCCTACCTAAACACATCTCACAGCTCCTTATTTAACTGCTGTCCCTAAATGACTCCCCTGCTTCTTAAAGAGCATCTGATTACAGAGCAAATTGATTACCAGTAATGAGATAAACAGATAATGAGCTGAGGCTGGACCTGATTGACTTTCTTAGCTTTTTCAAAAAAAAAAAAAGAGAAGGTTCCTTTTAATTATTATTTCTTTTAATATTATTCTATTTGTGTGCTTCAGTTTCAGCTGAACTGTTTGTAAGACACAACCATGGAGAAGTGAAGCTTTCTTAAAAACAAACCCCAAAATGCTCCTCTGGGCTCTGGGAGCGTTCCATAAAGAAAGGCCAGCAGGAAGCAGGGCAGTGGTGAGACCTGCCTTGCAGCAAGCCTTGAGGAGCTCAGCCACACTGCACAGAGAGGGATTTACCTCCATCTGCGAGTCTGGAAAGCAAAACCCCCTCACCCCAATCCTTGGGACACCTTCCGCTAGCCCAGGTTGCCCCAAACCCCATCCAACCTGGCCTTGGACACTTCCAGAGATGGGGCAGCCACAGCTTCTCTGGGAAATCTGGGCCAGTGTTTCACCATCTTCATTGTAAACATTTCCTTCCTTATATCTGATCTAAATTCCCCTCTAGTAGTTTAAAACCATTATTCCTTGTCTTGCCACAGGCCTTGATCAAACACTTGTCCCCATCTTTCTTAGAGACCCCCTGTAGGTGCTGAAAGGCTACAAAAAGGTCTCCCCATGCACTTAAAAATAATGCAGAGGACTCAGAAGCTCTATTTGTCACAAACTCCTGAAACTACTAAGTGCCTTAGAATTTACCTGATTTATTTGCTTGACACTGCAGTGGTGGGAGATGCCACCAGAGAAGCAGCTCTGAAGAGCCAGAGAGCAAAGCCTTGGCTGAGCTGATCCTGCAGGTGTGAAAAAACATCATCCCCAAAAATCTGCAGCCACTGCAGACTGATGTGCAGGACTACACAGAGTTTTGACCGGGAGAAGAGAGATGGATAAAGAGAGGAGACAACCTAAACTGCATGACAGGAATTCTCTCGTTTGGGGTGTTATTTCTCCCCAGGTGTATCCTAGCTTCCTGTGAATTTAAATGGTGCCAAAATACTGCAACATATTTTTCAAAGGATTTTTTTAATAGCGCTTCAAATTGAGCATTTTGGGGGTGGTCAAAAGGCTGGAAAGATCATCTAACAAATACCCAGGTGAAAGTTCAGTGTCCTGAAATGCAACCCTGTGTGTGAATGGACAGATTCATCCCTCCTAATGATGGAGTTGGGATTTCACCTCCTTTGGCCCCTCCAAGACAGCGAACATCAAAATAGGGATCATCTGATAAATGTGATTTATCAGAGCTGAGCTGCTTCCTAAGAATCCCCTCATAGTAAACAAAGATTCTGTCAGCAGGCAAGACAATCTGAACAGGATTCATCACGTCCTAAACCAGAGGCCAGAACACTCTAGAGATGCCTAAAACCAAGGGAAAATCCCTCACCAAAAGTCACTCCCATGCCATGTGTAAAATCAGCCTCAGTCTACTTGGTCTTGATTTTATGGTCAAGGATCCACTCCTGCATTGAATCACACATGTCATTTTATATCTTTACTAGTTATTTTAGCATGGAGTTATAAAATGCCAAGGCACAGGACTGCAAGGACAGTCCTGCTCATGAAATGCAGCCCCGCGCTGCAACATGAACTGCGTCCTCCACACCCTTCCATAAACCGGGCGGGCTCTGCTACCGAGTCAATAAAACACTCCTTCCTGCAGACCTCCAAAAAGGCTGTTTGGTATCCTCTGATGGCTACAAACTTCCTTTAAAGGCCAGACTTTGATCTCCCAGCCGTTTGATTCTCCTGTGTACACACTGCTGGCTTCAATCGCTTTTCCCTGCTTTTTCCCTCTCTCCGAACTGCATCCTCTGCAGCCTTTCTCCTGCTGAAAAACAAACTCCTCCTCATCACAGCTGGGCATGTTTTTGTGACCTCTGGCCATGGAATCATAAAATCGTAGAATCATCAAGGCTGGAAGAAACCTTTAAAATCATCAAGTCCAACTGCCGAGTCTCCTCAAATGTGGGAAATTTCACAGACACCAAATCATGCTCCTAGCAGGGATCAGAGGGATTCACACAGAGCATCCAGTTCCAACCCCCTGCCATGGGAAGGGACACCTTCCACTAGCCCGGATTGCCCCAAGCCCTGTCCAACCTGTCCTTGGACACTTCCAGGGATCCAGGGGCAGCCACAGCTTCTCTGGGCAACCCCACCCTCGCAGGGAAGAATTTCTTCCTAATATCTAATCTAATCCTGCTGTCTATCAGTTTGAAGCCATTCTCCCCTCGTCCTGTCACTCCAGGCCCTTGTAAATAGTGTCTTTCCATCTTTCCTGCAGGTTCCTTTCAGGTCCTGGAAGGCCACAATTAGGTCACCCTAAAACATCTCTTCTCCGGGCTGAGCAACCCCAACTCTCCCAGCCTTCCCTCCCAGCAGAGCTGCCCCATCCCTCTGATCCTCTTGGTGGCCTCCTCTGGACTCTCTCCAATGGGTCCATGTCCGTCCTGTGCTGGGAACCTCAGAGCTGGACACAGGTGGGGTGTGGGTGGGGTCTCATAAGAGGGGCAGAACAATAAAGAGCATCCCTGTGGTCCAGGACTGGTGACACCAGGAACAGCAACTGGCATCTACAACCAGCACTGAGAGCACAGAGGTTCAACATGAAAACAAAGCACCGATTTCATGTTTATACACACCCCCCATAAGGAATAAACACCAGGAAGGGGTGCTGGAAGAGAAAACACCTCTAAGACAGGTGTTATTGTTGATCAGTGGAAATCCTGCTTATCTCGAGCCAGTCATCACCCTCAGCGCCACCATCAAGTGTTCTTAATGAGTGACTAATCTATCTGACACATCAAATTACAGCTGTGATTAAGCCCCTCTGATCAATACAATCAATAATGGCTTCTAAACAAAGCTTTATGTCCACAATGTACCGAAACAGTGTTTCCTTATTTCCACTCATTTAATTAGCAAGGATAACAAATCGGTTGTTAAACCCCAAGTGATTTCCTTTCTGCTCAAAGGATGTGGAATGCGCAGAAGGCAACACACCTCCTGGCCATAAATCAAGGTATTACACTGCAGATCGCAGGGAATCTCAATTGCTTTCCATCCTCCTGTTCTGGAGGATGGAACTGGGTTAAAATTACATTTTCCCTGTGAGTTTCACTGGGGTTTTTCTTTCCAGCAACACTCAGATGAGACAGTCATCACCTTCATACAATTTCCTATCAGCACCTTTAGGAGATTTCTCCCCAGCAAATTTCCCCCTCACCCACAACTGTCAAAGTTTTATTTTGCTCAGCTCCATTTATTATGGAGCCCAACTGCAGAAAAAAGAACCTCTTTTTTCAACCTGTTTGTGCCTTAAAAACTCCACAGGGAAAACACATCCCACGTAGGTGCTTTGAAATCATCTGTCCACACCACTTTCAAAACAGACTTCCCCATAAACTGATCCACCCAGAGCCACCCATTTTTTGGGCCAAAACTGGGGGGATTCTGGTTTCTTTCTGTCCTCTCCAGGGCAGCCATGAGTGTGTAGATTAAAGTCAGGTAATGAGCTCTTAAATATCTGCTGATGTTTTGAGGCAAACAGGTTCCAACTGCTTTCCATGGAGTTTGCACTGTAAAATTTGGCTGTGTCCCTTCACATCCTTGTTCCACACCAGTGTCACCACCGACCACTTCAGGACGTGCTGATGGACAAAAACATCTGACATTGACCCAATCCACGGACAAAAAACTGTTCACAACTGCAATTTCTGCCCCACTGTTTATGGGTAGTGGCTGGTGGAAATGTAGACTTCTCCCAGTCCAATATTTCAGTGTTTCATTCTGAACCCACCCCCCTTCCCCCAAAGGATTTCCCTACACTTGCTGGTGCTTGGGCATTAAGGGCTTTTGCCTGTCTTTACTTCAGAGCTGGGGAAAATGTTTTCAGTGGTTCAATTTAGTGGTTAGAGAAAAAAAAAAAAAAGGCTGTTTTGAATTAAAGTTTCCAATGAGAAAAATCATTTTGACAAAGCAGAAAAAAAAAATACTATCACTTCAAGTATTTATTTTTCTACTTTTAATGTACTGTATGTAATTGAGCTTCTTTAAATATCCACGAAAACGAAACAAAGTATTTTGTTGGCTTTCAGATGAATGTTTTGAACTACCCTGACTTTTCCCTTTACTGGATTCCAGGAGAACATTTCTTCAAACGGCTCCATTTAACTGTACAGGGACACTTGAAACAGCTCCCAAATCAAAGCAAACCATCTCTTAGCAGATAAAAGCAGGGGCCAAAAAGCCTTCCTTGCATCCAGTAAAGCTCCTCCTGGGATCAGCTTGTCCCAGGGTGTTATTCCATCTTTAAGCTGCATGGAACAGTCCTTCAGTCTGTGGCCTGACTGCAAGCAGTGCCAAGGGAGAGAGGATGAGGACACACTTTTTTCCCGTTTGTCCTTTTTCAGGAGGAGGGATGTAAAAAAAACTGGTTAAGGAACTTCCAGCTCAGAGAGAAGGATGGCTGTGACTAAACACACCTAAGTTAGGCTTGCCCGGCTGGGAGGCAGCAAGGGAACCCTGGAGAGCTATTCCAACTCCTGGCTGACTGAACTGTGCTCTGGAAGCGCCTATTTCTCTCCCTCCTAAAGAGCTCAGGATCACCTGGAGCGACTGCCCTGCTCCAGCAGGGCTGAGAAATGGCCTGGGGAAGGCAGATGTGAGGCTGGGGGATGTCAGCTTGTCCGGCCAGGGAGAGAAGAGAGCGTTCCCATATTCCCATACCTGCAGTCTGGTTATCCCCAGTAAGCTCTGCCAGGCACTGGCTCCGCTCCTCCTCGATCTCCTGCATGATGCTGCACTCTGGCCGTGTGCTGGACGCCTGCAGAGAGGGCAGAGAAGGACAGAGTGAGCAAAACCCGCTCTCAAAGGTGCCTCCCTGGGGATTCATGGCCCCGTGGAGTGACCTGCAGCTCTCCAGAGCCGCTGCACGGTGGTGACACACAACCAGCCTTATTTTCTCTTTGCCCGAGAGAAGCGAGCGCAACGCGGAGCCTGCTGGAAAACCTGCATTTCCCTTAGGGGAAAAAGAACCCCACAACCTATTTTTTTCCTGATGAGCGGGAGCAATCCTGCTACTTTATGCTCCAGGAACCCTGCCTGGATAACCAACACCACCAGTTATGTAGGGCAGGGAGACAGCAGCTTTAAATATTCATGCCCAGAGCAGTGGGATCTGGGCTTCAGGGTTTATTCCCCCCATCCTCACAGGGGCTGTCTCCTGGCTCTTGCTAATTCAAAGCAAAACAAAACCCAAATCAAATAAGAACTAAACCTCTGATGCAGATTAGGACATCAAGAAGCTAAAAAGCAAGGAAATTCCCAGTGACAAGACTTTTTTTTTTCCCTCAAGTGGTTTCTCCTCAGTCAGACTTAATTATATTGTGTTTGTAACACAACAGTGGCTATGAATGTTCAGGTAATTAATCATGGGCTCCTTGCATGAACTGCCTCAATCATAAAATGTGAAAATACTGATTTTTTACTCCAAAAAAAGGAACCAGGAGCTCACACGTATCACCGTGTCCCCTTGTCACCAACATGCCCTCAGCCTGGGGGGGATACCTTGACCATTGCTGTGGTAACTACACACAGAAACTGGGGCTGCACCAAACCCCGTCTCTTAAAGGGACTGGAAAGGGCATTCAGAGGGAGAAACGTGATCAGAAATCCAGCTGCAAAGAGGTGGAAAGAGGGAAATGATGTGAGGAGAGCGCAAGCCTTGGATTGAGTTTATCCCCTCACTGTCAAATGTGACGTGGGAGAAAACACGAGTCGTGTGAGCTGCAGGGGCAGATTATGAGGACATGGGATGAACCTTTGCCTGTAAGAAATCATTGATTCGGTGTTCACTCTTAAAAGTCTTGGAAAAAACCATGTATTTTCATCTGAAATAGGCAGAGAAAATTAATTAAATTTAAAAAAAACCACCACCTTTTCCTGTCTCGTTTCCAAATGTGTGAGTTGTTGCTCTACCCACATATTTGCCAGGCAAAGTTTTTAAAGGGGGAAGGTCCAGAAATCCTTTGAAGGCACAACTGTTTGCCGTAAATTGCCCTTTGGATTAACACGATAAAATAATTTAGCACATTAAATTTATTCTCACTGTTTCCTATTGGCCTAGTAGCTCTCCTCCCTGTTTCACGCCATGCCTGGTTCAGATTGTAATTTCCTTTAGGTTGGGAATGGGCCCTGATTAGCAGGGTGTAAACAATTAATTATGTGGTTTCCTAGCCAAATTATAAATAAATAAAAAAACACGAGAAGAGGGGGAATCGTTTGGAGCTGTCTTCATTCTCAAATGTTTCTTTTTCCCGAAGGGAAACAGATCTTTGGAAATTTGGCCTTGGCTCATCTAAAATGCCATAGATTCATTTTGTTTTGGTTTACGGTGCTTGTTGCCTTTTTATTTGAACCTCAAAAAAGCACGAGGGGAAGCGTGAGAGATTTGCAGAACACTTGCTGTAAAAATAAAGACCGAGATGTTTTCAAAACATCTGCATTTTTTCAAAGGCAAGTTTTAACTCTCTGGACTTAAACTATTGCCAGATTCGGCTCACGTTTATAAATACCTCCAGTTTTCCCTTTAAAATTAATTCATATTGCTCTGACCTGGATCAGGGCTGGCAAAGCACTTTGTGCTTTTACAATATATATATTTTATTTTTTTTTTAATGCAGCAATTTTTGCACCAGGCCCATTAGCAAGCACTTCACTGCCCCTTCTTTCCTTCACTAAAAATTCAGGCCTAAATTGCTACGTTGCATATTTACCCCAGTGGACCCACATTTTCTTTTGAGTAACTGTTTTTACCACCTTTCAGGGCACCTGGCCTGGAATAGTGTGGCCACAGGGGCAGGGCAGGGATTGTCCCTCTGTGCTGGGCACTGCTGAATTCTGTGTCCAGTTTTGGACCCTTCACGACAAGAAGGACATTGAGGGGCTGGAACGTGTGCAGGGAAGGGAACGGAGCTGGGAAGGGGCTGGAGCAGCAGGAGGGGCTGAGGGAGCTGGGGGGGCTCAGCC
>JAWMRA010000078.1:1739388-1780209 GCA_035584735.1 Pseudotriccus pelzelni | reverse complement strand
GGGGGGGCTCAGCCTGGAGAAAAGGAGGCTCAGGGGGGACCTTCTGGCTCTGCAACTCCCTGACAGGAAGGGGGAGCTGGGTTGGGGGGTCTCTTCTCCCAGATGACAAGAGGAAACAGCCTCATGTTGTTCCAGGGGAGGTTTAGGTTGCATATCAAGGAAAACTCCTTCACCAAAAGGGTGAACGCTGGAACAGGCTGCTCAGGGCAGTGGTTGAATCACCATTCGTGGAGGGATTTAAATGCTGTGTAAATGTGGCACTTGGGGATATGGGTGAGTGGGGACTTGGCAGTGCTGGGTTAGTGGTTGGATTGATGATCTCAGAGCTCTTTTCCGACCTTAATGATTTTATGATGATTCTATAAGCAAAGAGTGGGATGTATCTCGACTTCTCTCTCAGTGGGAAACATCACCCCTAATTTTAGCTGAGTCAAAGCTCTATGTTCAGTCTGAACTGGTTTTTTTTTTTTACCATTCCTAGTCCACAGAGAGCCAGCGAGCACCAGTGCTGAAGGCTTTCATCCCACTTCCCTGACTGTAGTTGGACTAGTTCAAACTCAAACACCTACTATTTAGCTGGAGGAGGTCAGTGATGTGTGAATTGAATGTCTGCAGACCTTTAACGGAATCACCAAGGTCAACAAACAGATTCACACTGGAGGACTTCGAGTTTATGGCTCATTTGCCACATTAACTAAACAAGTAAATAAATAACCCAATCACAGCAACCCTCTTCTACCTCAGTGATAACAGCAATTACCCTCACACATCACAGCTGTCACTGATACAGGCCAGCAAAGGCAGATGGAATAAAAAATAATGTGAAAATATCACAGTTTGGGGCATCATTAGGAAACAGAAAGTGTTCCTTTTTGTGCTGGTGGGTCACAAGCACAGCTGGCATGATGGTGAGCGAGGCAGCAAGTTCAGCTGCCTCAATTCACCTCCCAGCTGAAAAAATGTTCATGGCTGAAAAAACCCCTCAAGAGCTGCAACTCTTGCCTGTCAAGGGGGATATTCCCTGGGATAAGGGACTAAACAACTCTCCTTCCTCGGTGTATTCCTCCTAGAAAAGCTGCAGCAGATTTTACAGACAGCTTGGTATAAACTCACTTTACGACTTCCCCAGCTCTGTTTTGTTGTTGTTGTTGTTGTTCGGCTGGGGTTTTTTGTTTCGCTTTTGTTATTGTTGTTTTGGTTTGGTTTTGCTTTGTTATTTTTCTCCTGTGTTGTGTTTTGCTTGTTTCTGTCCTGTGGAAAAGGAAGAGATTTTGGGCTTTGACATCTTTCTGTGGGCAACTGGCCACACAGACAAGGGGGCTGAGGCACACATGGATTCACATTTTCCATCCAGAAAATAAATTCTGGTTTGCTGCCATCGACATAACATAGTGAACAATAATCCAGTTTCTTGGGATTATCTTTGAACGGTTGAAGCTGAAACTTGATAAACCCCTTCCCTTCACCAATCCCCCCTGGCATGACCAAGGCAAGATGTAAAAGTTGTGGTGGGTTTGTCAGGAGCTGCTCCCACTCTGCTCTTTGAGCAGAAGGATGAAGGGAATGTTTTTGTGGGCGTGATTTCCTGCAGCTCTCAATCCTGCAGCAGCTCTCACACGGAATCACAACCAAAGTCTTTATTAGTGAGAGTTTTCCTTCCCGCCGGATCCCAGGAGTTGTTGGAGGATTATCACACAGTCTGCTGCTGCAAACAAAGCCTCTTTAATTAAATACAGTTCAAAGGACTGTCACGGGCTGCAGGGGCTGCAGAAGCGTTCGGTGTCATCTCTGCTCTCTGCCATCAGCAGGGCCGGAGTGACCAGGGCCCCTCTCTGCTCCCACGGCAGCTCCTCAGAGACAGGGGGGATTCCCAGCAGAGCCACAGCTGCAGGGAAGCAGGAATACGGACCCAGGAGAGGTGATGTGAGCCTCAGGATGTCCCTTTCTCCTGATGCCAGAGCGTTCCTGGGCTCGCCTGGAGCTCACTGTGTGGAGAATCCAGCGGAGATGAGGACCAGGGTGACCACAGCAATAACAGGATTTGGAGTCAGACAAAAAGGAGCAGGATTGCAAAGCCTACAGGGGATGAAATCACATCCTTCACCCATTTCTGCTCAGCTCCCAGAGCCCACATCCTACATACATAACTAACTTTTAGTTAGGAGAGACAATTTCTCATACCGTGACGACCTTCCCATGGCTTCTGGGAAAACAGTAATGGAATAAGACAAGAGCACCAGTTGCCTTCCTAGAATTTCTATAACTTGATTTCAGTCATTGCTTGAGGTGCAGCTGAAGGTTCTTAACCCTTTCTCATGTGAATCACGAGGGAAATGAAATATTTTAGCAGCCAGATCTTATTTCCAGCATCAGAAGCATAACCTGAAGGAGCTACTTCTGGCTCCTTGTCAGAAGAGCTCCCCATTTCAGTCCATGGCTTTCATCCACACTCATTATTTTAGGAACACAGGACTGATGGAACTTCTTACACAACAAGCTCAGCTTTGATTTCTTCCAGAACTTCCTTCAGCTCTGTCTTAAAACTAGATTTTAGATTCTCTTCAGTTTCTTCCTTTTAAATATCTTCAGGAAAATACAGCTTTATTCCTAAAAAACCCTCTGAGTCAAAAAAACACTGTGTAAAAATGCAAGAACGAGCAAAGAAAGAGAGTGAACTAAAGAAAAACACCAACTCAGGATTTTTATCTATAATGATGGGTGATAAAATTCCAACAATAAGACTGTTAAAAGCTACAAAACCCCTGGTGTTTTTAGGAAAAGGTAGGGGGAGTGGGAGGGGGGAAGGAAGTATTTATGGAGTATTATAATCATTTGCTCTTCTACAGGACCTTATCTAGGAATCCAAAGCCATGCTACCAATATGACACCATGGGGAATTAAATGTTATCACTATCAGAGACATAAATTGGATCATAAGTCCACGATTAAAACACACCAAACATCCTGTGTGGCCTTTGTAGGATCAGTGCAGGAGGACTTGCAAACCCTACGACCTGGATCATGGGTAGCAGCACGTGTCCCTCAGAGACTTTTCCGAATGAAAGAGGTCCAGGCACGTGCCCAGCCATCCTGACTCTCACTTTTTCGTTCAAACCGCTCCATTTTATGCTTCTGCCAAACGCAATCCTGCCAACAACAGATCTGTCATTTCAGGAGGAAAGCAGATGCCTTTTCCCAGCTCATCCAGGCAGGCCCTGCCCGACAAAGCCCACTTGGCCAAACCAATCCAGCAGCTCGGAGGCACCGAGGCTTCATTTACCCTGATTGTCCCATTTTTTGTGGGAGGGCTTGGAAGGCCAAGGAAAATGAGTGTTTTGCAAAGAGCCTGCAGAATCAAAAGGAAAGGGAAGTCGAGCAGCTGTTTTCCTTAACTCCTCAGTGACAAGCTTGTATGAGCCTCTCCTGGCAAACAGAGCTGAATCAGGGTCTGAAGGGAGAAGTGACAGCCTGGAACTGGAGGCAGCTAAAAGAGAGGCAGCATCTGAGTAAACTCTCACAACTGAGTAGGAGACAGCTCCGATGGCTGGGTTTAAGCACGTTTTGCTCCTTTAAATTATCATCTAGAGTAAGTTAAGGATGAATTTCCATCCCAGGATGCTCAGATTAAAGATTTGAATCCAGGTTATTGGATAAATAGAGAGATGCTGCAACACTGAGATCAGTGGTGCTTATACTTACAATTCAGAGTAAGGAGCAAAGTGCTGTAAAATCTCTCCCGTGGTTGAGAAAAAATAAGAAAGGAACAACAGTGATAATCCCACGAGTACCCAGGGACAGCAAAGTGGACTCCACTCCCTGACTTCTCTAGAAACTGGAGGCAGCAAAGCAACTTGCAGTTTTCCCTGAACTACTGGTCACTGACTGCTTTTAATTTCCTTTTACCAATGGCTGTAAGAAGCCTGGTTGTGGGGAACTCTGTTCCTTTTCTGAAAGAGTGTTCCAAAACGTACCCACTAAACTGATCAAACCTTCTGTGGGAAATTCACCTGCAAAGCATCTGCTCAGTCAACGACAGGGACAGCAGAAACACGAAGGACATGCAGAGCCAGAACTGCCTGACAGGACTCAGAAACATGATTTGGGGATCCATGGGCAAAAATTAGGTGTCTGTATGTAAACATCTACATCAGTCTGCTTCACACTGATTGTCCTTCCTCACCTGAAGACAGAAGGAAGCACTTTCAGGGCATGAGTCACTCCAAACCAAAGGAACTGTCTAAAATAGGTAAGAGCAAACCCTCTGCTGTTTCATCCAGGGAGCCTGAAGCAACTGGCTCAGGGGTGAATGTCTAGACTGCAAATATCTAAAGTTAAATGAGATAAACCCACAGACTTGGGCTTGTGTCTAAATTCAATGATTCCCCTCTAGACAGCCCCATCCTTCCCCAGAGCAGCTGTGAGGTGGTAACTGGAATGATCCTTATAGAGAAGTTGAGTGGAAGTCTAGTGAGTGCTCGAATTTATTCCCAGGTTGTGGGGTTTTTTTTCAAGATGTATCAGCTTGGAAATGCTGCTGTTCAGAAAAGGTCCTTGGCTTCAGGTAGGTGTTAACACTGTCCTGATTTACTGCTCATCCAGCTCCAAGTCATCTCCTCTTCACTGCTGGGAACTGAAGAAACGGTCCCTAATTCAGCTGCAGGCACAGAAGGGATTATAAAGCCTCAGATCCTAAATCCTGACAATGCCTCCATCCACTGTTGCCCTGGTCAACCCCAGTCCTGCCTGCTCTCCACTGCCCCTCCAGCTCACAGCAGAGTCTTCTTTTCCTCCTGAAACCAACCCAGGTGTCCCCACCCAGCAGGTCCTCCTGCCACCACGGTAAGACCTGGACTGCACTCAGGTGGCCACGGAATGTTGAAGGCTTTGTGGGGCAGGTAGAGCTGAAGGGGTTCCCAAATCCAGAGGCAGCGAGTTTGGCAATTTGAGCAACATCCTGGGGAGTCCCTGAGCTGGGAAGTGGGGAGTTCAGTACAGAGCCTGTGACAAAATCAGAGCTCGATCCAACTCACAGCGAAGCCCCTGAGGCTTCTCCCCTGCCCTTCCCATTCCCAATCATTCCCTAGACCTCTCCCACCGCCTGGGAGCCACGTACACACAAAACCTTCAGCAAACAGGACCCCCCAGGCCTCCTGCCAGGCTGGGTATTGGATGTTACTTGTAACCAGGGGGCTGGATAAAGTAATCTGAGTGTTCTTTAGTTCCCAGAAATGCTGCAGTGGTCTGGTTTGAGGAACAACAGTCCTGGTTTAACAGCATGGGCAGCTCCTTTGAACTTTCAGAGGAAGTGAAAGCTCTGAGAGCGTCTAGAAATCCAGTGGGAATCCAGTGTTCCCACACCACCAGCAAAGCAAGGGCTGGAGGGACAGTCCAAACTCCCAGCACTCCCCCTACACAGTTCTGAGCGGCCTGTGGGAAGGGTCAGTATGAAAACACGGAATAATGAAAGACCTGGTTCCGCTACTCCTGGCTGAAAGGGACTCCAAGCTACAGGTGGAGCAGGTTGTACCACGAGCCCGAGAGCCTCGGACACGCGGGAGAAGGGAACAAATGTGACATGACACGACTCCCCCACGCTGTCTGAACCAGGCAAGCACTTCCACCTGACGGGAACACTGATGTCTTCCAGGGAGCCTGAGGCTCACAGCTCATTTTTCTGACAGCTCCAACCACCCTCCGCATCACAACGCTCGGAGAAGGCCGGGATGCTGTGCCAGGGCTGCGTCCCAAATACCGACACTTCTGCTGGGCACACAGCTGAGTGTGGAGTGAAACAGATGATCCAAGTGAAGTGTCAGACGCTGGAAATATCTGTGTTACAAACCACAACAGCCCACCAGCAATTTGCACACTGTGACCGCAGAATCGTGGAATGGTTTGGGTTGGAAGGGACCTTCAAGCTCATCTATTTCCTTCCCCACCCAGGCAGGGACACCTCCCACTGGACCTGATTGCTCCAAGCCCCATCCAGCCTGGCCTTGAACACTTCCAGGGACTGCACACAGCGAGGCTTGACCAAGGAAAGGGTTTAACAATGGTTTTAAGGAAGAAAAGATATCACCCTCTCGCTTCTTGAGGGGACTCCCCACCCCAGCTTTGCTGCTGTCCAAGAGCTCTGCTTCCCATCCATCCCTGAATCCAAGGCAAGGAGCAACCACCTCTCACTGTGCAACCAGACTGTGATGAAACAGCTGCTCAGGCAGGTAATTAATTCTACTTTATTCCACTGGGCATTTTCTTGTGTCATTCCTTACCTGCCCACAACACAGATGGCGGAAAGGATTTGAGGGAAGATGTTTCTGCTTTGCCTGTTTAAAAGGGGAAACGTAAAAGGGTGCAAATGACACAGGAACTGAATGCTCAGATGGTAAACCCAAATCTTAGTGGTACAGTATCACCAGACCTCCCTCAGGTGGTGCCACTGGCTGCAGATCTCAGCATGTTTTACAAAGGTAGTGTCTGTAATGCCTTTTGGCAGAAAGGCCAAGATCAAAAAAACTCCCAACAAATAAACAAACAAACCCCAAATCCACCAAAAACCAAACAAAAAACCAAAAAAACAAACAAAAACCAACAAAAAACCCCCCAAATGAAAAAACAAGCATATAAACCAACTACAAAACTCCAAACAAAAAAAACCCCAAAAGAACCCAAGAAAACCCCAATCCATCAAAACCCCCCTCCCCCCAAACAACAACAAAACAACACATCTAAACTGTCAGGTTGGTCTGTCTGTCTCCAAAAACTCCTTCCTTACAGCAAAGACGGACAGAAGTAGTAAGAAAAACCCTGAAATACCTCCCAGTCTCTGTTGGCAGCATTTGTGTGTCTCTAAAAGACCATTCCATGTGCCAGGGTATCCTGAAGTCCACATCTGTCAGAGATATGAAACATTTACATGTTCTCCTCCAAATACCCTGGTCTGGCAGCAAAGAGCCAACAGAGAAAAAGAGAATTTGGATGGAAAAAAAGGTAGGGAAGAAAGGAGTTGGGCCCTTTTTCCATGTAGACAAGAGAAAGACCTCAAATCTCACTTTAGGAATATTGGCAATTAGGAAGGCAAAACCTTGAGATGGGCATTAGGAGGGATCAGGACACCTGGGCAGAGCAGCTGATGGATCAGGAAAGAAAATGATGTTTAGAGCAGCAGAATGAGCAGAAAACCTCTGGGCACTGCTAAGAAATCTCACTCTGGCTGTCAAGAGCAACTCAGCCAAGCAGGAAAAGTCTTTGAGCCACATAAATAAAAAGAGAACAACAATGGGGGGGGGGGGAGGGGGAAATAAAAAGAGAAGTCCTGAAATTAAAGTGAAAAATAATCACAGCCCCCCAAAAAGGAGAAGTCACAGCCCCCACTTCTGTTCACCGGCTTTTCCAAAGAATTGGAGGTGAAAATATAATTTTGCTGTTACAAAGTTGAATAGTTGCACATGGGGGAAAGGATTTAGCCTGAATAATTGAGAACAACAACAGGGCTGGCTGTGAAGGCAAACAGGAGTATGGAAACTGTCATCTGGGAGGCGAAAGCCGCTCAGAAGAGAACAGCATGCTCAGATGGGATGGTGGGAGTGGAACCATCTGGCTGAAAGTCAACAAAAGTAAAGCTTTTTTACACGTAGGAAGGAGGGAGGCAAAAAGACCCAGACAGTTCTCAGCAAGTTAATCTGAGCACAAAAGCACACGAGGCTTTTTGCACAGCACTTGAGGGAAAATGTAATTGGAAGTGTAATTGAAAGCGTGGCAGCAAGTGGAGATGGGGATAACAAATAAAAAGTGGTTGATTGAAAGGAAATCGTGGCAATGTAAGCAATTGTTTGTTTGTTTGTTCGTTTGTTTATAAGCTTGCTGTTGTGGGAGGTGAGATGAAAATCAGTGGATCTAAACTTTCCTATCTTCACTAAATAGTCTGATTCTGTGCTGAAAGGAATGACAGCCATACCAGTGGACACAAGGGTAATACACCAGCTGGAAGGAAACTAAGGGAGATTGCCCAGAGAAGCTGTGGCTGCCCCATCCCTGGAAGTGTCCAAAGCCAGGTTGGATGGGGCTTGGAGCAACCTGGGCCAGTGGAAGGTATCCCTGCCCATGGCAGAGGAGTTGGAACTGGATGATCTTGAAGGTCCCTTCCAATCCAAACCATTCTGGGATTCTGTGAAGTGGCCAGTGGGAAGGCTGTGGGGTGGGATGAAGGCAGAAATACGGAGCCACAGGGAGGTCTGCAGGGTGTTACTGAAGGATTCACTGGCTCTACTAAAGATAGAATGAAATGTAATGATGGAAAGAGGATAGGAAGCAGGGAGCAACCAAAAAAGTTTTGGGAGAACCCAAAACTCCTGCTGGAAACCACAGAGCAGAAGAACCTGTTAAACTGATTGTACTTGAGGGATGCTGGAACACATGAACCAAAGCTGTCTGGTTCTATATTACAGGCAACATAATCTTCAAGGAGTCTCTGTCTCCAGCAAACACCTCTTGGGGTATTTTCTGACCATTTTTATCAAGGGCAAAGCTCCTTGGTGGCTTCAGGGGAGTGCAGAATCCATCACATGGCTGCAAATGGCCAGTCTGGGTCAAGATGGGGCAAAAACCCTTAAAAAGGGACAGAGAAGGATCATTTAAACCGTGCTGATGGTGCCTTTAGAGTAATCAGCCCTTTACAGCCACCTCCTCCTGGCTTTAGTAAGCCCAACCTGCCTGGTAACTTCTCCTCCAGAGCCTGACTTTTCTTGGCTCCACCCCAGCATCCCTGGATGCTGTTGCTTGCTCACATCAAATCAAGACAGCAGTGACACCCGGCAGCTACCCAAAAAAACTGCAGTCCTGCAGGTTTAGCTCCAATTTCCTGACTGGAAAGTCTAGAGAGGAAAAAAAAAGAAAAAAAAAAAAGAGAAAGAAAAAAATCCGATAGCAACTGAACTCGACTTTGGTTCTGGGGAAGAAAGTCTGAAACTAAGGCAAAACCCCATTTTGCTGACTCCCCAAAGCTCTTTCAAGTGTGCAAAATCAATTAACTGAGAGGCAGGCAGCAGCATGCTGAGCAGCAGGAGTAGCAGGGAAGAGCACAGGGAACATCTACTCCCACAGATTCACCTCCAGAAGGGTGAGAGAGGGGAGAAAAGGAAAACCTCAGGGAAGAAAATCAGCCCTACCTGCTCATCCATCCTTTGTCTTGTGTGCCCCTCAAACACTGAGTTTAACATGGGGTAACAGGACAGGAGGCTTTTTGTTTTCAGGTGTCCCTTGGAGTTCACCAGGATTTCAGCTCCGAAGAGCCTTTCTGAAGTGGGGTGATTTCAGACTGACACCCAGTGCATAAAAAAACCCCCACAGCCCTGCACCAAGTCTACAAGAAGAGTGGTTATTTTTTTGCTAATATAGCCCAGGGAACTGTCTCAGTGTCTCAGTGGTCCTGAGAAATGATTTCTGGTTATAACAAGAACAATTCTGAGACAGCCAGATGATGCTCTGGCCAGCTGAATGCCAGCTGAGCCTCCAAAAAACCTCAGTCCTCTACTGGTGACACTGGTGTGGTGCCTCCAGCTGATAACACAACCACGGCCTGGCAACTTGTCAAGTGGTTCATCCAACATAACGGTGGAATCACACAAAGGTGAGTTATCCCTCATCATTATTGTTTTAACTAGCTGTTCATCAGGAAGTTTGGCCAAAGGATTACCCCAGTATTGCCCAGGGAAAGGATTCAGCAGAGGCATTGTGGTGGCCAGAGAACAAGTAGTACCTAGTGCTGTCTTATCATCAAATCACAGGAAATTTGGCTGGAAGGGGTCTCTGGAGGGCTGAATTTGGACTCACACCAGTGCTGCTCTTGCTCAGCCACAGATTTCTCTACCCAAGTCTTAAAACCCTCCAAACACGGAGACTGCTTTGTTTCACAACTCCAATGTTGTGTACAATAACTTGAGGTCAAAGAGGAGCCATATCACACCCTCTTACACAACAAATGTTCATCTAAAGCGGTCCACTTTTCCACTTTTAAAAATAATAATAACCACTAGATTTTCACTGGGAGGTGGTGACCGGTTTGCAGAGCAAGTTGTGAGACAAACTTCAGACACGGGGATTTCTACTGACTTGGAAATAGGGAGGATTTCACCTGGCACAACATACAGTCTGCCTAACCAACCCAAAAATGGCATTATAAGAATGATTAAAGGTCTGGGAAATCTGCTAGTGCAAATAATAATAATAAAGCACATAAAAAAGCCCAGCTAAACTTAGACAGAGAGAAAGAAAATGTGTAATCAATCACAACCAGCAAGTGCTTGAACTATAAGAAGATTTCCTCCCAAGGATATCTATTTAATGACAGGGGAAAAAAAAGGCTTAACAAATTCCAGTGAGTGAATTCTCTAATGAGACAAACAAGGATTAGAAGCAAAGCATTGCTTGAGGATGGTTTAACACTGACAGGAACGACTTGCCTCTTTCAGGAGTGTCTCTTCCAAATCCTTCGGGTCTGTTTGTACTGCAGGTCAAAAAAAAGAGGAAACTGATGGTTGGGGCTGTGCAGAGAGTCCAACTGAATTCCACACAGTCACACAGGCAAACTTCAGAGATCCCTTCCAACCTCAGCCAGGCCATGATTCTGCATGAAAATGCTTCTGAGTCCAGAGTAAAGGGAAAGGTGCAACTCTTGGGATTCTTTTAACGATCTATCTAATGTGTCCACAGGCTGAGGGCAAATTAAAACCAATGACAGTCCATAAGGAACTGACTATTTAATCCCCATTTGGCAAGTAAGAAGTCCCAGTGATGGTTTCTACAAGCTTTTGTCCCATCCTTTACCTGCCCCCAGTGACAGAGACTCCCCAATGTCCCTATAAATCCCAAACAATTCCTGGGCTTCTCTCTGCTGACCTATCAAAAAGAACTGACCTGTTTTGAAACACTAAATTACTGTGGATGCAATTTAAGCCCCTCATTTCTAGTTTGACCCAGCCTGGTTACGGAAATTTTTCTTCTCCCACTTCTTATTTGTAGCAGGTTTTTTTCCCCACATACTTAAAGACAAGTTGTGATTTCTCCCTTCAGTGTTTCGTTTTCCTAGAATAAACATTCCCAGTTCTTTCATTCCCACTCTCCCCCTCCCCATTTTTCAGACCTCTTATCATTCTTCAGGCCCTGCCTGGACTTCTTGAAGTGGTTTTACCCCAAAACAGAGACATGTGCTCCAGTTAAAAGTCCATCAGGGATTACTTGCCTCTTCTCCTTTGACCAAAAACAAAAGTTTGCTTCCAGTTTATTGTTTATCTTACTTCCAGCCTAACATAATCAGCAGCCACATGTAAGAGAGTTTGTCTGTGTGTTCAGCCCCTCCTCTGCAGCCTTGATGTGGAAAATGAACTAAAACAGGCAAAAAAAAAAAAAAGAAAAAGAAAAACCAAACCAAAAACCTGAGAAATTTTATTTTGCAGGTGGAGAAGTACAGAAAGATGAGGAGGACAAAATGTTTCACCAGGAGCAGGAACCAAGAGTAACCCTTCCAGATCCCTTATCTAAGCCTTAGTAAAACAATCCCCTTTCAGCCAGTTCTGATATCAGTGCACCAGGTATTTGTGTTGCAGAGTTACAGCTGAACAGGAAAAATGAACTTCAAGCCATTGAATTACCCTCCAAGAGACGCAGAAAAGCTACTAGAAAATGGCATTGCCCTTCATCCCCTCCAGCTCCCTGGAACATATTCCAACAGTTTTTGGATATACAGGTTCATGTTGAAATAGAAGGAATAAAAAAAAACCAGTTTTGCCCAAAATCAGCACTGAATGATAAAAAAAGACTTCTCAGAAAACCCCCAGTATTTCCTCATTTTAGTTCCTCTCCATCCATGCAGCCCATCAGCTCCCACACACACACGTGAAACTCACTGAGAGCTCCTCACACAGTTTCACACCAGAGCTGGGATTTTCCTTATTATATGTAGGGATTGCATTGTCCTCAAACATCAGCAAACATGGATACTGAAGGAGTAGAGGGAAGCAGGAACCGGTTCTGCACAGGAGGCATCTCCTCCTGCTGCAGTTTGACTTTTGTCCCCGGGTTTGTACAGCTGATCAGGACCAGTCAACAGACTTTGACATCCCAGAATCATGGAATCATTTAGGCTGGAAAAGACCTTTGGGATCACTGAGTCCCACTGTTAACCCAGCACTGCCAAATCCAGCACCAACCCACGTCCCCAAGAGCCACATCTACATGGCTTTTAAATCCCTCCAGGGATGGCGACTCCATGGGCAGCCTGTCCTGGTGCTTGGCAACTGTTCCCATAAGGAAATCATTCCTAATATCCAATCCAAACCTCCCTGGTGCAACTTGATCTTCCAGGGCTTTTCCAACCTAAATGATTCTATTTATGTCGAGATGAAGATCTAAAACTCCTTTAAATGTCCCTCTGCTACAGCTCCAGCTGCCACCAAAGTTTCTAATCACAAAATGCCTTGGGAGGAAATAACCACAAAACACCAGCCATCCTGAAACAATCAGGGGGGCATCATTAAAAAATAAAACAAATAACAATTACAAAAATCCAGCCCTTCTTCCCTCCAAACTTTTACCTTCAGCAGAGGCTTCTCAGCCACATCATAAACTCCTGGCAGTCCCAGATTTCGTGCAGAAGGCATTCACCACAGTAACACTTCAAGCATGGACAAGCAACACGGCCCAAGAATGTTTTAAAAACATGAATTGACAAAACCCAGCCAAGTTTTTCGCTTGCCATCCAAGTCATGCGAATGGGAATATGTTTTATAAACACAGACCTATCTCTAGAAACAATGACACCGGACAGGGAATCTCCTTTTGCATGTGCTCTACTTACTGAAACTTGAGTTTAATATTTAGCATGTTTAGTTTTCTTCTCTGGTGTTATTAATTGTCCTAACTGTAAAATTGTTAATGAAACAGGACCTAAATTGCTCATAACAATTCTAAAACCACCTCCCCCCATGAAATGAATGAGGTTCCCCTCTTAGGCCCTCTCTGTGAACTGTGAGAACTTTCCCTGTGCTGAGGACAATGTTTAATGTTAAAGTTGATTTAGCAAACAATTGTTGTAGGAAATGGATGGCTGCACGTACCTGCTCTGCTCTCTTGATCCATCCCGCCTTTTCTGGGGATGCATCCCTACACTTCCAGAATTATGGCATTAAGATTATATTATCTTTTCCTCACTGCCAAATTCCCCTTCCAGGTCATCCAGAAAGCAAGACCAGCACGTTGAAGTACCCTATTACAATATCCCTTCGGTTCCCCCAGTGATGCTTCTGCAATAAAACCCTATCTTCCTCTTGTCACCTGCGCATCCTCCCTGCCACAAAACCTTCTCTTCTGGATGACCAGGCACCACCCTGATGATGGGGAACCTCCTTCCCCACCCACCCCCGGCTGCCCTATTTATAGAATCGTGGAATCACAGGATGGTTTGGCTTGGAAAGGACCTTGAAGACCATCCAGTTCCACCCCCTGCCATGGCCAGGGACACCTTCCACTAGCCCAGGTTGCTCAGAGCTGTGAGACAGGTCCTGGTTCTTCTGGAAAGACGGGCCAGGCAGCCAAAGGGAGGATGATCCAAGCCAAGCCTGGTTTCCCGGCGCAAATGATTAACCTGGAGTGAAAACCTGAATCTCAGTTCAACTGTGAGTCAAAAGGGGGAACTGGAGGTGAAAATAAATAAGTAAACCAACAACCCAATATTTACTAACCTAAGACAAATATAGATGAAGAAACACAAACGCAGTACCGTGAAGTTTAAAAGCATTATGCGAGACCCTAAAAACATCAGGAAAAATCCACAGCTGATAAAAATAAGAGATAATTGAGGAGGGGGTTTTTTGGTGTTTTTCTTTGGTCAGTTTTGAGTTTTGTTTCCTTGGAGTTTTTTGGGTTGTTTGGGTTTTTTTTTTTGGTAACAAAAACGTGACAACCAACAAAATTGTACAGATTGTACACTGCAATAGAGGAAAGTTCAACGTGTGATCTTGACCTGTATTTGGAAAGCAGCAGCAAAACGTGGATGGCTCTGCTGGTGATGAAGAAGCTTTTTTCCAGTTCATTAATAACAAGGGCAGATGTTAAACAGCTTCCACAAGAGGTAAACATTGAAAATTAGCAGGCCTGGACAACTTGCACCTCAAAGCACTTGTAATTGCTGGCTGAGAAGATCTGTTTGAGTACAGCCAAATAAAAAACCTGCAGTCAAAAGAGAACAGATTCAGCACAGCCCTCCAGGATGGCAGCCCAAATTTTGGAAAAGCAGCAGAAGATCTGGGGACTAAAAGAGGGAAGTAATTCAGTGTGAGCTCCCAGTATGTGCTGCTGAGAAAAGGCAAATACAACTGTTTGCTCTCTAAACTGAACAGTGAGGAGGAACAGGAGAAAATCCTCCTTTTCTTCGGGGCTTTGGGAAGATCTGCCCTGTGCCACCACTCCTGTAAACGGTTTTAAAAGGGCAATAAAGAACAAAGGAGGGCGTGGAAAGGAAGCACAAAAGGATGTAGAGGAGCTCTGCATCCTCCTGGCGCAAGGCATGGACGTCCTTGCTCCAAGGTTAGCTCAGTACCTCTCAGCACCTACATTTAGCAACTCAGTGAGGTGCTGAGTGTCTTCAGAGGTCCCCTACAACCAGAAAATTACACCTAGTTGTGGAGTGAAAACCTACAGAAACCCATAACCCTCTCCAGATTATCTGGCTTAATAGCAGGGGTGAGGGGAAATGGGTTGGGCTGCCCAGCTCAGCTCCTGAAAAGGAAGAGTTCAACAGAGAACGAGTTATGCTTTATCAGAAACAGGTTTTTGGACTCAACCTACTGGTGGTAACTGGTGAAAATTAGCTGCTTGCAGTAATTTGCCAAATAAAATAATCTCTCCTTCCCAGCAGGGATTACTCTAATCTTAATATAGTTACAACTGCACAGACTTCCTGGGTTTGGATACCAGAACTTGGCCCAGCCACTGAGATGTTTCATTCCACTTGGATTTTCCCAAATTGCTGCTGGCCTCTAATCGTGCTCTTGCTGCTCTGTGTTTGGAATAAAAAAACACATTCAAATAATAAAGTTTCAGTCATGCTCTGGGCTTCAAGAGGAGGAAATGCTGCACAGAAGTCATCACAAATTCCACCTTAGGGGCACTTCTGTTTGATGGAGGTATCTCCGTTAAAAAAGCCTGGTCAAGGTCTAAATATCCAAATCACGAAGCAAGAAGAGGCAAAGCAAAGCCGTATTGATACTGTGGGAGCCACTGGGTGCTGCCAGTTCCCAAGGTTTCATCAGGAAACTTGCAGTATCTTCCCTTTTTCCTGGCATGGTTAATACATCCTGGTCCCGTGGAAGGGGGTTGGAATGAGGTGAACTTTAAGGTCCCTTCTCACCTTGATTCTACCACCCCAGCCAAGAGATCAGCAGCAGCAGCAGCTTCTCCTCATCTTGATAGCACGGAGAAGATACCAAATATCCTGTAATCCATGTGATAAATAAATGAGAAATCAATATTTTCTTTTCTTCTTCCCCTTTTTTTTTTTTTCTAATTTAAATAATTTCATGGGTTTTGCTGCCGGTTTTGCTTCGTTGGCTTTTGGGGTCGCCAGAAATGACCAGCAGCTCTTGGCGTTTCACCAGTGCGGACCAGTGACACCCAGCTGGTCCCTGCACGTGCAGGAACGGACACAGGGATGTTGCAACCCGAGGCAGAATTCATTTATCAGAAGTTTCCTGCCCAGTCCCACATGAAATACTCGAGGAGAGCTGGGAGAGCACACGTATGATGGATGAGAGACCTGTGATCTCTGCAAAAATGCTCTCCAAAATGTTGCCAGGGCAGAGAAATCAAACCTCAAAGCTCCAGTCTAACTAGAGTTAAACATCTTACCCTGCAAACCAGTTCCACTCTGGGGACATTTTTCCAGGTCAAAAGGAGGACCCAAATCCAGTTCTTACTAACAGGTGAAGGAGGCCTGGAGCCTCATAACATCTTCCTCTGTTGCAGAGTACGGGAGAAAGAAATCCATCTTGGATGCAGGGCAGAGACACCATTCTTACTTCTTTTTTTTTCTTTCTTTTGCTGTCCTCTGGCCTTCAAAGCAAGAACCTCCCTGTCCTCAGTTCTGGCTTTGCTGGACCCCCCAAGCCCAGCCTTGCTGTGCTGAGCTGGGGACACAGTGAACTCTGTCTGCACCTGCCCATGATGAGCTGTTTGGATGGACTTAATGAAAACTAAAGGGTTGTGCAATCCCTGTGCCTGCAGATGAGCTCTGGGATCGCCCTTTAACCCACTTGGCTATTTTGGGTGCCCCATCGTGTAAGTGGGTTGCACTGCACGTGGCTTATCGGACTCATCTGGGTCTTAATCTGGGAACGTGGGCCTAAGATGTGTCTTTAGTACTGGGATTTCACAACCCAACTGCTTTATTCTTCTGTGAGGAGTTTAATCTTTCCCCTGAGGATTGTCTGTGGTCAGAGCTGAAAATGCATCTCAGTGGCAGAGCCTCACAGTGCCTTGGCAGAGGCTGCTCCAGCCAGGGAAGGTCTTCCAGACAAGGTAATTCAAGTTATTGCCAACAGGAATCACATTTGAGGTCAAGATTCCTTCAGAAACCCTTCCCAGCTCCACAACCCACCACCAAGACAACTGAAAAACGAGGATATTCTGCTCAACAGCCTGTGCTTGACCACTGCAGTGAACATTGTGTCCACCACCATCTGGTTCTTGCCATCAACTTCCCTTTTCCTGCCTTTCCTGCCTCTAGGAGTTGCTTCCTGCCCAGAGCATCCCATTCCCAGCCCCGCACACATTATTGGGGTACCGTTATTTTTAGAGGAGAATTTATGGCACTTTGACACAGCACAAAGATGAGACCCTTCTAAATCCCAGCAAATCTGGCACCAGAATAGAGCTGTGCCCTGTGCCTCCCTCCCAGGTTTATCAGGCCAAGAGTATTTCTGGGAGAAAGTGGCTTTCTCCAAGTGTGGAAATGCGGCTTTGCCTCTGAATTTCATTCCTCAAATCCCAGGCTGAGGCTCAAGGGGCTCACACAGAAGACACAGCAGCGGCACAGGGTGAGGAAAGAGAAGCAGCAAAGCCTCAAACCAAAAGCCTAAAATGATTAGTACCTTTTTGTGAGGTGCATATGCCAATATAAAGCCCGTTATGTCAGTAATTACAGCTGTGTTATAACTGATGTGCTTTACATGCTCTCAAGGCCTCAAGGGAGCAGGGGATGTTCTTCCACAGTTTTCCCAAGCTGGGCAAGGAGCCATCCCCTGCTGCACACTCCCAGCAGCCTGTCCAGCTACACATCCAAAAAACGAACCTTACAAAGAGCCTTAGGAAAGTGAAGCTCAGTGATCACGCCCCAGTTATTTACAGCAACACTCCGGACCATAACTCTGATTATATGGACTGGAAATATCCTTGCAGGCAAATAAATAAAATCAAAATAAACAAACAAACACATAATTAACAAAAATAAATCTGCAGGACCTTTGAGAGCTCTGAGTGGAGTCTCTAACTAGCACCTTGCTGCGTTTCTGATCCAGCTGCTCTTCCTGTCTATCAGCCTTTGGGGAAGATGAGCCACCCACGTCCTTGGTGACACAAGTTGTTACCAGAGGCATTTGACAGCAGCATCTCATGCCCCAACTAAACACCTTGAGCAGGTAAGACTGAACAACGTAAGGGAGCAGAATAACACCTTTATTTTCTCCCATTTTCCACCAAACATGGCCAAATATCCCCCAGGTTTAGCCCAGCACCAGCTCCAGGCTTTGCTCCACAAAATGAAATGCAGGACAGAAAATAGAGGGAAGTGCTTCCCTCAGCACTAAAACGTTGAACTCTCCTCTTATAAGCAATCATTTAAAAGGAACAAAAGTCAAGGTTGGCTCCTTGGAATGCAGCATCCCCCTGGGATGGCACAATTAACTCCTTACCACGTGGAGTCAAAGCAGGGATATCTTAAAGGAGATGTGAGAAAGCAAAAATCACCACATATCTTCCCAGAAGTAGGGAAGTTATCCCTGACCTGGGATCCAAGCCACTGTGGATTAAAACTCTTTGGAACAAGAAGACAATCATTTTTTTCCCTCCCTTTTTATATACAGAGCAATTTGCCTCTTCAATGGCATAAAAATTAAATCCAGCTGGAATGGCTTTTTAATTAAAATCATATTTGGCTTATCGGAGTGAGAGCACTTAACTGATTACAAAAGGAACATGGAAACCTCTGTCATCCCATTCCCCATTTTCCAAGGCTGTGCAGCAAACTCACTGTATTAACCATGTGTAACCCTTTGGACACTGTCCCACGTGAACTCTCCTCACCCCATTTATGGCCCAGAAAATGTCATGGAGAACATACAAAGTCTCTACAAAAAGGGATATGCAAAAGCTCATTCCCTGTGGCTGAACCAGCTGGAGTTCACTCAGTGTTTCAATTTGCTGAATCCTGGAAATTTCCTGAGCAAGGGATCTCTACAGGGTTTAGTCTCTATACATTTAATTCCAACTCCTTGGCTATGCTGCTATTTATCTTCACAGACAACTGAAAGGTTTTCCACTGTTTTGGAAGTGCCCTCAGGCCAAAGTCTGAACCCATTCCTGGAGGATTCATCCCACTCCAATGGTTAAGGACCTCTCTCTTCCCGAGCATCATCATCCAGGCTTGCTGCCAGAGTCCCCTTCCTTTGCCAGAGGTTCTCCATACGGTGACCACAAATTTTATGGGTCACTATAAGGGCAACAACAAGCTGTGCCACCCCCCACACACACCTTGAGGAGCTCCCTGAGGAACATCCCCATGTGCCACAGCCCCTGGATCACAGGGAGCAGAGGTGCTGCCCACGGGGTTCAGCCTTGCAGGGTAACCATTTCCAGGAGCATTAAATCCCCCCTCGTCAGACCCTCCGAGGGCACAGCGATGCCCACGCCAGCAGGGACTGAGCTGATCTGTTCTGGCTGGGCACGGTGACTGCAGGGGAGGATTTTCCCAAGCCCAGCTTTCAGTGAAATTCCTTGGGCCCAAGGAATATGTGACCGAGCCCCTGCACGCTTTTAGCTCTCTGTTTGCAGCGCCAGCTCCTGCTTGCAAAGAGGGATGCTGGAAAGGCAGATGCTGGAACTGAGGTCTTGAACCCATGATCCTATGGGACTTCCCATCGGGATAGCACTGTCACAGGAACTCAGCAGCATTTTCCTTACAGGCAGAAGGCAGATCAGATGTTACTTCCACCGGCAAAATTCCCCGATTTTTAGCTCCAGCAAGACAAGGAGCTGGATCAGAGGCTGAAATAACTCTCTCCCAGTCAAACCCAAGAACAGACACATCCATCTCTGTGTGTCTCCCACGTCATGAAGAAAATGCAGCTCTTCCCCTACAGCATCTCCTGCCCTCTCCTGACACTCTCATGTGCTGCTTTCTGTCACACCATTAAATGCCACCATTCTGTAGGAAAACACAACTTGGGGGTAACCCCTGATGTTGTTCCCAGGAGACACCAAACCCCTGATCTCAGTGATCAGGAACTTCTCAGACTCTTAAACACCTTTAGTCCAGTATTATATTTCAGAGCCTGAACATTTTCTTCCCCAATTAAATCTGCTGCTGCTGAAGTGAGTTAGAGACCTCCTGACTCTAAGACTGAATATGGTGCAAACAAATCGTTGGGACAGAATAACTTCACAAACTGAAACTCTTTCACCCCCCCGACCTGTGACACAGGCCATTATCCCAGCTCTGAGTGTGTCAGCCTGGGAGTGAGGAAAGTGGCATTTCCCTCCTTCCCAGAAACGGCTCTGCCACCAATTAAAGATGTGGCACATTCTGGTCATTTTCTGTCCTAAAAGAAAGTTTAAAAACAAAGCTTTTTTTTTTCCTTTATTCACTCTTCTGTTAAGAAAAATAACTCAAGAATTCTGAGCATTTCTAGTTTCTTGATAAGAAGAAAAAGGGGGAAAAGCTACTTTCATTTTGTTTTCCCATCAACCAAGAGTTAAAATCCCCAAGGATAAATATCTCCCTCACCCCTCACAACTTTATAAACAACCCCATCACCACCTTTCTGAGAATATTCCTCAAGTAAAAGGTTTAGTTTTGTTTTTGTTTTTTTTACAGAAAATACATTTAGAAGCCAAACAGCAGCAAGGTCTATGTGAAGAAAGATCAGTCGAAAATCTTTATATCTCAGCCTTAAAATCAATTAAATCTCATCTGACAGTAACTACAGCCCCCACTGTCAGGCAGCAGCTCCAGTCCCTCGCTGGTGAGCTCTGCAGAGGGTTGATGGTGTCCCCACTGCAGACCTCCCAGTACAAATTCAGTTTTAAATTTCTCTGCCTCTCATCCCTTCGGAGCAGCTCCTTTCCCTGTGCACATGGGGTTGGAGATGGTTGGCTTCATCTTTCCGGCTGAGAAGCTCAGTTTTCAACCTTGCTGTTGTTATTTCAGTCCAGTGTGAAGAACCTGGGTGAGGCTCCCTATGAGAGCAATCAAAAATAATCTTCACATCCCACTTGTCTGCAACACACTCAGACTGATGAAGGGCCAGATCTGAGTTTGTTATTGTTTTCCACCACAGATCTGTTTCGTGGCTGGAGCAGAGTAAAACCCTGAAGAAAAGCACAAATTACACCAGCTGGGCAGATTTGGTGAATTCAAGGAGCTCGTAGACTGAAGGCACGTGGAATCCACCAACTGCCTCCAATTACCCACATCTCATTTTCTAGACACACACTGGGAAAAGAAAGAAAAGTGTCTAATTTGTAGCTCTTCAGCCCAAATTACCTCAAATACACCCTCAAAAAGGCAAAATGACACAAGACTTACAAGAGTCAGACTGCTTGTGCTCTGAGAAGCACCGTGCTGGGGCTGCCAACCCAAGCACGTGGCCAGTGCCATCCTGATGGAAACCTTTCCCTGTCTCTGCTCCCTGAGAAAACACTCCATTCCAACCTGAATGATGACACTGTTGGCTGGCCCAGGAAGGCCTGGGCCCGCTGGGGATGGATCCCTCAAAACAAGGGGGAATTTGGGACAGGGCGGTGGCCCCTGTCACATGGAGAGCAAAGTCCTCCAGTTGGGCTTTGAGCTTCCTGACACACAAACACAACCGGCAGCGAGCCCGTGACACTCACACACACATTCCAAAACTAAGGGGAAGATTGCCAAAAGAGGGACCTTTCCAGCCGGGACCTGGCAAATCTGCAACTCTGGAGGGACCAAACTCTGGGTAGACCTCATTGCAGTCTTCCAGTACTTAAAGGGGGTTTATAAAAGAGAGGGAAAGCAACTTTTTACGTGGGCAGGGGGAATGGTTCTAAACTAAGAGGAGAGATTTATTAGATGCTGGGAAGAAGTTCTTCACTGTGAGAGTAGTGAAGCACTGGCACAGGTTGCCCAGAGAAGCTGTGGCTGCCCCAACCCTGGAAGTGTCCAAGGCAACAGCTGGACAGGGCTTGGAGGAACCTGGGCTAGGGAAGGTGTCCCTGCCCGTGGCAGGGGGTGGAATGAGATGATCTTCAAGATTCCTTCCAACCCAAGCCCTTCCCTGACTCTATGATGACCACATGAAACCCCAGAGAGATCCTGCCCATCTCTCAACAAACTACACTGGATTTCTACCCCGCATTTTCATTTCTCAACCAGAAGAAATGGTTCTCTTTCCAAGATGACCCATTTCCATCTCCTACTCTGATCAGTCTCAAACATGGATATGGCTCCCAGCCCAGCCTAGCTCCCGTTCCTGCACTGACAGGGAGATTCCCACTTCAGTAACACTTTGCTCCTGCTAAAGGTGGTTTTGCCTTGGTCAGTTTTTCCTTGAGCAGCCTGTTCCAATCCTTGACAACACTTCCAGTGAGGAAGTTTTTCCTAATTCTTCCATGAAGAAAAAGAAGATACTTCCATTCCCTCATGTTATCACGTGTGACAGCATCATCCTCATGACATCGATCTGCGCGGCCAATTGAGCCAAACACTAATTACAGCATCTTCACGATGCAGGCAGACAAAAGTGAAAAGAAATAAGCAAGAAGTGAGAAGAGGAAGTATATTTTTTTTCATATCCAGGTTGGGTTTTAGGCAATCAGTCACAAGACCACCCCTAGCAGGACGTTCATTTCCAGAGCCTGGATCTGAACTCGGAGCTGCTCAGCTTCATCCTGAGCTGCTGCCTCTCGCCACTGCAGCTGAATTTAGTGGTTCATCTCCTTCTCCTCATGGTTACCCCAGTGGATGCTGTTCCTTGCCTGTACTTTTCCCCAGGCTGCTCTGCAAGGGAAATCAGCATTTATTTTTAGGTCCATCGCACTCTGGCTGGTTGGGCTCTCCTCCCAGGGCTGCAATATATATTTAATACTTGTTTTCAGAGCTGACAGCCCAGGAAGCTTGAGTGGTGAACTGGCAGAGAAGAAATAATTACAAAGGAGAGAGGGCATCAAGCTGCCAAGCATTTTTAATACCCCTTCTGGAAAGAGAGACCTGACTTCTCAGCAGTCCCATAGTGGGGAAGAAAGCAAGCCCAAATCAAAGACAAAGTTGCTGTTTGATGATGATGATGGCTTCAGTTGTGTAATAACAAATCCTGTCAGATCTGCAGCAGAGAGGAACAGGAGAGGAAATACACTATTAGAGCAATATGCAGAGAAAAAAACCCTCAAAACGCAAACCCCATGCTGGAATAAAGCAGTTCAGGAGAGAGAACTGCACCTGGGCTGCTCAGCATTCCCAGCACGGGCTGGGAATCCCTGGGAATGCTACAGCTCTGGGATTGTTCTAGACAGCAGGGATCACAGTGGGATCAGCAGACCCAGGGATCAACCCACACGAGATTCAGCTCAAATTTGGGGTTATTCCACAGTGGATCTACCCAAAGGCTGTGGTTCCTAATCCCGCTGCAGTTCCTGCCTGCTGCCCTCACGTCTCTCTCGCCAGGAGCTCCCAGCTTCCACAGCCTCCATCCTCTCCCTCATCCCCGTCCTCCCCATACCCCCAGGCAATTCCATGCTGGGATCACAGGTCCTGGCCAGTCCCTGGGGCCTCCATCCCAGCTTGCAACAGCCACAGGGACTGTGTTCCCTTCCCATCTCTCTTTCCAGTGTTGGGAAATGTGCTGTCGAGCACGTGAGGTGCCTTCCCTTCAGAAAATCACAGCCCTTACTCAGCTCTTCTTCCACAACAGAGTTTCATGTTTTTGGAAGGTGTCCCCTCCATAAATCCTGGCTTTGTTTTATCTCCCTGTAACAACACCACTTGGCAAACCAATTTGAACAGACAATCAAATCCTCAGCTTTATAGGTTTAAAAATATTTCCAGATGCTTAGTGGTCTCCTAAGACATTTCTGAGGTTCAGGTCAAGTAGGCCCAAGGCAGCAAGCTTAAACTTTTAATATCCTTTCCATCCACAAAACCATCAGGGATTGCCCAATACACTTTAACTACCAGAGCTCTAGAAACAGCTTTCCAGTGAAAGCAGCACAGCCAAAAAAAAAAAAGAAAGTGAATTTTAAGAAATGAAAAGTAAATAACTCTACAAGATTGTTTATACAGGTTTGTATCAATAGGAGCCCTATGTTGGCAGGCACCTCAAGGAGACAGAAAGGTTGTTCCTGCCTTATACCCCCAAGCTTGTAAGATCGAAATGAAAACAACAGTCAAGGTGGAAGGCACAAATACACACTTCAACATTAGGAGTCCCTTCCTCATGGTGTGTAAATTTAATTATAGTGTAGATTATGCACTCCCGGAGCACTTTCAGCCACTGAAGCATCTCCAAAAGAACTGGGGACCAAGATGAATGGGTCTGTGAAAGTAACATCTCATACCACAGTTTTATGAGGTGCTATCACAGCCATGATTGACTACTGATATATGGCACATAATATTTTTTTATTGGACCGACTGGTACAGCCAGAGATAGGATAAAAAGAGAGTTTTTAAAGCTCTTTCCCTCCGGAACACACCAGGGAAACTTCAGGCTGCACATTGCATAGGTCTGAAATCACTGCTCTAAGTTGAGTCAAGTTTGTTCATTACACTAAAAAAAAAAGAATAAGTAGCACCTGCAAAGCAAATAAATCACTAAGTCAGAGAGGTGGGAGCCTCAGTCCTTTGTGGGACTGCAGGGACAGGCAAGAGTTATCACCTCTGTGACAGAGGGAACGAGCAGGTGGCCAGACGTGAGGAAAACTGCGGCATGCCACAAAAATCACTTGTCTCCATGGAATTTTCAGGGCTCTGATGCCCAGAAAAGCCGTGATTGTTAATTTGCGAGCTGGACCCTCAGAGATACATTGTAGGGCTGTAGCACAGAGGGATGGGAGTGCTGGTTCTGCCACAAGACACTCCACAACCAAAAAAGAGGCTTTTATTTCACGTCCCACTGAGAAACACCTTCAAGCCAAACCCAGAGCAACGGCTACTCAGCTTTTTTCCTCTTTCAGACCTCAAGAAGCGCCTGAGAATATATATTTTTCTGTGGATAAATACATAGAAAAAACAGATATTTAAATATATATTTCAGTTGTTCCTGTTCTTTCTCTTGATAGAACCTTCCCTCATCTGCATTGTACACAAACAGCCTGAAGATAAGCCTTTGATATTCCGTTTGCTGCATCAATTCCCAGGAAAGGGAGGAGAGAGCAGGGCAAGGAGGAAGAAAGTTTAATTTTGCCCGAAACTGTGCTGCAAAGGAAACTCTTTGGAGATGATGAAAGAACAAAAATCCCCATGCCCCAACCACAAAGCACCACCTCCAGCAGGTGGAAAAGGAGAAACCGTGCAAGAAATAAACTGTACAAGAAGAGTCAAGGAGCAAAGCAGAAAGAGTGGGAAAATTCTTTGAGAGGAATCCCTGGAGCACTGGAATTAAGTGCACAGCTAGAGCTGAGACCCACATGGCTCTGCAGCTGAGTTTAATATCATCCACCCCACACAAAAAATTCCCTCAGCTTAGTTGAAGACTCTTCAGCATCTCAGTAAATCTTCACGTTTGGCCTCCTTTTGGTGCCCTGTAAAGCTGGGAACTGTCTCAGCAGCAGCATTTTTCTCTGCCTTTGAGTATGTCAAGCAAAAAGACAAGCTGTTTCTATTGGGGAAAAAAGGCTGGAAAAGCCTAATTATTCTTAAAAGTGAGGATGCAAATGAGAAATAACTAAAATAGGTGGATCCAGACTTCGAAGGAAACAAGTGGCTTGTCTCAGGGCTGGCTCTTTTGCACTTGCATCTTGCTTTGAAACGACCCCAGGGCGACAGGAAAACCCTGTGATCTTCCAGGGGGGGATTCCCAAAGGGGTGCCCAGGCAGGGCAAGGCTGGCAGAGGGGCTCCATCGCCCCTCCAGGGAGCTCCCAGCTCTACAAGGGGAACAAAGCACCAACATCCCTCCACATTCCTCGTTGAATTGTCCCAAACGACCGGGAGAAAAAGCAGCCAGGAAATACTGGGCAGGGCTGAGGACCGAGCCCAGGTGGTGAGGAGGATGAAGTGGTTTTAGCAGCGGGATCCACGAACCACATCAGCCAGTGCTGCTCCAGCCCCAGGGCTGAGCGGTTTTCCTTCCAGCAAGAGCCGAATGGTCCTGGGAAAGATTCCATTCCCTCCCTCCCTCTGCAAGAAATCACACCTGTAATCTCTGCTCAGGAAGCTCCTGAGGGCTGTGAAAGGTGACTTAAAAATAATTAAAAAAAAAAAGGCAAATAAGTATATCCTACATATACATGGATGGGATCAGCTTTCCAAAAGGGTTCCCCTGTCCCCTGACAAACGGCTGGGGGTCTGTAAAGGGAAAGAAGCTAAAAAAATAATCACTACATTCGCTTAAAGTAAGAGTTGGATGTGGCTATGGCAAAATAAAGGTGGGAGGGGTATAATCTCCAGCGGGATTTGGATTCTGGCCCTTTCCAAGCTGAGCACATGAAAATGCTGAGTGCCAGCATTGAAGCAGCTTTTCATTTTGGTGCAAATGTGCTGAATTGTTGTGAATTCTTCTTTTTTTGGGGGAGAAGATGGTCATCACACTCAGCATATTCCATCTCCTTCTTGCCTTGCAAGGGGATGCTTTCCTCCAAGTTTGAGCTGCCACGTAGGAGAGATGAAATAAAAGCTGCTTTGGGGTAATGAATAAAGCAGGTTGCAGGGAAAAGCTCAGCATGGGGCAAATTTCCTTCCTTTTTTTCCTTCTTACACGACATGAGAAACCTGGGGAGGGATTCAGCTTGGAGCTTAAGATCTTAAATCTACCCAAGAGTTGAACTGCAGTCAGTGAGGGTTCAGAAAGGTGCATAACAAGGCACGCGGGGCCATCTGAGATGATTTCTTTTCAGTGCTCGCAGCAACAGAGTCAGAGAATCCCAGAAGGGACCTTAAAGATCATCTCATTCCAACCCCTCAGCCATGGGCAGGGACTCCCAAATAACAGGGCCCCCCGCAGGGGCTTCACTCCCTGGAAAGGGACGATGTGGGACAACTGGATGTTTTCCCACGTCTCAAACGGTCTGAGGTGCCTGAGAGGGAGCAGCAGCACAGACCTGCCAACGCTGACCACAACGGGAGCTCACACCAGCCGGTCACACCCCCCCAGAAACCCCAAAACCTGTCCTGGTCTGCCGAGAGAATCCCACCCCGAGGCCACCTGCAAGGAATCTCCCAGGCTGGATAGCTGGGATTGACAGGGACATTCACAAGGGCCCTGGAGACGCTGCTCAGATGTTGGTTGTGATGTTACAAGTCACCAGGTATTAATTGAAACATCTGTTAAAACACAGAATCAAGGCTGGAGCCTCGAAGGAACAGCTTTTTAAAAGACACCCAATAGATTTCAGCTTTAAAAAGGAGACACAGAGTATTGATATTTTCCCCTCCAGACAAGGATTGTATTTAAATAGATTTTTTTCCCCCCTTCCCTTGTGGTGAGTATGGAGCTCATACTCAGCCTCCCAGCTGTCAGGAGCAGGAATATTCAACTCCTTTGGTCTCTTCTCCACTTTGAATTGATGCAAACCAATGGAGCCAAGCCATGACACCCAGCAGTTCATCAAAACATCACCACCCCTGTTTGCCCAGCTCACTAGTGAAAGGCACCACAAAACAATCCCAATTTGATGCTGAATTAGCAAATAATTCCCATTCGGTTCTAACAATGCAAATGGCAACGACAGAAGTGTAAATCTCCATCTCCCAGCAATGCAAACAGTGAGCTGGATAGTCAGTGGCTGCCCTGGGAGGGAGAAATCCACCTAATGTGACTAATGGGAGAGGTTAAGGCTGTTAATATCCACTGTTACAGTTGACTGGAAAAGTGACTTTGCTAATGTAAGGTACATCAGGGTCTCTGAAATTCCTGTGCAGGAATAGGTCTGTAAGTCCTGGAAATACTAAATATATCTAACAGTCAGTGCTGTAGATAAAATCTGGCCCAATAAACTGCCAGTAAAGCAGCACTAATACGGGCTTTCCAGCCCTAAGCAAGCCACAGCACACATCCCTGCACACAAAAATGTCCCTAAATTCACTTAACAAACCAACCATCTGAAAATTACCCAGCTGAGGGCCGATGCCACCTAAGCCAACTTCCCTACCAGGGCCGCGCTGACTCCCGGGGCACCACATCTACATCCTCAGGAGTGGTGGCAAGAATGTCAGAGGCAAGGTCTGGAACAGCAGAGAAAGATCACATCTGCTTCTGCCTCTTCACCTCACCTGCTCCCTGCCAGCAGGTCAAGCCGTGTTCACACGGGCTATTTATGTTTGGGCAGATTGGCAATTATTAAACATAAGTGCTCTTGCCATTATAGCTCTTCCCTCATTAGGGTTTCTGCACGAGGCTGAGCTGTTTAACAGTGATTTGCAGCAAGGCTGGAGCCAGTAGGTGCTCCTAGGAAAGCTGGAGTTTCAGGGCAGAAAATGTTGGTATTGTTAATAATAACATTCATATCAGAAGGCAACTTTGCACTTTTATTTGCACCTCCACAAGCCTTTAGGCCTTCAGGGTTAAAGAAGTCTGGTTAACAAATAAAGGAGTGTTTAATGACGTGAGGCCCATCCAGCAAACAGTGGCTTTGGGGAGCTCATCTTCTCCTCCAAACCTTCCCCAGGGCTCTCTCTGGGTACTAATGAATGAACCCTCCCTGCATCCCGGTCCTGGAATGTGAAAGGTGATGCTCGTGCCCAGGATGATGAATCATCCCAGAGAAATCCCTGGTGCTGGGGCAGGAAGCCAGGCATGCCGTGGTCTGCTCCAAAAGGGAGCAGTGACAAGAAGACTGCTCAGCTGGTGAACAGCCTTCTCGCCACGGACAGGACCTCCCTGCCACGGCAGGAGCTGTGAGAGCTCTGGAGGGAGGCCAGTCTGGCGGCTGGAATCACGTCCCTGGCCCTCTCATACCTCAAAACAAAAGGTCAGAGTTTTCTTCCACTGCAGTCCTCTGGGAGCTCATTCTCAGAGGCAAAAGCATCTCCCCTCTTGGCTCAGTTTCCACCCAGCTGAAGCTGAGAGGGCTCATGACTTCTGGAAAACATCTGGGAGCGTGGAAGGGAGGGAGCAGTGGGACAGCAAGGTCTCAGCACTGACGGAGGGCAGCCCTGCCTGGCTGCACAGGGCAGGAGGACAAATCTGTGCCATGGCGCAGGCAGGCCTGGCAAGTCTGTCTGTCTGTCCATCCATGCTCTCCATCCTACCTGATGGGCCACAACTCCAACCCCTCCTGCTCTGGGGTCTCCAGGCATCTCCAACCCATCCTATTTATGGTTTTGGCCCAGAGCTCAGGGTTTTTCTTGGCTGCGTTTCCCAGATTTTGGTTCTTGCAAAGGACTTTCCTCTTCTTTCGAACACGGAAGAGACAGAGTTGATGAGAGCAGAGAATGGGGCTATATTTAATCCCACAACCTTTCCCCAGCATGGGAAAGCCACATATCCATTTCCATGGAGCTGGTGTGATGCAGCAGGGATCCCACTCACAGCAGGGAAGCGACAGTGCCACACTGACTTGGTCAGAGGGCAGGATGTGACCCACTGCGTTCACAAAACCAAGCTGAGTCCTGCTCCCCATCAAAACCTGAGCAACAGTTTTTACCCTGCCCAGGTAATTTGAGCCTTTTCCTGAACTTGATGCCATTCAGAGCGTGACAAATCCCCTCCAAGTGAGCTCAGATCTGACTTGAAAACAAGAGCATCATATCCTGGGTCTCATTGATCTACAGCGTCTGGTGCCCTTCCTCAGGCTGCCAATAAACAGGACGCTTGATGCTGAACAGCGAGATATTCCTGTCCCTCTTCCCTCTGTTCTCCATCTCCCAAAAGGATTTGTGTCTACAATCCAGCTGGAATACCAGATAACTTCCCATCCTACCAGACTTAAGTCAGGAGATGATGTGGCAGATTGGTTCTGACAAGTTACCAGTCTTTCCAGTTGTTTCTGCTGAAGACCATCTGGTAAAGGGGAAAAGCTGCTATTCTTTTTTATTATTATGATGATGATGATGATTTCTCCCTGAATAAAGTCTGTCTTTTTGCCATTTCCAAGGCAGCCTCTGGAGAGCCAAAATTCCATCTCCCCCGACACGGTGCCATCACTTACTCAACACCTCCATTGCCAAAGGTGCAGAGCATCCCCCTGCTTTGCATCCACCAACTTCCATCATCCCTCCTTGGAAAGCCAAGGGAGAAAGAGAGGAATAACCACCCGGAAAAATCACATCACTTGGAAACAATGAAACAACAAAACCTCAGGGCAGCCTCACAAGCCACCACCAGACAGACTCAGCACAAAACACAGCACACCTCAATTTGCATTTCTATCTGGGGCAGCCCTGGGGCTCCCACACCGCTGATATTACAAAAGGAAGGAATTTGAACCAGAATATCGCTAAAGTGCCGTAAAAAGGGGAAAATCCACCTCCACTCCCAAATTCACGAGCCAAGCAGCTTTCTCTGTCCATGGTCCCATCCTCCTCCTGATGCTGAACGTTTGGCAAAGATCCCTTTTTTTCTTTTTTAAAAAGACATCTCCTTTTAAAATATACCACAATTCCCATCTTGGCTGGTCCTTTGGAGTTTTCCTGCTGGAGACAGACCTCTTGGCTGCTGGGAGGATGTGATAATGCTAGTGTGAATCCCCCTGCTGACACACTGGTGGGCTGGAGCGACACACTGCTGGAAATAGCCTTAAATATTCCACAGAGCAGGTTTTTTTACTCTGATGCCAGTATTATTTTTTTGCCTGTTTTTTGATTTTGCTTTATTATGCTCTAAATAAGAGTTTCTGCACTAAATATACTGCTGATTATAGATGTTCTCTGAAAACTTTCAGCATTATAGGGAGGCTAGACTTTCAGAGCTACCCAGACACAGGGTTGGGCAACTGGTTCTCCTAAATAAAGTCAGTCATACATTTCTGCAAGTATAAATTTAATAAATCACACCCCCAACAGTATACTGAGGCTTTGTGGCAAGGCCTTTGTTAAACACACGTTGTTACTGCTGAAGGATCTGAGTGCAGGAGCCAGGCTTGAAGATTCTAAGGAGTGCCTTGTCTTTTGGCAAAAACAGGGATTATTTTGTTTAAAGTATGTTTATCTCACTTTTTAGGCTCTCAATCAATGCCAGGAGGAAAGAGGTACAGATACAGCTGAAGTGGTTGTGCCAGGAGCTTAAATTTAACTGATTTTTCACACTGGTCCCATTTCCAGCATTTACACTCGGACTGATGAAGGAACAGATCTGAGTTTGTTACTCTTTTCCATTCCATTCTTTTTTATTCTGTTTCATGGCTGGAGCAGAGCAAGACCCTGAAGAAAAGCACAAATTACACCAGCTGGGCAGATCTGGCAAATTCAAGGAGCTCGTAGACTGAAGGCACGTGGAATCCACCAACTGCCTCCAATTACCCACATCTCATTTTCTAGACACACTGGAGAAAAAAAAAAAAAAGTGTCTAATTTGTAGCTCTTCAGCCCAAATTACCTCAAATACGCCCTTCAAAAGGCAAAATGACACAAAAGAACCTAAAAGGGATTATTGTGCCTTTACACCATGCCCCCACCACCAACCTCAGCCCTTTTCTTGCCGCTGCTCAAAGCTGCCCAGGGCAGGTCTTTGGTGAGCGTGGCCGGATGAACTGCAGCAAATGACATTTGCCCAATTCCCTTTTCTTTTTTTCTCCACACTTGGGAGATCATGAGACGCAAGTTTATAACAGCAATCAGGAACCACGTGGCTGCAACACTTTTATTGCACTGAACCTGTTGATTGGCCAATTGTTCCCGTCCAGAGTGTTCCCAAGGACGTACCGATAAAAATTATCACAATAAATTACAAGATGATTAAAACCCTCAGCCAAACCAAACTCTCCCGTGCCATCACAGGTCCCAGAGCCAGGTTATGACTGCAGAGCTACTTTTGCTTTAAAAAAATGAGCCCCAAATCCAAGGTTTAAGCGGGGAAACAAAACGAAGAGGGATTTTCTCAAGCACTTCAGTGTTAGTCACCTTGCAGATCAGAGCTGATAAGGAGCATGTGAATCTTTTTAACCCACCAGAACAAACCAGATCCCAGGAACATTAACACAACAGAATAATGAAAGGGTTGAAAAGGAACCAGTCACAGGATTGCACCCACTCTGTGCCTGGTGGTGTCCCAAAGCTTCAGGGGTTTGTGCTTTCTGACAGCAATGGTCGAGCCAAAAGCATCGGCAAAAGGGCTCAATCCTGTCACCACTTCCAGGGTGAAATCCAGCAGATGCCTGACTTTCCCCTCTACAGGATCTGGCCCCAGAGGATCTCTTCATGCCAACAATCTTTAAAGAAATGGGATTTTTGCCAGGGGCTTCAGCGGAATTAAAAGCTGGAGCACCTCCAGCAGCTGATGGGAATGCTGTCCCCTTCTCCTGTCCCCAGCTCCAACCCTGGATATCAGCTACTTTGGGTTTTTTTCCCTAAAGCAAACTCTGTAGAATTCCAAGAACTAATTGCCTGGTCATTTTTTTTAAATTTTTTTTTATACTTTAATCCATTTTCACAGCATGTTCTTCCACCAAAAAATCTTTGGCAATGCAGATGGCTGCGTGACTCGTGGTGACAGCCAAAAAAAAATTGAAATAAGTCCACTTGTTTCATTTCTTAAGGAACAAGGAGAGAAGAAAGGGGAGAAGAAAGAGGAGGTGAGTGATGCAGTGACACATTTGGGTTAACTTCCACTCTCTGAGCTTGGCTTGGTTGGTCTGACTCTGCTTTAAGGTCAGATTGGACAGAGCTCTAAGCAACCTAATGTACTGGAAGGTGTCCCTGACCAGGGCAAGGGCATTGGAATGAGATGATCTTTGATGTCCCTTCCAACCCAGGCCATTCTGAGGTGATTCCATGCCCACAGCCACTGTCACCAGCCCAGCAGGGCAAACAGAAGTGACCAGTGACAAAGTACTGGCAGCATAACCCATTCCAGTGGGCAAACCTCAGCATGCTGGTGAGGCAACCTCACCTTCAGGGGGAAGTCAAGTGTGGGAGAAGGTTAGAACTGAGAGGGAAACTCAGACACAGCCAGCTCCCAACCTCATTCCTCCCCCAGCCTGCTGCATTAGAAACAGGCTCACTAGAAATCGAACACTACAAGGAAACAAGGCTGCAAGAACAAAGCCTGAAATCACAGAATCACAGAATGCTTTGGAAGGGACCTGAAAAATCACCCAGTTCCAACCCCCTGCCGTGGGCAGGGACACCTTCCACTAGGTGAGGTGGCTCAGAGAAGTGTGCAGAAGTGCCGGTGGCACAGGGAACCGAGTCCTGCACACGTGTGTGTGTGCGTGGTTTGGGGATCTGTGTGTGTGAGCACGGACAGACACAGCGCCAGGAGAAACAGCCCCGTGCGCTCATCCTGCGCCGAGCCACGAACCATCTGCGGCGGGGGAGGAAACGCCACTGCCCCAGCAAGGGACCTGCAAGCGTGGAAATCACATCCAGGAGGGACACGGCAGCCGGAAAACACATCCTTTGCTCCCAGCTCCTGCTCTTCCCTTACACAGCGCATCCACACGAGGCTGTGCTGTTGGGAGAGCTGCACTTTGCGGAACTTCCCGTGGGCAGCTGGAGGAGGGTCCCAGTCCCACCCCAGAGCCCCCCGCCCTGCCGTTGAATCGCCTCTGGGAATTCTCATCCCGTTATCCCCAATTCTGGGGCAGGGGAGAGCTCCGCACGGAACCGCCAAGCTCCCGCACAGAACCCAAAGCAAAGCGAAAGCCGGGCTGCAAACCCGAATGACAACGAAACCGAGAGCCAGTTGCGAAATAAAACGCTAAAATCCCAAAGGGAATTCCTGCAGCTCAAGAGAGCCTCTCGCTCCCGGAGAGGACCCGCACCTGAGTAAAAAGGAAACCAAGCGATTGCCGTTTCGCGGATTAGCAAGCATCTAGGGGGGGGGACGGGGAAGCCAACAGATCCACCTGCCTTCACCCGGCAGCGCTCCCGAAGTTGCCCAAAGTTTGCCCGCGGCGGCCGCGCCACACCGAGCGCAGGGAGCGGGTCCCGCTGAGACGCCGCCGCATCCCGCAGCCCCTCGGTCACTCACCGCGGACAGCAGGCAGCCGAGAAGCAGCGCCGCGACGCCCAGCCCCGCGTTCCCCATCCCCAGGGTGTTCCCCGTCCTGACGACATTCCCCATCCTGGCCGGAGCCCCGCGGAGCGGCGGCGGGCAGCGCTCGGCTCCCGGCGCCGGGCTGGGCGCATCCAGCGGGGCACGGACGGAGAGGAGGAGGAGGAGGAGGGAGATGATGATGAGGAGGAGGAGGCAGCCCCGGCTCCGAGCCCGCTCCGCTCCCGCACCGCCCCCCGCACGGGGCGGGTCCGGCACCGCCCCCCGCCCGCCCCAGGTACGGCGGGGCCCGGGGGGGAGAGCGATGCCCGGGGTGCTCCTTCCCCTCTTCTTACTCCCTCATTGCACCTATTGCCTCCCTCCCTCTTTCTTCCCTCCCCCTCCCGCCCCGGCTTCTTTTGCCCTTTATTAATTTTCCCTTGTTTTGCCTCCTCCCCCCTTTTTTTTTAATCTCTTATCTTTTTTCTTCTATTTCCTTCTTTACCCTTCCCTTCTCCCTTCTTTCCTCTTTCACTTCTCTCTTCTCTTCCTGTTTCGTTTTTTCCTTTTCTCTTTTTCCATTTCTCTTTTTTCCTTTTTTCCCTTTTCCTCTTCCCCCTCTCCTCCTCCTTTTTCTCCTGTTTCCCACATTTCCTTTTCACTATTTCCCCCTTTCCTCCCTGTTTCTTTTCTCTGTTTTTCCCTGTTTCCATCTTTCTTTTCTTTCCTCTTTGCCTTCTCCCTCTCCTATTTTCATTTTTCACTTTCTCTTTTTTCCATTCTCTCCTTTTTCCCCTTTATTTCCCTTTTCTGCTTTTCCCCCTCTTCTCCCTCTCCTCCTCTCCTTTTTCTCTCATTTCCTTTCACTATTCCCCCTTTCCTCCCTTTTCCTTTTTTCCCCTATGTTTCCATTTCCATGTTTCTTTTTCTTTCCCCCTTCTATCCCCTTTTTTCTTTTTTTTCCCCAATTTCCTCCTTTTGCTCCATTTCCCCCTCTTTCCCCCTTTCCCAGTCTACATGTCTTCATCCTTCTGTTCGCCTTTCTGCTTTCCCCATTTCCCTTTATGTCTTTTTTTCCTTCCCTTTTCATTCCCTTCCTTTTTCAGTTGTTAATTTCTCATCTTTATACTTTTTTTTTTTTAAATTATTTTTAAGCACATCAAAGGGTTGGAGAGAAATCAAGGCTGAGGACACCAGCAAAGCTGGATTTTCCATGTTCCCTGTGGGATTCCTCCAGCTCCAGAGCGAGAAGGTTGCAGATCCACAGCCTGCAGTGCTAAAGCCTCTCAGCTCTGCAGAGCCTCAAGTCCCTGCTGGGTTCAGCCCTGAGGGACACTGAGGAGGGTGACGGCACATGGCCCTGTTGGCAGGGCTGGCAGGAAAAGGAGATGTCCCAATATTTCCATGAGCATTTTGGGCTGGGAATGCGAGCCAACATTGCTGGGAAAGCAGAGGAATGGTTGCTTGTGGCATTTGGCTTCCTCTGAAACAACTGCTTGGTAAGAAGGGGTTAGGTGGCCCAAAGTTTGCAAATCCCAACCCGATGCAGTGATCTGAATGTCCTCTCTGCCCTTCTCCCCAGAAAAAGAGGGAACAGTTCCATGCTGCTGGTCACTGACATGGTATTTCTGGATTTTCTCAGCTCAAGACCAGACTGACCTTCATTTTTAATGAAAACATGGAAATCTTTCCCCTTTCCAGCACCTGTAATTCAATATTAAGGGCAATGCTCCTTTCAGCTCAAGGCAAACCACAGGTGTAACTCGCTCTAACAAGAAAACCCAAACAAATCCTAAAAACAAAGGTAATAGCAAGAAAAATAACACTCTCCTTGCTGTTCCTTTCTCTCCAACCCCGCTGCATTTTCAACCTCAAACAGAGAGATTTGTTGTCTTGTCAACCACCTGCCAAGGAAGGAAAACAAAATCCTCATATTTGGGAGGCCCTGGAGACAGCTCCCTAATTCCAGGCTGTTCAACTCACTGACACAACCAAGAAACCTGTCAATTTTAGGGAAAGGGCTGAATGGTTAAAATCCTAAAGTTATATCCAGTCTTTAGCTCTTGTTGGCAAATCACTAAACCAGTCGCTCTTTAAAGACAGGCTGCAAAGGGTGAAAAAAACCTGTTTAATATACTTCCACCCCCCAGTTTTATGGAAAGACCCATGGTTTTATTGGTACTGGGAAGACTTTTCTCCCTTTTCTTTTACATCTGATATGAGAAATACAAATCCTACCCCTCGTTTCCCACTGCAGGCCTGATCATGGCTCACGATCGCCAGCGTAAAAAGAGGGAGGAGATGCTAATTGTATCAATTATTTGTGCAAGGATTTGACCGCTCAGCAAAGCTCAGTTTGGGTGGTGAAATGACAGTGGCGTGGCCAATCAGCTGGTCACTTGGTGTGTTAAGGGTAGAGAAATCTGGCAGAAAATACCCCCCCTTGTGACCCAGCTGGTCCTCAGGGGTCAGAGGGGCTGGCTGCAGAGGGGCTTAATTCTTGGTTTTAACCAATTCAACCCCTAAAGTCTGATCGTGTTCAACAAGAACTTCCATGACTAACAAATAGTTTGGTTTCAACACTATGAATCTGGTTCAACAAGAACCTGTGGGATCACAGATTCACAAATAGTGCTATTTATTAATCCAGTAATATTGGTCTGACCATGCTCGATGAGAACTTTCACAGTCCAGATTCCCCCCAGTCAGGTTTCTTAAAGCAACAGGAAAGCAGGTTCAGGATTTTCAGTGATAAACACAGCAACTACAGAGTGTTAATATGTGGTGTGACAGATATTACAGATATTACATATATATATATTCCTGAGTTTGCTCCAATACAGCTGGAGTCTCAAAGCTCACCTAAAGGTGTCCACTCAAGGGAGGAGGAGAGACAGAGTCCTCAGACTGATCCTGAGCAAACAGGGCTGTTTTCCCTCCATTTTTTTTCTTCTGCATCTTCTATTTCCTCAACCCCCTTTTTTTTTGTACTGTAATTTTTGTCCCTTCCCAAAGGGGTAGAACAATTATAAATGGGGTTTGGTGACTTTGATTGTACACGTTAGGGATGTCCTCTCTTCTCTTCATTTGCGTCCTTAGGGGTGTGAAATTTAATGTGCAGATAGGGCCTAATGAGGGGCTTGGATGCTTTCAGTCAGAATTTATGGTTGACATAATAGGTAAAATAAATGCTTTGATCCTCCTTCACTCACTGAGGGCAGTGAAGGCGGCCTGACCTTCACCAGAGAGTCTTTGCAAGCATCCTTATCTCCTGAAAGGCCCGGATAGATTTCCAGCAAGGCTGGTTGTGCCAGGGGAGGGGGAGTGAAGCTCAGGGCTGGCACAGAGGTGTGGGTGCTTTTCTGGGCCTCACTGGCACAACCTCAGGCTGCGAGAGCTCTGCTGCCCCCCAGACATCATCCCGTGGTCAGTCCTTGCTCCAGCCAGCTGCAAGATAAGCGAGGGGCCCAGCTCGTGTTTTTCTCCACCAGCCTCATCAATTCTTCGCTGACTTCACACAACTCTCCAAAGAATCTGATAATTTCTCACAAGGCAGCAAATTAACTCCACGGTGTCGGGAGGAGTCTTCTTGTTTGATCTGAACCCACCTCCTGCCCCCAGATCTTACACTGCCGGTATCAGCGAACACACATTCCCTTCTCCACGTGGCTGAAGATTTTGGATCAGTCCCTCTTTTGCAGGCCAAAAAGCCCCACACTCCCTGGATCCCCACACCTGGAGCCTGCGCCATACCTTTGGCATCATTTTTGCCCTCTTCTGTGCCTGTTCTTGTCCCTGTTTATCCTCTCTGGAACAAGAAGGGGAGGCAGAAGCACTCAAAGCGTTGGTGCACTGTGGTTTTTTTGCAGTGGCATAGTGATGGTCATGGTTTAAACCTTCAGGTTTTTGCCTTGGGTGGGTGGGCACAGGTACATTCCCAAGGATTAAGCTGACTGACTCACGGGTTCCGACACCAAGGCGTATTTCCCCCGATGGATATTGTGTTTTGAGCCTATCGCTGTGTAAATCCCTGGGAGATGTTGTGGGAGATTTTGCTGCAGTTCAGCTCCCATTTTCTGTGCTACTGGGAGGGGCTTGGGACTCTCCCCACAGCGCTTCCATCCAACATCTCCCTGCAAAAGTTCTTTCCCGAGCTCCAGGGCTGTGCTGTGCGGTTGGGAGAGTGGCAGCTGCTTGGTGTTGAACAGGCTGCCTGCTCGTAAATTGATATTGCAGAGTCGAAGGTGCTTCTTTTCTAATCTCAGTCACGAACAATTCGAGAAAGCCTTGATCTAATTCCTCTTCCCATCAGCAGCAGCACAGTTGCTTCAGTGATCACAGTCTCGGGCTAGTGTATATCTGTGGCTGCCTTATTCCACTGCCACTATTTAACCCCTTTCCTTAAAGGTAATTAACAGTTGTGCTGAGGCAACCACGGTAAAATGTTTTGTCTCTCTGACTGTTGCTTGGAGAAAATATCATACAAATGTAAGAAATTTCGGTGGAGATAATAACAGAGGTAAATAAAAGCAACTGGGTCGTTTCCTGCCTGTGGTTTTTTTTTCCTCTCTGCCCCTGGCAATCAGAAATACAAAGACTAATAACAGCAGTGTCTAGAAGGACAATATTTGAGAGCTGATTCATGCTGTAGGTTGCTGAGGGCTGGATTTGCTGTTCTGTGCCCTTGGGGTTATGTTCCCCATTTAGCTTTTCTCTCCAAAGCCAACACAATGCATCTGTTCTGCTTTCCACTTTGTGACTTTATCTGAATACAGCAATAGCATCACAATTCCATAAACAAGCCGCAAAATAAATGTCTATGTATTATTTGCGTTGGGATTAGAGGCGGGGAAAACATTGGCCGGGGTGTTTTGCAAACAGGACAATTACACCCACCTCCAGGACTTCATTATTTGCAAAATGTAGCATAAACAGTTGGTGGTTTCCTGTGGTTTGGGTCTCCCTTTTCAGTGTGCTGTGGCCTTGTGTGCAGATACAAGAGCGGCCCTAAGAGGAATCTGAAGCCAGTCAACCACAACCCAGCAGGGCTGAAAGCTCAGACCTTCTTCCCTTTCCGTCCCCAGCTGCCTCCAACAGTTTTCCACTGAAATTCTCCTAGAGATCTCCACCTGGATAACGACATGCCCTCATAAAGCTCCGAGGGCAGCAAAGGTGGATATGGCAGTGCAGAAGATTAAAAAAACTGAAGAGCAGGAGTGGAATATTTCAATTAAAAGGATCTACCTGATACAAGCAGGCTACAATCTCGTCCTTGGTCTCTGGGGCAAGGGCAAATTACCCAATTCCTGATGCTCACCTCACTCTGCAAGCTAAAGATAGCAATAATTACCTACCAAACTCCCAGGGGAGCTGAGGATTAATTGCTTCATAGTACTCAACATTTATTTTCACACAATCAAAGCCACTGGGAGCATTAAAAACAAGCTTTGCAATTACTACTACATATCCACAGGGGACCAACCATCCACTCATGAAGTGCTTGGATAAAACAGTTTTCTTGTAATCATTTTTAAAAAATAATCTTATTTAGGGTTGGGCAGAAAAAGAGAAACACTTTGGGCTCAGGAAGAACAAACCAAAAAAAAAAACCCCAAAAAACCCAAAAAAGCCAAACAAGCCAGAACTTTCCTTGAACTCAAGGTGGCAGCCTGCTGGAACTGGAATGAATTCAGGTGAGTAGAAAGCCATGCATTATTAAAACCAGCACTATTTACACTGGGAACATTGTAAAAGTGCTCCAGGGTACATGACGTGCCGAAGGCACAGAGGAACAGGGTTCCTGCCTCTCCTTTTCCCCTCAGAGCTTTGCAGAGCCAAGGAGGAGAGAACAGGCACTGAGGGCAGAAAGATGATAAGCAGAATTTCAGCCTCTCTGCAACCACATTCCTTCAGATAGAAGGTGCCCAGAGAAGTGGGATTTCCTAGCAGTTGTGGCCACCATGAAGAGACATTTTACCCTCACTGTTGAGAGATATTTTGTCTTCTTTACCACTCACAAAGAGTCCTTGGCAGCAGAAGGCACGTGAAGCAGGGAAACCATCAGTGATTGACGCCAGAGATTACACAAGCTAAAAGCCTGGGCTGAAACGCTCCAGAGAGACAGATAAAGCCTCCACCTTATCATCAGAGGATGTGACCCAGCTGATGCTTTTGTGGAGGAGGCAGGAAGTGGAACATTTGACACAGCCAGGTCAAATGCATCACAGAGCTGCTGCCTACAGAGAGTATTTGCCACTGGTGCCCACAGATCAAACCCCAGCTTTTGACTGCATAATGAGAACCTCTGTTTTGAATATAATGAACTGTATTTAAGGGCTTACCAGCTGAAAAAGGGGATTTTTTTCTAGACTAATTTTTGTGATAAATGTTGTAAATAATTGCTGTAAGGTATAAACTGAAAAATGCAATACAGAGTGAATAAAAGGTTCAGGACTCTTCCCAAATTGTCTGCTTGGACTTGCTGGTGGCACCTGGGGACATGGCTTAGTGATGGACTTGGCATGTTTGGAATTGATGATCTTACGAGTTCTTTGCCAAACTACACAATTCCAAGATTCTGTAATTCTATGGTTCTCCAAGGTCCAAGCTTTTGGCTTCACAAACCATGGACAAAACCTCCAAAGCCTCTGATACTGGATGTGCCTGAGTTTACTGGGAGCCTGAAACCAGCTTGGAGAAGCGTGAACTGCCACATTCATCTCACCAAGAATTAAAGTACAAAAAGACAGCGTTTCCAAAGTCAGCGCCTTCATTGCCTTCATGCTATGAATGAAGACCTCGCGGTCCATCCAGCCGGTTTATGCTCTGTGAGTGCTGGAGACCTGAGGGGTCTGGCAGAGCCCTGGGGGGCAGTGGCCTCTGCTCTGTGGCTGGTCAGACACCGGGAAGGAGGTGGAGTGCTGGAGTCAGAGCCCAGCAGGGCATTTTCGGCCCCAGTGCAGAGCACTACCCCATTTTTTACACCTGCTGGGCTGAGTTATCACTTTCTCTTTTCTAAGTCCAACACCAGCACAAGAAAAGGTCCATCTGGCATCCAAAGCACGGGACACACACCAGGACACTCATTGGCTCCAAATGAGGGCAATGAAGACGGTGAAGGGCCTTGAGGGGCCGTGTGAGGACACTGAGGGCACTTGGTGTGCCCAGCTGGAGAAGAGGAGACTGAGGGGAGACCTCAGTGCAGTTCCAACTGCCTGGGCAGGGGCAGAGGAGGGGCAGGA
>JAWMRA010000078.1:1723447-1736180 GCA_035584735.1 Pseudotriccus pelzelni | reverse complement strand
CTCATGCAACGGTTGGTGGTTTTTTTTTTTTTTTTTTTTTTTTTAATTTATTTTCCACTCCTCTTCCCAAAGGAGCAGCAAACTCAAGCTTCCACTTTTGCATGCAGAGAGGGAGCCCTTTCATCTCAGCAGACAACAGTCCCGGTCTGTTCAGCCGTGTCCAGGGCAGTTGCTCACACAGGAGCAGGACCCTGGGCTGGCTCCTCTCCAGCCCCGCCACACGCCTGCACCGTGCCGGCATATCCCGGCAGTGCCGGCTGCCTGCAGGGAAACAGCAGGGGAATCACGGGGTTTTGATGGAGCCTGGGGTTCAGGAATGGTGTTGGAGGACAGGGAGAGGGGAACACAGCTCCTTCTTCCCCCCAAACTGAGAGTTTTTTTGAGCAGCTCGGTAGGAAACCGCCTGAGCCTGAAACCTGCTGACTGACTCCATATACCTATGAAATCTGGTTGTTTCCAAAGAAAATAACAAATGAGAGACTCCCTAAGCGGTTCACGTGAAGGTATCTGCCTGTCTGAGGCTCCCCCATGAGCTCATTCTCTCACCCCCCAGACAATCCAGTGTCACTGTAAGGAATGAATTTCTGCCACTGCCTGATTTTGCCTTGGGCAGTCAGTGAACACCCCTTGACTATCGATTTTTCTCCTGTTCTTTTAGCTGGGGAATGCCTTGTTTCCACCTCAAAACCTCCTATTCAAAGTTCTCCTTGCAGCAAAGAAAGGAGAACAGCCCTGCCCGTCCCTTTTCACTCAGTTACAACCTCTTGGAGAGAAAGAGTCCAACCAGACATGAAGGTTGGGAGTTCTCCCTCCAGCCCTCCTTACTATGAATCAGATTTAAAGAAAGACTCACTGGCTGCTGCAGTTCATTTCTCTTGGTTGAGCTGATGAATAACCCAGGTTAGTGCTGCTCATTTGTTTCCCTTTCCTGATGCATTCCTTATATATCTGCTGCCTCCAGGATACATTCGTGCAGGCAAATTAAGCATCCTCCCTATATGTCAGCAAAACATCACATCTGCTAATGGAGAGAAGTGTTGTGTTCTAAGTCCCTTCAACACACATGAAAAATATAACTCCATTTCTGGGGGCAATAAGAAATGACAGTTAATGCTGGCTGGGAGGAATTTGTCTCACACAAATGAAATTTTCCAGATAATTCTGGTGTGGGTTTGTTTTTTTTTCTTTTTCCAGACAACTCTTCTTTCTTTGTAAGGAAAAAAAACCCAGTCTGATGCCCACAATCTGCCAGATTTGCTATACAAACCAGGGAAACCCTCTCCTAATCCAGGCTAAATCGTGTTAGATTTAATGGGATTGACAACAACTGATTTTCCATGGCTCCTCTCTCTTTCTGACAGTGCAAACTCCAGTGACACAATGATACCCCAGAAACGTCCCATTCTCATTTTCTGTATCAAGAGGTGGATGACAGCGAGGGATTTCAAGTGCGTGACAGTGATGTCTGTGAATGGTGACCCCCTTTGGGAGGTTTGGCACCTGCTTTTCCGACAGAAAGCATTTTCAGACTGTGGATGCTGCTGTAACAATGTGGAAAACAGCAGGCGCATAAAGACCCCAAACATCATCCAGGAAGATGCCGTTGTATGTGTTGAGGGAAGGGAAGCGTCAGGCTCCGGTGCTTCGGAATTAAGATAATGGCATTGGATTTATTAAGCTTTCGTGACTTGGGGGTCCTGTGCCGACGTCTGCCGTGTTACCTGGTGCCTCTGGAAGGGATTTCGGAGAGAGGTGACTGACCTTTGCGAAGGGCACAGGAGTTTGGTACTGGATTTTGCCTCCCAGGTGCTGCCTTGAACTCGCTTCTTCTCTATCAAAGGCTTGGCACGGCCCCAGTGAAGTTCACTAGGGTTCAACGAGGCTTTATTTGCTGTAACAGAAAACATGACCCTTGGCATTTGTAACATCAATCTTCTCCCTGAAAGCTGCCTTATCTCTCTGTTTACACTCAGCCCTCAGTGTTTTTGGTGTCTTCTCTTCTGTGTTCACCTCTTGGCTGGTGAACCCCGCAGAGCACAGCGGTTTTTCCTGCTCGTGGGGCACGTTGTGTCACGGGCTTTTTGGGCAGCAGACAGGTACTTTGGCACGGAACAGCAAAGAGGGTGGAGTGGCATCTCTGTCCTGGTTTATCTCTGGCTGGAGATAGCCTGAAAACTTGGCTCTGTGAGCCATGCAAAGGGATAAATATCCCGGTACAGGATCAGGCATTCATGGATGTGCTGATGGGAATTGTTGCTCTCAGGGAGACAATTTTATGGTCATAGGTGAGTCAAGGAACTGACCTTTTAAAGCAAATACCTCTGCTGACCCCCAGTGAGATCCTGCCACCTTCAGGCACTCACTGCAAGATTCCCAGGAGAAACTGGGGGTGATAGATATGTTTTGCCCATAAACCAACCCCCTGCCAAGAGCAGCTGGGCTAGAAAACTTCCAGTATCTTTTCCCTCCTTAATGGCACTCTGAGGGGGAATTTGAAGGCAGCTGTGCCATTTCTCACAGAGTTTGGGGAGGTGAGTGGGTTGTGCTCACTCTGCAGTGACTCATCCCCATCTTGTTTAAGTGCAGCTCACCAATTTCCATTTGTTTACGGGTGTGTGTGTTCCAGGCATCTCTGATCCATGATGCACAAGGCTCTGGAAGCTTCCTGCATCCAGTCTCTGCACTTCCCACCGAAGTTTTCCAGCGGTATGGGGGGGTGGAGACCACAGGGCACAGCATCAGAGACAGTTTGTAAACCTAAAGATGTCCTGATTTTACCATTTATCCGTGCCCAGGTCAAACCAAGGTTTTCTGTTAATGTGAGTATAGAGGATGATTACAGAATGTCAGACTGCAATCAAGTCCAAGATGAAATTCAGTCTCCCAGTTGGCTTAAAACTAAGAAAATAGTAATTTTAAACAATGTAAAGCTAACAAGGAATCTCTTAAGTGGGAGTTATAATCAGCCAAGGCTTCACTTTGAGAAATTATCCACAATCAGGGGAAAAAAAAACATAGATTTGGTCTGAATTTCAGTTACTCAAATTCGGTCTAAATTTCAGTTACTCAAATCCTATTGAAGTTGGGGGAGTTCTAGTTAATGATAAAAACTAAATGTATATTCAAACTATTTCCTGTTTGGGGCCTTATTCAGGGCTTTCCTGAGCTGGGTCAAAAGTGTCCCAGAGCAGATAATTAGGATTGTATATCAGAGCTACCAGTTGGGCCCAGACAAGGATCAAGCATCATATTAAGATCTCAGTAGGGACTGTGTCCCATCATCTCTCCGCTGTCAGAACGTGCACACTTACAACCCACAGGCTATGGAGGACTCTTTCTAAGGGAGATAGCTGGTTTTAACTCTTCAGAGCAAGTAGGATGATTTTATTTCACCTCGAGGAGGAGTGATGGCATTTATACCTCCTCTGATAACCTCCTTTCCTGCCTGCTGGAGTCCTTGTGGTGGCTGTGGAGCTGAGGCTCGTCCCAGCAGGATGAGTTTCACTGCAAGGAAATATCAGTGCCACCCACCACAATAATTTCCCAGGAATGCGTCCACACTGGACACCCTCGAGGAGGGGCAGGATGGCAAAGCTCAGTGCACCTTGCTGTGCCAGGCTGGTTCTATTCCTGGACAGCAAAAGAGCCCTGTAATAAAAGGCAGTATTTACATGTGTCTCTTCAGTTGTGGCCCCAAAAACAAACACACTCCCTCCTGTGAAGAGCTAGCCTGTAAACAGTGAAGTAAAAAGTTATCACCGGGCAGCCCAGTTTGCTCTCCCGACTTCACTGGAGCCCTCGTGGCTTTTGCACATAAAAAGAGAGTGTTGCTCCCTTATACAACCTCCTTGTTGGGCTTTCTGGGTGGAATTTGTTTGCTCAAACATGGGCAAAAGACAGTGTTGTTTGAGATTCTCCATCACAGGCCTGTGGGTGTGGCAAACACAGTGCAGGATCTACAGGACCTGCAACGCATCTGTGCTTTTCTGGGTGGGCAAAGACGCGGCTACCGTGTGAGAACTGTGGCTTTTTCAAATTGTGGTTGTAGCTCTTGGGCTGTGGGGCGTCATTTACAGGGTGTTAATACATCTCCTCAGGCTTTTAGCAATCACTGAGAGTTCAGTCCCTTCCAGCCATGGAAGGATTTGGATTGTCCTGATGTCAAGAGCTGAAACAAGTCAGACAAACTGCCTTCAAAAACCTTTTGTCCTTCAACAGCAACACAGCTCAGGGTTGGCAAGTTCAGGTGTTGAAGCCCAAGAGTGTAAAGCGGGGTGACAAATCTCTCTGGGGTTCGGGGTTTTGTTGTATCCAGCTGTGATCAGGTCAACAGAAAGCTCCTTCAAAGGACGGTCATCACTATGAGATTAAATGTCGCTTTGATTTTGGTGCATCATTAGAAATGATAAATTATCCTCAAAACTGTAGATGTATTAGTGTAACCCTTTATATTCCAGTAATTTCCAAAGCCTGTCAAGACTTCTCCATTTATCTATTGTTTTAAAAGAGGGGAAAATAGAGCCAGGTGGCTAAAAAGCCCCCATAATTTTCATCAGAAGGATTAAAAAAATTCCTTCTCTTACCTAGTCAGGGGCGTGTTAATAATCAGATTGTGGAGGCAATCTGAAGAATGTTTATGAGGCTAAGCCATAAAACCTTGTCATACTATGTCCTCTTCCACATATATCTCCTATCAGGGATAATATTTGCACAGATATGCTGCGAAGCATTTATTTTCAGACAGATGTGCTTGGCATGCACTGCAGGGAGCTCTGTGTGGCAAAATACTTTGAATATCCCTGAGAGACTTCCAGGTCTGTTGTTCAGCAAGAAGAGTCCGTTCAGGGCTTGATTTCTGGCTCAAAAACCATTCATGTGGGCACATCTGGGAGTGCCAGGACTGTGCTCTCCCACCCAATCTCACCAGGGTGGGCTCCAGCACTGCAGAAAGTTTCAAGCCCTTCGTGCTCGCGTGGAAAGTGGTTTAAGGAAATCACTGTGTGGAGCGGAGGGGATAGCTGGGCTGTCCTGAAGACACAGCCAGCATCCAAACGCTGGGTCTAATCAGCACCCTATTTATATCCTCAAGCAATTATTCCTCAGTGTGCCACGCTGAGAAGCCCCATCGGCAGACAAAAAGATTGATTGCAGTAGAGGTACCAGGGAAACCTCGCACCGATGTGATGAGACAGGAATCCAAAGCAGAGCCCAGCCTCCAAACCTGGCCAGGCTTTAGGGAACGCAGATTTCACCCTGACAAAGTGGAATTGTCTTTGCAAAATGAGCTGAATCACTTCCTGGAGGATGGTCCTGTTTTGATTTGAGCATGTGAGACCACGACCACCCTTGGCTGATCAACACCCACAAGCTGGGTCTCTCCTCAGGAGTGTAGTGTTGTGCACACTCTCCAAGGCTACTCTGGGAGGTGGTAAGTAGATCAGGCCTTTAGAATGTCATGGAAATATGAGGGAAGAATGATACTGCTGATAATTAATTATTAATAAACTAATTGCCTGATTAACTTTGGCACATCACCACAATGATGAGGTTGGTTTCCTTCTTATACCATATTTGGCTTGTCTGGCAATGTTTTAAATATCTCTGTTTAGTTTCGAGGTATATTTTTTTTGCCCTTTCAAAATAGCTATGATTGTAGAATCCTGGAATTCTAGAATGGTTTGGGTTGGAAGGGACCTCAAAGCTCATCTCATTCCAACCTTCTACTAGCCCAGGTTGCTCCAAGCTCCATCCAACCTGGCCTTGGACACTTCCAGGGCTGGGGCAGCCACAGCTTCTCTGGGCAACCTGTGCCAGGGCCTCTCCACGCTCACAGGGAAGGATTCCTTCCTAATGTCAAATCTAAACCTTCCCTCTTTCTGTTTAAAGCCATTCCCCCTTGTTCTGTCCCTCCATGTCTTGTCCCCCGTCCCTCTCCAGCTCTCCTGGAGCCCCTTTAGGCCCTGCAAGGGGCTCTCAGCTCTCCCTGGATCCTTCTCTTCTCCAGGTGAGCCCCCCCAGCTCTCCCAGCCTGGCTCCAGAGCAGAGGGGCTCCAGCCCTGGGAGCAGCTCCGGGGCCTCCTCTGGACCTGCTCCAGCAGATCCATGTCCTTCTTATGTTGGGATTCCCAGAGCTGGAGGCAGCACTGCTGATGGAGTCTCATGAGAGTGAAGAAGAGAGGAAGAATCCCCTCCTCTACTTGCTGGTCACTTCTTTTGATGCAGCCTAGAATACATTTGGCATTCCGGGCTGTGAATGCCACATTTCTGGGGCATGTCCAGCAACACCCCCAAATCCTTCTGTTCAGGGCTGCTCCCAACACCTTCTGACAGCTGTGGTTGTGAGCAGAGTCTGCAGAGTCCCCCCTCTTACAGTGCATGTCCTCTAATAGCAAGCTGTGCAGAACCGCTTCCTACATGGGTGTCTGGAGATTTATAAGGCACCACTCGTCATCTTTAATTCCCTTCAATCTCCATTGAAGCTGTTGGAATCATAAGGGGGATGAATCTCACTCAGACACAGTCCAGGAATGGAATCAATTTCGAAAATACAGCCATTTTTTCATCAAAACCCGTATAAAATCAATCTTCCTCTTTAGAAAGTAGCCTTAAGGCTTGAAGCTGCCTGAAATTACTAAAATGCAAAAAGAATGTTTAATTACATGCTCATTTGGGAGGAGGAATGTAAGACTGTGTCCCTAGATTCGTTTTTCAGACTAATTTAGTAGTCCTTGTATTGAACATTCTCTTCTGATGCTGGACTTGAAAAAAAAATAAAAATCTGACATGGAAATTCGCCTTGTGAAGAAACTCCATTTCAATTAGAGCCGTCTAAGTAAAATTTAAATAAGATGTTACTATACCGGATAAAACCCCTGGTCTATCTGGTCCCTCAGGCTGTCTTTGACAGTGACAAGCATGTGACAGACCTTCCAAATGCTGGGAAACTGATGCAAGGCCTCCACTGGGCTGTGTCATGGAGAAGGGAGATGTTCTTGTCGTGGGTGTGAGTCTCTTTGAGCCGTGTCATGGATGTGGCCTCAGGTCAGACAGTAAAAATAATGCACCCCATAATAGTAGGTTGCTATTGGGGAAATGAGATTTTTTTTTTAGTGTCACAGGAAATTTAAAAATTGTGTCTTGTGATCACAGCATAAAATGGGACAGGTCTGGTTTGGTTGTAATACAAGGAGTCATGAAGTTGTCAGCTCTGGGACGATTTAGCCACGAGGGCAGTTTCTTCCCAGTCCCCTTTTCCTGGTTGTTTCATCTCTGAAGCAGAGAATGTAAACCCTTTCCCCCAGACCCTCCAGAATTTTTAAACCACGGTATTTAACTCTTTCAAAATCTTGGCTGGCTTCAGTTTCTTGCAGAAATTGGTTGTGTTGGCTGAGTGTGTGGGGAAGGAGTCCCTTGAATCAGCTCATATTTCAGTGATTTTCATGGATTTAAAGGCCAGGTGGGATCATTAGCTCATCCACCTTGATCTTTTCACAGTGTGTGGGATGGGATTCACCTCGCAGTTATTTAAAGAATGAAGTTAGAGACAGACAACCTGGGCTAAAATGAGCTGTTTTCCCTCTGCTCCTTCTGCCATCCACAGAGGAAGATTATTCCCTTCATAGGGTAATTCTTTCTTCCCTGTGATAAAATTGAGCCCAGGATGTATAAATTACTGGGACTGTGGACTCCTCACAACCAGTTAATTAGCCAATTTTTTAGCTGAGGCAGAGCTCCTTGGAATGTGAGCAGTTTGTGCTTGGAAGTGTCAAGAAATGCAGAATCCACACCTTTTCTTTCTCCTGCTGCTGATTTTTCACCCTTATTATTAGAAACCAAACTCCAAAGGTATTATTGACAGGATTGACACTGAGTATAAACGGAACCTCCTGTAAGCAGCTCAAGGGGAAGATTCATGTCTTCTCGAATGATGAATCCATCAGCATTCCTTGTTACTGGCTGCCTTATATCCCAAAAGACTGAGTAAACAGCCAAAGATCTTCAGAGTGAGGTGATAGCAATGAGTGTTGACAGGGAAAGATTTCTGCAGGAGGCAGAGGGAGGGCTGGGAGCGAGGAGATGGATGGGGAGGGATGGAGATGGATGTGGAGGGATGGAAATTAATGTGGAGGGATGTGATAAATGGATAGAAAATGGGTCTTTAGAAAATGTGTGTTCAGAAGAATCGGGCTGACCCCAGCTGGACACCAGAGCTACTCCATCACTCCCCTCCTCAGCTGGATAGGAGAGAGAAAACATAACAAAAGGCTTTTGGGTCGAGATGAGGGCAGGGAGAGATCACTCACCAGTTCCCATCATGGGCAAAACAGACTTGATTTGGGGAAAAAAAAGACCAATGTGATTTATTATCTATAAAATTAAAGTAGGATAATGAGAAATGAAAGGCAAATCATAAAATACCTCCCCATCACCCCTCCCTTCTTCCCAGGCTCAAGCTCACTCCTGAATTCCCTGCCTCCTCCCTTCTAGCAGTGCAGGGGGACAGGGAATGGGGGTTGTGTTCAGGTGCCTCCTTCCTCCTCAGAGAGAGGAATTCCTCACACTCTTTTCCTGCTCCAGTGTGGGGCCCCTCCCATGGGAGACACTCTTCCATGAGCTTTTCCAACGTGAGTCCTTCCTGTGGGCTGCAGTTCTTCCCAAACTTCCCTCCCGTGGGGTCCTTCAGCCACCAGATAAAGCCAAAGCTGTGGTTTTGAGGGAGAGCACAAATCTTCAGGTGGCATTTATGGATTAGGAAATAACTACATGGACAGAGAATAGCCACGGAAAAGGTAAGGAATACACTTGACCTGTCCTGATGTAGATTAATTCAGACACCACGTCCAGCTCTTTTTATTGACTACACAGTTAAATGGAAATGGAAACCCTAAACTTTGAGTCATGTGCTTTGCTCTCTTGATCAGAAAGGCTGAGGGATTTATAATTAGGATGCTGAGTACCTGTAACAGATGGTCTGATTTGTGTGTGAGGACTTGCCTTTAAGGATTTGTCTGTAATAATCCAAGTCGTCTGTAAAAGACCTTGCACTTAAATCCTGGTCCTCAGCCCTAATCACTGGTCTGAGATGACTTTTTGGATATGGAATAAGATATAATACCCAGTCCAGCCTGATAAATCCTGTGTGTATCCATTAACTCTGGTGTTGATACGTGCCTGGCTGTACCTGAGCAGCTGCCCTGGGTGTTGTGGTGGATGTCACACTGAACCCAAACCCACCCTGTGCTCCAACTGAGATTAAGGCAAAGCCCACAGCAGCGTTCAGAGGGTCAGCATGGCCTGCAGACAGGTCAAGCTGCTGTTCTGCTCCTGCTCAGCACTGATGAGATCACTCCTGAAACCCCGTGGACAGTTCTGCTCTCCCCACGCCTTCCAGCTCCAGAGGGATGCAAAGAGAACAAAAGCGACTGAGAAAAGCTCTGCCAAATTTGTCAGGAGCCCAGAGCACAGATCTCATGCCAACATGCTGAGGGACGCAGCACAGCACCCTGGCCCCTGTCAGCAGGGCAGATGAAAGCTCCCAGCCTGTACTGATCCATGGGATTTTCCCACACCCATCTGCAGAGGTTTGCACTTTGGCATATGGACACACCCTCAGGGAATAAAAATAGAAATAAAAAAAAAAGGGAAGGAGATTGGGGGTTATATTCCAAAGCAGTAAGTGCTGCTTGTGTTGAGTTCCATGAGTCATACTCAGCACCCTTAGACTGTGGAATGATGAGCTCTGCCCAGGTTAAAGAAACATTTCTCAGGCCTAGGCTTGGCTGGCATGGAGAGGGAATAGAATAAATCCCTTTTTGGAGTTCCTTCTAGGCTTGTTTGTATGATCCTGAGTGCATGTCTTGGCACTTTTGATGTATCTTGGCTGTACAGGCAGCGATCCTGCACTGTCACAGCATGCACTATTGATTTATTACGCTCCAGTGAATACAACTGAAACATGAAGATTCATTAAGAGCCACCATTTATGCCTCTGGACTCAATATGTTTTCAAAATGATGCTCTACAACCTCATTAGTGTCTTGTTCTCATTCACAGATTCACCTGTCGAGCGACAAGAAAAGAAACAACAGGAGCAGAAAATTGATCCCAGGCACTGGGGTCTGATTCCCTGGGAATTCAGCATTTGTTTCCTCGTGCTGGGATGCCAGTTTGACCCAGGTGAATTCAATAAGTGTAGTGAAGCTCTAAAGTAGAAATATTGACGGGTCAAACAGCGAGGAAGGAGGTTAAAAGGTACAGGTTTCCTTAATTCCCTTTCTTAAAAGTACAGCTGCTGGCTGTCACTCCTCTTGTGCTCTGACTCAGATAAAAAAGAACATATTCTGACTATTTGTAACAGCGTTTTGGTCTCTTCTGATCCCTTGAATAACTTCCCATGAATTTTCCAAAAGGTAGTCACAAGGAGATTTATTTTTTTTTATTCCTTTTTAAGGAATGCATTTGCTTCTGGATACATGAGTAATCCTCTCTGATGTTGTCTGCCTTAGATCTCTTTTAGCACTGAAAACGACAAAAAGGTAAATTAAATGTATCCATTTAGGTGCTTTTAATTGGCAGGCAATGTCAATGGTTCCAGTGAGAAGCTCTGGACTGAATTTAACCAAAGGGAATTGCTAAAAGGTTTATGGAGAGAAGAGATGTCTTTATTTAAATGCCTCTTTCTCTTTTTGTTTCTTTTTGTTTCCTGGACAGTGGCTTTATGAATCTTTCTCCCCTCTTCTTTGTGATCTGCCTGTGAGCTCCCTGGACTGTGTTCTAAGTACACTCTTCCAAGGATGAGGGTTTAATGTTTTTGGGAAGAAATGTCCAAATGGGATTAAAGGAGCACAAAGCCATGTGGGGGTTATGCTCCCAAACTTTCAGGAGCACGTGGGAGTTGACTCCTCTCTCAGGACCTGAACAGGCATTTTCATGGGAGGGTTGGTGTAACAGCAGTGGTGACAGTGGCGAAGATAAATTTGGAAACAGTCAGCAGAAAGGTGGGATTCATTCCACAGAGCTCTAGACACCCAGGTCTGACTTGGTTTCCCTTGGGACACCTTAGGCTGTGGTTGAATTAATGCTGAAATAAGGCGGGTGAGTCACGCTCGGGGAACGTCACACCTTCGTCTGGCAGGATGGATTTCTCCTGGTGGTGTTTTCGGAGAAGAAGGGAGTGGGAGATTTAGTCTGAACAGGTTTTGGGTTAGGGCCACAGTGAAAAGGGCTGAGTGGTTTCCCTTTGAATGACCTGAGAGGTTTCCAGCAGTGCCCACCACGTCGGGTGTTGAGAAGGTGGGCAGGGCAGTGCTGGACCTGCACAGGGAGGTCCTGGGTGTAGAGAAGAGAGCTGCAGGACAGGTATGGGACAGGATCAGTGCAATAGTTGCAGGATAGATCCAAGAGGTGCAGGATGAGGCCTTGTTTTGTCCATGGTGTGAAAAGGTCAAGCAGCAGCCTTTCAGTCTCTCTTGTCCACTCTGCATCCAGGGCCAGCTCTGTCCCTGATACCTTGGTGGCACTTATGGAGTGCACAGAACAGTCTGTGTGTTCATGTCCAGGGTGTTCAGGTGGTGGAAAGGGCTTAAGCTCAGCTCCTGACCTTCACTCTGAAGTGACTTATGACAGCTCAGCTCCCGAACTTCACCCTGAAGTGATTTATGAGAGCTCAGCTCCTGAACTTCACCCTGAAATGATTTATGAGAGCTCATACACTCATTTCCACCAGCTCTGCTGGGAAGATAATCCCCAGAGGAGTGACAGAGCAGGCAGTCTGGATGGCAACTGCTTGAACCCCAGGTTAGGGCTGGGCTGAACAGGCAACTCAGGTTTTCCCACATTTGCAAAGCGTTTTGTGCTCTCCAGAGGAAAGCACAAGGGAGGAGCTGGTGGTGCTGCTGACCCGGGTGAGATGTTTTGCAGACACATTAATATCAGGGGTGAGGGCTGGCTGCAAACTGCAGTTAGAGATGCTGTTTGAAGTCTGTGCCAGCTCCCCTCTGGGAAGAAGAAGGAGGACAATGAACATCTGTGAGTGCCATCTTTAGAGAGAAAAGACTCCAAAAAGAGGAATCCATAGGGGTGGAAGGAGGAGCTACCAGCAGAAAAAAAATTCACATCCTCAGCTAGTTGAAAGGGGAAGCAATCTGCTTAATAACCATCTGGAGAAATATAATATATGGACACAATCAGAACTGGGCTACCCTTGCTGGGTGTTCTCCTCCAGTGTGTTCTCTGGAATGGAAATGTAACCACCTCCAAACCAGCCAGGCCATGTGATTGCAGGGACACAGTGTCAGTGGGCTTTAATAAGGGAGATGGCCGTGGAAATGACTACCCTGGAGGAGGAAGCTCAGGGCTGAGCTGGAGACATTCAGCAGATGGGCAGGATTGCTGTAATTCATGGCCAAAACAGCAGATATTTTATTCTGCTATAAGAAGAGGCCCAAGCAGAAGGAGCAGCCTGGCAGTGTAAATGGAAGTGATGTTATAATAATGGAAGAGAGAAGGGGTGAGAAAAGCTTGAGAACTGCTGGGTTAGAGATTTTGCATCACAGGAGAGAACCAGTGCTCTATTTGCTGAGAAAGCTAAAAACCCTGAGGCTCACCCTGGTAGAACATTTGGGATGGAAGGGACCTTAAATAACACTCAGCTCCAATCCCTGCCATGGGCAGGGACACCTTCCACCAGCCCAGGTTGCTCCAACCTGGCCTTGGACACTTCCAGGGATCCAGG
>JAWMRA010000078.1:1683991-1717690 GCA_035584735.1 Pseudotriccus pelzelni | reverse complement strand
GACACTTCCAGGGATCCAGGGGCAGCCACAGCTTCTCTGGGCAACCTGTGCCAGGGCCTCCCCACCCTCACAGGGAGCAATTCCTTCCTAAAATCCAATCTTACTCAGCATCTTTCTTGGGATTTTCATGGGGCTCTTCACAGTTAACTGGGTTGACTCATAAAGTCTAAAGGTCCATGTGTAGGCTGGGGTTTCTAAAGGGTTATAAGAAGCATCATTCCCATCAGAATTGGTACTTAACTCTGCAAACACTGATGTGTTTGACTTCTGGGATGAGAAACCTGCTGGAAACCTGCTTCAAGCTTTAGATTTTTTTAATGCCTTGGGCTTTAAATATGTTGAAATGTAGTGATGTTGGACACGAGCCAGCTCCCATATCATTTTATCTAACACTGGGCATAACCCACAGTAGAACTTATGGCCAGTCAGGAGGAGGATGACATCAAATTTAGAGGCAGAGGGACTATTTGATTTGCCTCCTGAAACCATTTCAGTGAAAGGAATTGTCTATAAGGAAGCTGAGAAACTGGGAAAGGGCACATGGACAATGTGGATGAAGAAACTGAAGTGATATAGTAAACCCAGCAAGCCCAACCATGGTTTTTAACATGCAACACGCACACTGTCCTTAATTATGAGAGTGATATTTTTGGATTATCGTGCCCTGCTGTGAAAAGTCTGCATTTGTTGCAAAGAATTTTGAGGAGGGGAAAAAAAAAAGGGGATATGAGTTACGTGAAAGCTTTGCTGTCCTACAGCTGCTTTTCCCATCGTGTTTTACTTGTTGAGGAAAGTTTGCAATTCCAAAATAGGCAGGCAGTGGAGGAAACATGTAAACACAAATCCAGGATAGCATGTGGAAAAAGGGTTTAGTGCTCCGAGGGTGGAAAACCTGGAAAACAGAAAGAGATCGTTGGTAAATGGTTATCTCTTGTGAAAGGAGCAGCGGGCTGAGGTTAAAAGGCTGGGTGTTTTTCCTGGTTTTTTTATTGTCTGCAGCGCTGAGATCCAGGCTTTTGGATGGCTCTCAAATCTGATATAAATAAATGATTTTGGAAAGTGAGCTGTGAAAGCTCAGATTAATCCAAGCTGGCTCTGCCTCCAAAGTCTTAACCCGTGTCAGGATCCGGCCCGTGGAGGAGAGGCCAGAACACTCTGCTGGTGTTTGGTCCAACCCACCTTCATTTTCTTACATTTTCTCTGTGTTCTGGGGCTGGCACCAGCTGTTGGGGCAGGCAGATAGGATGGAGGAGGTTTAAGTTATTTTTGTCCCCACAGCTGTACCATCAGCTTCTCGTTCAGCATCTCAATTCTGAGGGTAATCTCAACGTAATTAGGAGGCTGAGGTAAAATTCAGAAATGCTCTTGAAATTTGGTTGTTATTATTCTAGAATTAGCACTGGTTACAGGCACATAATTATGCTTAGTGGTGTACAAACTCACTATGGGATATAATTCTGGCCTACATGGTTGGCAATAGAGCTAGAAAATGTCTTTTTGCACAAATCCTTTTTCACAAAGATTTTGTTCTTTTTAAAATCTGTCATTTAAAGCTCAGTGTTTTCATCTATTTCACCATTTTAAAAAATCAGGTGTTTTTGAATTTTATGTTCTTAAAATGCTCCATTTCTAATTTTGAACTTCATGTCATTAAAAAATATTCCCCATAAAAGCTAAAATAAAAGATTCATTTGGGATAATGGTTTGGTTGCCACAAAATTATATTCCCCTTTTTATTTCACTGAGAAATTAAATTTTTTAGGGCTGACACAAATGATTTTTTCTTCATATTTCTGTTTGGGTTTTGATGCTTGTTTTAGTTAGTTTGTTTGTTTTTAATGGCAAAAAAAATCAAAATTCAGTTACTCAGCTGTGATCAAGGGATTTTAAAGCAAAAATCTCAGTAGCCTGAGGGAGTAAATAGGATCCCACTGGTTTCCAGCCTGTGGTCCATCCACTGGCTTCTCCTCCCTCCTTAAGACTTCTTGTACCCTCTAGTAATTCAGTCTGTGTCTTGAAAGCCAGGTGTATTTCAATTAATAACACTGATTTTTTTAATCGTCCCCTCCCCATCATTATTTATTCGGAATGAAAGAGTTTGTAGGTGATGTTCTCACAAACCCTCTGTGATCTGACAACACACCCTCAGTCAAGGAATATTGATAAACTGTTTTTTTCCCCACATTTTAATCTTATCTATTTCCCCTACCAGACATGTTTGTGTACTCACTGCCCCCTCCAGTGCTGCTCCGTGAAAAAAACCACATTAAAAATAGGTGAACTGAGGAGGTAAAACCTATAAAACCGCTTCTGTGGGTCAGTCCCTGGTGCGTCTCTTGGTATCCAGTCCTCAATATGTTTAAAAACCCTTTCTCAGGGACAGCTATAGGAATAAGCCAGTTTTCCTTGGAATATTCTCTCCAATTCCCACAGTGTTAGACTTGGGTGGAGGCTTGGAGATCGAGGTGGTTTGTTTGTGTGTTTTGTGGATTTTCCTTTTCTCAGTGTCTCCAATTGTTGTTTGAACTTTTCTCTGCCCTCTGCTTCAGAGAGTTCCACGGTTCCACATCCCTTTGTTGTTTTTTTTTTTTTTTTTTGGCATCTCCTTGAGTTTGTTTGGAACTGACCAATTGCTAATTTGATTTAATTACTGCCCAAGAAAATAGAGGGCAGCATTTGCTGCCTTTTAATCTTCTCTGCCACCGCTCACATCCCTCTGGATTTTTAGGTGTCCATCATCCCCTCCTCAGCCATCAGCCAGGCTCTACCAGCCTCTCCATTTGCTCCTCATTCAGATGCCATCAACGGATGATGGATCACCCCTTCAGTGATGGATCTTCCCAGCAGCTTCTCCAGAGTCATTATAAGGTGACCAAAACCACAGAGAGCTTTCGAGAGGCGAGGGCATTACCCAGAGAGTCATTTTTCACCCCCCTAGAATTTCTAAAATTTCATTTGCTTCTTCTGACTGATACACTTCGGCTGAAGTGACATTTCCATAAGGGAATTGCTATCCCAAGGCCTCGTTTTTCGGTGGTAACGGCTGTGTCAGGTCTGCCATCGGGCAGGAAAGGCCTCTCAGCCTCCAAACTGCAGATCGACCCTTCCTGCTGAGGGCTCAAAGTAAGTGCAAATCCCACCACGTCTGTTCAACCGGGGAGGCTGAGAGAGACAAACAACCCTTCACATATGGCAGAGATGGGGAGTAAAATTACCTCATTTTATGAGTTAAAGGGTGTCTTTGCATCATCCCCCAGTACCATTCGCAGAGTGTGGGTGGTTCAAAACCATCCTGGAAGTCTCTAGCTGGGATTAATGCTGTCATAGAATCATGGAACCACAGAATGCTTTGGGATGGAAGGGACCTCAAAGATCGTTTCGTTCCATCCCAGCTGCCATGGGTAGGGACATCTTCCGCTATCCCAGGTTGCTCCAAGCCCCATCCAACCTGGCCTTGGACACTCCCAGGGATCCAGGGGCAGCCACAGTTTCTCTGGGCATCCTGTGCCAGGGCCTCCCCACCCTCACAGGGAAGAATTCCTTCCTAATATCCCATCTAAATCTGCCCTGTGTCAGTTTGAAGCCATTCCTCCTTGCCTTACCTCTCCAGGCCCTTTTCCAAAGTCCCTCTCCAGCTCTCCTGGAGCCCCTCGAGACCCTGGCAGGGGTTCTGAGGTGTCTCCCTGGAGCCTTCTCTTCTCCGGGCTCAACAACCCCAAGCCTGCCTTCCTGGGAGAGGTGGCTGCTGGGAATGCATTTGTGGGAATTTTATAGCATAAGTCACCATTTCTGCACATCCCCGTGTCTGATGTTCAGGGGGATTGGGTGGGTGTGTGGGGCATGTGCTTTACAGCCCTGTAAATGCAGGAGGAGGATGGGAATGTTTCTTTGGAAGCGGAGGATGCTTTTTTTTTTCAGGGCACCAAAGGGACTGCAATGGTAAATATTATTTCTGCATGGAATCGTTTGTCCCTTATGACTTTTCCATGCATTTATCACAGCACTGGGTAAGGTGGGGGTGGAGGAAGGGTTTGGAAAGGAAAAATCGTAATTTAAAGTAACAACAAAGCATGTAGACCTTCAGCATAAAAAAAACACATCTCACCCACTCACCCTAAAAAATACAACACCATTATCCAATAGAAACAATAACAGTTAAATTTTCTTATGTGTTGAGTTGGTTGAGGAAGACAAGAGTTTTAAAACATGCTCTCATTAAAAAGCAGATATATTTCGATAAAATCCTTTATGCTGTCCTCAGGTTTTTAGTTTTTATGAATAAGCTTCATTCATCCTGAGCACACTGGGAGACTGAAGGGGAAGAAGTCATATTTCCTGGGATTTCAAAACTGAGTAATGAAAAGAAGCCAAGGCAGAATTCAATGGAAAACTCTTGTCTTCCTTCTTTCGTCAGTTTACATCACAGATGTCACATGAGGGGCAAGCACAGCTGTGTGGAGATATTGAGGGGTGCAGTGGACAGATGGTCCATGTCTGCATGTTTCCAGGGTTTTTACCAAGTTCCTGGGATGGGTGAGGACTCAGAATCCCAGTTTCTAGTTAGTTCAGTCTCACTTGCCAAACCAGCTGGAGCACTAACCGAGAGCGAAGGGTTGAAACTGAAGTCCCTCAGTAAATGTTCAGACTTTAAATCCGGGAGTTTAATCCCAATTTCTGGAAAAACAATGTTTTTCATTTCAAAAAATAAACACTTAAATCCTAATTGCAAAACCAAACCAAACCAAAAAAAAAAAAAAATCCTGGCACATGGTAAAAATAAACTCAGCCCTCAGCCTTGTGCAATGCAGTTACTACACTTGTGTGCATGCAATCAGGATTGTTTATGCCACTAAATCCCATCAACAATAGCCCGACAGTAAACACCAGGCCAAATGCAAATCGTGGGCTTGCTGGCAAGAGGCTGGAATGTTGGACACTCAGGCTACTGGATGACACCGGGCTGGGAAAAAACCAGTCCTGTTGTGAAAGAGAATTGAAGCTGAATTCCCAAAATGAACGTGAAACACGGAATCATGGAATCACCCAGGTTGGAAAAGACCTCCGAGATCATCAAGCTCCCCCCTCCTGTCAGGGAGTTGTAGAGAGCAACAGGATCTCCCCCGAGCTGCTCTGAACCCTGTTCAAGAGAAATGTTGTAGGGGGGGTTATTTTTCTCCTGGGTAACACTGATTTAATGCTCTGCTGACCCGATGGCCGGTTAATGTCCTTAAATCATCTCTGAAGGCAGTGCAGGAATGTTGATTACTCCAGCCGTGGTCTGGCCTCAGTACTTTTCATTACAGGCCCATTTGTTTTTATTAAGCAGATGGATGGTCTGGTGATCTGTGGGAATTAGGGGTTTCCCCTCAGAGGACAGGCTTCAAAGCCTCCAGGACATCACAGGGAATCTGACTTGAAATCCAGCCCGTGGTAATGGAGACTCCCACGGAGGTGCAGCCTTTGAATCCTGCCCAGCAGTGGCGATTTCAACTCCCTTATTCATTAATCTGCTCAAAGGCAAACAGTGTTAGAAACTTCAGCTCACACCCAGGAGAGTTAAAAAATTAGCTAAGGCTGGATGAACACTGGCAGGGCTGCTGGCACCTGGCAGTCGAGCAAAAGAGGTACTGGAGTTCACAATTCCAGTGAAATCACTGTCTCATTTGGGAATCAGAGCTTGAAGAGGAGAGCAGACAATGCAGGACTAAGATTTCAATGGCTCAGTCCGTAGGGCAGGTGATGGAGAGGTAAAATATCCACTTTCACAGTGCCAGGGTAATTTTAATTCAATATCAAACATGATAGTAACAGTCTCTCTTTATCCCAGCAATGCCACCAAATTTGATATTTCAGTGCATTTATTAAATCCATCATTTGGATTTAATGTCCATCCATGAGGACATTAAGAGTGTGTTCGTACCTTCTCCTTATCCCTCCCCCACTGGCGGCTGTGGTTTTAAATATGATAGAACAAGTGAGGATTGAGAAACAAGATGATTAACATTTTGAGCAGCAATACCTGTCAGCTTCAGAGATGAGAGAAGGGGGAAAACAAATGTTGATGATTTAAGGAAGTCAAAGCCATTACCCAGTGTAGCTTAAATCAGGTGGATTAGCTGGAGTAAGAAGATGAAGTAATTGGATTCTTCTTGTGATGGTTGATTGTATTATATTGATTTTAACCACAGCTGAGTGGAGGGAGCAGGTTCCCTCCTTTCTTGGTTTTCAGTGGAAAGTGGATTTAGGGGATTATTAGTAGCATTTCAGTATGTACAGATACACCCCAAAATGCTGATATCCCTCTGTGAACTGAGTGCCACCCAAAGATGTTCTTCTCTGCAATGGCATCAGCCTAACTGGGAGAAAAAGAACTTTATTTTATGTACTTTGGAGAAAATCGGTAGAGGAAATCAATGGAACTGGCAAGAAGAAATGATTTGCCTTGTAAATCCAGGACTGGAGAGAAGGGTACCTGCCTCCAGCTCCTTATTTCACTCCAAACTTCCAGGACTGTTTTGGGGAATCTGTGTCAGAGTACATCACCAGAGGTGTGTATGTTCTTCTGACATCCTCAAAACTGCCACTTAGACAGTGGCAAAAAATGGACACTCCAAAATCCAGCTCTGTCAGGAAACCTCTAAATCACCTGGAAATACATTCACAGGCTGCGTGAACATAAAAAATCCTGAGGGAAAAAAATCTTGGTGCAGCCAGGGTCAGTTGTCTCAGATTGTTTTCAGATTTAATCAGTGGATTTTTCAGTTAAAACTCAAAAATTGGACAACTGCAGCCTCCTGGCCATTGCATGCTTGAGGCAAAGGGTGAATGGAATGAGTTGGCGCCAACCTGCAGTTGCACCAAAGTCTACTGAAGTCTTTGTAAAAGCTTTTGCTACTGCAGGAAATGCTGATAAGAAGTGAAAAATGGAATGGGGGGAAAAAATCAGCATTATCAATCTGGAATATTAAACTGGAAATGAGTTTAAGAGGGATTATCCAGGCCTTCCATCCGCAGATCTCATATCATCCATCAGGCCGGGATTAAAATGTCAGCCCTGTTTGGAGAGTTACTGAATATCCACAGTGCCCAAGTGACATTATTCTGAAACTCATGAATCTTTCTGGTGTATTAAGACAGAAAAAAGGACTTTCAGGGTTTTCCTGGTTGTGAGACTAAATTTGGGGAGGTTTTTCTTTGCACAGAAGAAAGCAGAGGCTTAAAAAACCCCACATCCTAGTTCTATTTTTGTCTGAAGTTAATTTCTACACTGTGTTTTCAGAGGGTGAAATAATGATAGTTCACAAAGGTGGATATGCAACATCTGAGTGTAAATTAACTGGGAAAATTTAGGCAATCTGCATTATTGGCATACAAGTCAAGGATAAATAATGTCAAAAAAGAACTGAAAAACTGAAAGGACTGAGTGCAATTCTAACACAAATTCTTGGGTTTTTTTAACAAAAAATAAGAGGACAGCGCTGTCACCATTGGCAGAAGATATGAGATGTCTAAGCAGAATCCATCAGCTCCTAAGGTGGAGCAGAACCATGAAACATTTGCCATCCAGAAGCTGCAAGGTTTGTTTTCCCAAAGATTAATCATTCAGCCAATGCCTGTAAGAGCTGCCCAGATTCTGAATGAATTCTGCCTGTGCCCAACTCCACTTGTGAAACCCACATATGACGGGGAATCATTTTCAGAAATTGTGGCAAGTTTGTGGCCAAGACAATGCAATGAATTGAACTCCAAAGGACAGAAAACAGCAGACCCCCACTCTAAAATCATCAGAGTAATTTGCAGTGGGAAGACTCACACGGTTAATGAGAAGTGAAGGGAAATTATGCCGGAATTAAAAAGGAATTGTAAGAACATCACCAGGTCCGTGGCAAAGAAACCCCAGGACTGACGAGGTCTGAAATAGCATTTTGAGATACAAGACAATCTCTGGGACCCAGTTTGAACTGCTAGGTCAATAAATAAACCCAGTGAAATAAATAGTTGCATAAAAATAGCCTGGAAAAAAAAAATAAGTAAAAAAAAAAAGCTCAATTCCAGCCAAACTTGGGTTCATTAGGGGTGAAATGTGAAATATCACAGAAGATTATGACACAAATGTTTGTAAATTCCCCAAGGCACACAGCCAAAGACTTTTATCAGAGCACCTAATGCAAATATTGCCTCTCCATGGCCAGCTGAATTCATTTGACTAATGTATGTTCATTTGTACCCTCAGATTTAATGGAATGTCCTAAAATAACCTGATCATTGTGGCTGTTTTCTCAAGGGCTGTGACACACAAGCCTCGTGAATTCTTTACTGGGGGAGCCCTCAACAGCTTTGCCGTGCAAATGTAGCTCCTGCTTCAAAGAGATCAAATTGAAGGGGAAAAAAAGACTATTCAGAATCCTTTGTCTTTAAACAAATCCGCGGATCCTGTAACCAGAGGCCTCTCCTGGTCCCTCACAAGCAGCGTTCCAGCTTCAGATTTTTGACCATATCACCCCGTAGGGCTTGAAACAGCAGGAAAAAAAGTGAACTTCAGCTGGGAGAAGTGTCTGGAAATGGTTGTTCATGCAGCTGTTTGGGAAGTATTGACTGATTCAATAGCTCCGGTTTTCATTTTAAAAGGCAAATTTAAATTACGCACAAAAAAAATAATAAGTGCTGGATGAAACGGAATGTTTTAATGCGGTTTGATCCCAAAACAATTTGTGGTGAGCAAGAATCGTGTGGAAGAAAGATTATTCTTTTTATTTCAGCATTCTTTTTATTTCAACTATTATTTTTTTGCGCTATTTCTGTTGTTGTTCCCTACTATTCACTATTTCTATCATTGTTTTCTTCTGCTATTTTACTTTTCTTTCTATTTCAACATTCCTTATATTTTTGTCTCTTGCTCTTTCTGCTTTTGGGTGTGAGGAGTGGGATTTGTTATTATATAAAACAAAAAAAATAGCTCTGGCCATCTTGAATTGCACTAATTCCACCCCCCCACCAGCATGGCACTTTGGAGGTAAAAATTCAAACCCCTTCACAGAAGTAAATACACAAGCAGATCCCCCTGGAATATCACTGAATATAAATCAAGGAATTTTTGATTTTTGTTGTACGCTTCCATCTTTATAAGAATTATCATATAATCACCTTACCCTTCCTATTTTTGACTCTGGTTATTTGCCAGCTGTGCTGTGTTTACCAGGATATATTCATGCCTAAGAATGAATCACCTTGGAAAGGTAATTAAGCCTCAGCTGGACTAAGGAGACCTCGAGCTCCCACCAGGAGCTGAGAGGGATGTCTGTTTTCAGATCTTCTATTTGGTGCTTGTAGAAAAGCAGAAGTTAAAAAAAAACAACTACCAAACAAACTCCCCCCAAAAAACATGAAAAAACTGATGTATTACAGAAGTTTGAGAAAGCTGGGACCAGTTTCATCAGCACGCTGTGAAACAGGTCTGGGAGATCCGTGGCATTCCCAGAGTTTTCTTTCATTCTGGTTTTGAATAAGTTCAAAGCAATTAATTTCTTAAGTTGCAGGGTAAATTATTAGGCCATTTTGCTTTATTTTGTGCTCATTTGGCCCTAATGATCTGCTCTGGTACAACCAATGCTTGTAGTCAGGCAGGTAAACTGAGGTGCCCAAAATAATCAGATCAAACAAATGGACAAAAAAATACAGACAAAGTCAAGCAGAAAAGGAAGGGAGCGAGTAATTTCAGATATCAGCTTCCCATGCTGTCTAATATTTAACATAAATTCTATATTAGTATTTATCCAACTTCTAATATGATTGTAGAGGGCTCTGCACTGTCTTTAGGAAGACACAATCCTGCTGAGCCCCACTGTGGCACTTGATGTTTAAGATGCCCAGGGAAAAAGCAGACAGGAATTTTAATTAGAGGAGATCTTATTGAAATAAGATTTTCTTCTGTTTATCAACAGCCTAGAGGCTTAGGGGAGGACTATGCAGCAGGCCTTTAATTAAACTGTTTACTTTTAAAGGGAATTTGCTAGAATCCATCACGATCAGGTGTGTGTTAGTGAGGCAATAAAATATTAAAGGCAGCAAATGCTCTTTTGTCAAGAGGCAGAGCAGGGAAAAAGCCATAGTCTTGGGTGCAATGTGATTCTGGGATTTGCTTTTGACAGCACAATATCTGGGAAATTGCTTCAGGGTCATTAGAGAGCACAGAAATGTTGAAAGTGAAAACACAAGTCAAGCCCGGCACATGAGAAGGTTGCAGGGGCACATGGGCTGGTGGCAAAGTCATCCCGAGTCATCCACAAAAGACATATTTGGGAAGCAACAGCAACACCAGCAAAAGCAGCAGCTCTTATTGCTTAGCTAACTGGAGGTAATCTTTGTTGTAATCTCATCTGTATTAGGCAAGTCTTTTAAGATCACCCTCGGAATATGCTCATCTCTCCTCACTGACTTCAGAGGGAGCCTGAAGTGCAGAGCTGAACAAGCATCTGCTTTACAGTGCTGGAGAAGATGAATCCCCTTTTTGAGGGACAGAGAGCATTGTAATTCGGTTGTTTCAGTGAGGGATGATTTTGAATGGAGTGGGATTGTCTTCATGTATCTTTATTAAAACATCTGCCCCACTGCAAGTCAGCTTGTTCTAGAAAAGATAAACAGTTATTTTGAGGACAATGATTTCTGGCCTCTTCAGACATCCTGTTGAGCAATGAATTAATTGGGTTCTGTACCCTACTGACTGGATGCAAAGCCATCACTGTCTGAACATTCCAGTTAGATCAGGAAGGCTCCTCACTGGTGTGGTTGCAGCGATCCTCACACTCACACTCAGGATGGGCAGGATGCTGACGTAAATAAAGCTCTTTAGAGCTGAGTGTTTGCCAAAGAAAATGCAATGATGTTAATAAGATATTAATAAGAACCATCAGAAATGTTCTGGAGACCTTTTTGTCGGCGCAGTGACAGAGAAGGAGCCAGAGAGCCCGAGTGGAGTCAGAACCAGCACCATGGACAGTGCCATTATTTATTCCAAGGTTTTTTATATTGGAAAATCGGAGTGGCAATTAGAAATACTGGTTGTGACAGATGCATTTTCTTCCTAGCAAAGACAATAGAATCCCTGTTGTGCACATGATGAAAAAGGCACACAAAGACTGCCTGTTTCAAAAAGCAAAATATAATAGGGAATAATTATTCAGTAGCACACAGGAAAATCAGAAAGTATTGTTTCAGATCGTTTATCCTCTAAGTTATAACATTTTTGCCTCACCTTGTTGCTTTAATGTTATGAACAATGTCAGGAAATAGAATTTTGATGCAATTCTTGGGCTGCTCTTCACATCATCACTTCATTAATTTACAAGGTTGTAACAGGAGACCAAAGATAATCAGAGGAGCAAACTCAGGTGACTTGACAACTGCCAGCTGAATTGGTTCATTATTTTGATTAGCAAATGCCTCAGGAGTCATTTGGTATTTACAGAGAAAATGAGAAAATGCCACTGTCACCCGCTCGTTTTCGGAACTGCCTGTTCCCATCCTGACTGTGAGACTTTTATGAGGGTTTTTTTTCCCCTCCTCGTGCTGTTAATCATCCATTTGCTTGACTTTAATTTCTACATAAGAGCAGCAACGTTTTGCTGAGAAACAATGGCGAGCAAAGGGAGATGTCTGCCCACTTCTGTTTTGTGAGTGCAGGAAATAATGTCTGTGCCTTTGCACATTGCCAGGACCAGCCCCTTATCTCCAGTCCAGTGGGGTTTGGGGTTTTTTATATGTCCTAATGCATCCAAACTCTTTATAATGATTTTCATGCCCACATGACTTCTCTCCATGCTAAAGACCTTCATTATGTGGTGACTAGCCTAAATAAATTAAGGCTATTTCGGGTAACGTTTGTTTCATGGGCCCACCAGGTGATAAAATTTCCTTATTGCTGCAAAGTTTATTACCTTTACATTTCCCCCTGATGTTTTAAGTGAAAAGGAGTGAATTTTAGAGATTGCTCTGACAGCTTTCACAGGTGATTACATTTCCAGCACTTCATGAGTCACCATGGATTGCCTTTTAGCCCGTGGCAAACACCAAATAAAATATTGGGCCTGTAAATCCCCACAACCTCTGAGAAGAACCCAGAGCCACTGGGCAACCAGTGCTGCTGCCACCCAGTTCTGGGGTCGACAGGGTAGTAGGTGAACAATAATTCCCACCTGCTGGGCAGGAACAGGTTTCCTATGGATTTTCCCAGATGGCTCAGCCTCCCCTGCACTTTTGCACCATCCTCAGCCTGTGGAGGATTCAGTACATCTCTTTTTGGAGAAAATAACTGCTCAGGTTGATCTCTTGCTTTCTGAATGCTGAGGTTATGGAAGTACTTCCAGGAGAAATACCTGTGAGAAAAGCACCACCACCAAGTCATATGCTGGTTTATTAAACCAGAAGAGGCTTGGCAGTCCTTTTCATAATGAATTTTGGGTTGTGCGTTGCTCCCCAGGCCAGAGTCAGCACATGAAGCAATAATTAATAACCCCTTTCCTGAGGAAATCCAAGACCCTCAGGACCTCTCAAGAGAAACCTTACAACACATCATCAGCCTGACATTTGCCTGGTGTATTTATATATATATATATATATATATATATATATATATATACATATACATATAAAAATCATCTCCCTCATCTGTGCTTTGATTGTTAGAGCAGTCTCTTGCCAGGTGGGTGCTCCAGGCTTAAAAACTCCCAGGCTGTGCTCTGAACAGCAGGGTTTGACATCAAAACCGGGTCTGACACCCCTGCTGTGGCCAGAGGGAAGGTAATTACTTCTCCTTTCTTACCAGGTACCAGTCAGGGGCCTCCTCAGAGCAGTTTGGCTCTGAACTCATCTGTCAGATTGGGCTCCTCCTGCTGTTCCAGCTGGTGTTGGAACTCCAGCCATGTCTAAGTATCCGTTCTCTTAATTAATCAACCAGTCCAGTTGAAAGCTCTGCAGGTGTCTGGAAATCTTTCAGGGGGAAAGGAACGGTGCTGTGGGAGTTTGTCTCCAGGTTTATGCGGCTCCTGAGAGTTGTGTTGGATGTTAGCACTGGTGACCTGTTTGGATTCCCATTTTAAGTTGTATTTGGGACATGTAGGAGAGCTCAGGATCTCTTTAGGCCAAGAGCAGTTAGGAGAGAAAGGAGCCCATGGGGGATATTGTGGAATGGTTTGGGTTGGAAGGGATCTTAAAGATCATCTTGTCCCAACCCCCTGCCACGGGCAGGGACACCTTCCACTATCCCAGCTTGCTCTGAGCTTGGTACAATTTTACTCCTTCTACTTGCCTTTTGTTTTTGTTTGTTTGCTTTTGTGTTGGTTTTTTTTTTTTTTTTAACAGGACAGTGAGCACTTTACACTGTCCATTACTATCCTCCCAAAACTATGGAGACTTTGCTTCATATGTTTATGAGATGCTGAGGCCAAGATTAAAATATTACTGCCCTTTTTCTCAGTGCCTTAAGGGTCTTCCCAGCATTTGGACTCCACACAGTGACATATATATATATATCTATCTATAAAACTTCCAGCTGCTAACAAAAAGCACTTAAATGTCCCTTCAGGCCACATGTGAACCTTCAGAGCTCAGGTCAGCTGTGATATTAATGACTAATAACAGCACATTTGTCTCCTTGCATAATGCAACTGTAGCATTAACTACCAGTGAGGTTGTGGGGCAGGTTTAGAGCCCAGCTGCAAACTTAAAGTAATTGACCCTTAATTTTTTTGATTAATCTCAAAATCTTCTCCTTATTGACTCAGTTCACATTCAATTCAGCTGTTCACCTATTTAGTCAGACTCATTTTTGATCTGGATAATAAAGAGCAACAAAATATAGCCCAGTGCTACAGGAAAAGAATAAGACATACTTTGCATCAGACTTTGCAGTGGGAAGACAAGAAAGGTTAAAAGGGTTAAAAAATGTAACAAAAAAACCCCACCAAAACCAAAGAAACTTTCAGATACAGCCCCCAAAACTCACACCTTAATCCAAGAGTCAGGAACTCCCAAGTTCCATGCTCAGACAGTCATTTTTCACTGTGGATGTGCTGAAAATGGGAACTTGCAGCTTGGAGAGGTGCTGGCAACACACCACTGTGGGGCCGAGGTGTCTGGACCTGAGTGCATGTGTGAGAAAGGCAGCTCATTTTCCCAATATTTTGGGATATTTCCCCCAAATCACCACACTTTCAAAAGTCTCTGTCAATAAAACCACCCTTCACCTTTCCAGATGTGAAGATACTCAGCTGGCTGATGCTCTCACTGCATCTTTCATCCCATTTTTTTCTGGGAGGAGATGGGTAAGAAGGAGACAGGTAAACAGATGCTGTACTTTACCACATTAGCTTTGCAGTCTATAAATATTTATATAAATATAAATATATCTGCACAGACCTGTGTATCCATGTTCATATGGATTCGTATGTATTTTATACATTTATTTATAATTCTTTTTTTGGGGGTGTCTATAAAAACCCTTTGGCTCTACAACAAAATCCTGCCTATTTCAGTCAGATCACAGGCTCTAAAAGTCAATCCTAAATTTAATGCTGAAGAATAACATGGAAGAGCAGAACAAGGGATTCAGGGCTTGGTCCACCTTCTCCTGAGGGAGGTGGAAGGAGTGTAGTGGGCTTTGATTGATCCTCTGCTGGCCCAAGTCTATTATTTGTGCTACAGGGCTGGCCAGAACTTCTTTTTGTTTGTGCCAGCAAAGTTGTTGCAGGCACAACCTGCATTTTTTGAACAATTTTTACAGGTTTTGATGCAAATAAGTCGATGCAGCAGCCACTTCACCAGCAGCATTCATAAAGACTCACTGAAGATGAAGCTTTACTGCCTTACTCAACACTAATTCCTCAATCTGCTGAAAACCCCATTACATATTGCTGGAATGACCTTTCATTTCCTAACAGTGTCATTTTTTGCTGCATAACCAGCGGTATAAATTAGAGTTGCCACTTTAAACGGGACCAGCTTATTTTTGCCTTGGGTTCCACACAATATTTTGTGGTTTTGTTTTTTTTTGTTTCTCTCTCTCCCTGCTCCCTCAACACATCTCCAGGAGGCTCAGAGGCTCAGCTGGGTTGTGGCTGCTGAGGAGGGCCCTTGTTGCAAAGGCTGACAAAGGAGGAACGTTCTCGTTGGCGTCACCAAGCGTGTCATGGTTTTATGGAAAACTCTCTCCCTCTCCAACCTTCGTGCTCCTAAACTGCATCAGCAGCGAGTTTCACGAACAGCTGAAGCCACAGGAGCCAGGAAGTTTTGAATATCACAACCTCTAGAGAGGTGGAAACCCCTTCTCAGGTACAAACATGAACTGTAGCGATGGGGCTGGAGGAGCTTTTGGGATCGGGAGGGAGAAGACAAAGCTGTTTTTAAAATACCTCATTCTTGCCATTGCCGGGAATTGTAAGAGCTGGAAAAGTAAATACTCACGGAGACTTTTTTTTTTTCCCCCACAGCAGGAAGCAAATGATGCTTCTGAGCTCAATCCCCTCTCTTAATACGTAATCCCCAAATATTTACAGTGTCATTAAGAGTTGCAATAAAATGGTGTTTCTTCTTAAATAGCCCAGCGTGGGATTTCAGTCAGAGAAAAAAACCCTTCCAATAATAATAATTAAAAAAACACCACCAACAAAAAAAATTAATTCAAACCAACCAACCAAAAAAACACAACAGAAAATGCAACAAAAACCCACACAAAACCAACCACAAAAGCAAACAAACAAATCTTCCCCACCTACCCCCCAAAAAAAACCCAAACCAACAACAAAAACCCAACCAAAACCAACCAAAAAACCAGGTACAAGAGATTGCTAGGACAATAGACAGTTATATGACATGATTAAAATACCAAATATGGAAGGAGCTACAGGCATTAGATGATTCACTGTTTAGTAGTGTATTTTAATATCTGTTTTTAACCAAGACATTTTTTTTTTGCAGGCTTTTCTATAACAAAGCCCAGGAAATTTTAAAAGCTGATTTTTTAAAAGTCCAACCCCACGAGTTCACCAAACTGTTCAGCAATGTTAACTACCTTTTCCCCCTATTTTTTCCTTTATTTCAAGAGCTCCCAACTTGAAATGGAGGAAGAAAAGGTAAGAACTATGGACAGTCTTGTTTATCCTCACTGCAGAGAACATTTCATGTCAAATCCCATTATCCCCATCCTGCTGCACAAGGCTGGCTCTGATTTGATTTCCCAGTGCTGTGAGTTCCCAGCTCTTCTATATCCTGTTTGCCCATGTAGAAATTGCCAGCAAATCTGAGATAGCCACAAAGATGGTCTGAACTCCACGTTAAAATTGCAATTGATAAAGGCTGGGATGGGGTTTGGTTGCCTAAACCACCATCTAATGCCCTGCTGAGATCCCACTGGTCTTCTGTGGGTCCCACATCATACTGTGGGGCCTGGCTCAGGAATCTCAGATATTTTGGGATCACAGAAAGCACTAGACAACTATATTTAGACAACTGAACCCTGTCCTACTGTGGTGTGGATTTGAGCTTGTTAGTTAAGAGCCGTAAATTTCGGTTTCTACCTGGAACTCCTGCAGGATGGCAAGGAAAGGAGAAGGAAGGTGAGCAGACTGGTGGATCAAGATCAGGATCATTCACTAGGGAAAGCAAAAGCTGCACAGAGAAGTAGAGCAAAAAGAGATTTTTTTTTCCCTGTCTTTGGGCAGATTCCTGGGGAGCAGAGCCTCTGCAACAGGCTCTTGAGACACCAACATCTCTCCTCCTCCTCCTTTCCCCAAGACTTTACTGCCGAGCACAACATCAGAAAATGCGTGAACGACAGAGAAGGGCAGAAAATGGAGTGGAAAATGGAATGCAGTGGAAAATGTAGAATTTAGAAGAAAAGAAGGAAAGCGCCCAGATCCAAATATGCTGTGGAGAGAGGCCCCTGTGTTCTGAGGCATTAACCTAAATTGGGTATAATCACACTGACAATTTCGGATGTAACTTGAGTGAGGGCAATTGTGCCACAAGCCCAGAACACGCCGAGGGGAGCGGGAGGTCAGAGCTGCCACTCTGCTCCTTCCACACAACACTCGACCCATTCAGCTCCGGGGGGGTGGCACCAAATTATGTCCAGAGGGCCCTTTCAGCCCAAATTATTCCATGACTCAAATTACCCCCCCCAAGGCAAGCCAGTTTGCATTTAAAGCAGACACTTATTCCCTGATCAGAGATGGCTCCCAGGCAGGCTTTGCCTCCCTCTGACACTGGTGAAGAGCATTCCTGGAAAGCCGGGAATGCAGCTGGGTTTTCCACCCAAGATTCCCATTTCTGCCGAACTCCATTAAGCTTCACCTGGACAACCAAGTTCTGCAAATGGTGATCTGAGGGGAGTTGTTCTGTTTAAGCCTGAAGGGCTTGATGAGCCGAGGAAGGAGCATCCAGGGAATCCAGCTGGGATGTTCCTGGGGCCAGGTGGACGAGGCTGTTTGGGCAGATGTTTTCAGTCGGCAGCAGCAAAGTTTGTCTGCCTGCAAATTCCTTCCTGTTTAGTTGTAGCTCTTGGTTCCTACCGACCAAAATTCCGCATGCCCCATCCTAAACTTGTCCATATCCTAATTCCTGACTTTCAGCTTGACCTTTTCTCCCTGTTTCCTCTTACTTTCCCCGACCAAGGTGAGGCTCCTCACCTTTGCACACCTTGTCCCTTGCTCACCAGTCCTTTCTGCTGGTGACCATTGCAGAGGGATCCCCACAAGCTCACAAATTCCTTATCTCTCTGAGACAACAATTAGAATTAAAATCTACCAGCAGATTTGTTCCTTTGCATTATTATTACTGGGAAATTATTTTCCACTCTCTTTTTTTTTTCTGAAGCTTTATTCTGTATTTGACTGGCTGAATCAATGACAACAATTTTAACAGGTTAGAAGGGGAAGCTCATTAATTTCTTCAGGGAGTGCATTTTTTCACCATTAGTTTGCTAAATGCTTTAGAAAATACTGTCTTCAAAGCTTTTTTTGATATATGGCTGGGATTCAATGAGTTACAGTGACTTATCTTCATATGAAAATCCTGCAAACACAAGACCCAGCTCACAAACAACCAACACAAACCCCTTATTCCAGTAAAAAATTGGTTTGCCAGCCAGTTATGATTCTGTTTCTGTATTTGATGGGTTGAAGGGTAATTAGTATGGGGTGGGAGAAGGTTTATTCAGTCATAGTTTGCTTTCTGAACCCTCTTCAAATATCAGTCAGGTGCCCATTTCTGGTAATTTCATCACTTACTGAAGTCCTTGCAAAGTCATCTTTTAAAACATCACAGGGAAGCTTTTATTGTGATTGACTTGTACAAATAATACAGATTTTTATACAGTTTCAATTCATCTATCCCAAACTCAGACTTGTTTCAGATTCAGAAAGTTAGTTATTTTATTACTTATTTTTAATTATTTTAATTATCTTATTATTATTTTATTTTTATTATTTATTATTATTACTTATTTTGGTTTTATTTCTATTGGTATGACTTCATTATGTTATTATTTATTTTAGTATTTAACAACCCCAAAGATCCCAATTTTAAAATGAATGAAAAACTTACACAAACAGAACTAATAAAAAACCCATTTTATTTCATCTTTCAAATAACGATGTGAAGTGTCTAAGAATTTAGGAAATGCCCTTAGTAAAATGTTATCACTCTTGGTCAGTGCTGGTAAAATCAAACTGAAATATTCCTATCTTATTTTTTATATCCTATTTTTTAATCTTTTCCCTACCTGGTTGGCACTCTGGCAATGTAACCTATAAAACAAAGGTGGGTTTTTAATGACCTAATACATGTGTGTATGTGCAGTGTGAGAGGTGGAATACGGGCTAAAAATTCCAAGTCCTGGCATAAAGTCAAGCCTTTGTCACCAGTATGATGTAATGCCATATTTCCTCTATCCTAAAAATAGGCAGAATTTGGCAGCCACTGTTAATCCTTTCAGCCAATCCATTGCTTTCCAAAAAGTGCTGCTCTTGCATAACGTAATTTTTTAAACAAAAATGTAGAGCAACGTTTACAGCAGGAGATGCAAAAGTCCCCTGTGATGTCTGCCCTGATGGCTGAAGGGAGAACAGCCAATAAAGCAAATTCAGCTGGTTGATTAAATAATTCAAAAGCCTGGTTAGATACAGCAGTGAACGTGGGGGCTCCAGATTCAAGGGAGTTCTGCATTTGCCTCCACTTTGCATTGTCTTCTGAACAACTAAATGATAGATGTGCTGAAAGAGATATTTATTTGTGCTCTTTTTTTTTTTTTCTCATACAAGGTGTGGATTTATTATAATGGCACAAAACTCTCCTGGGAGTTTCACAGAGCTGGAATAAAAGAGAAACGTGGGAACAAGGGTGATGCCTTTCCAAAAATGATGGCAGAGAGCCTTCTGTGTATGAGTAATGGGCTCAGATTTCTCTACACACTGAAATACAGGGAAATTTGAGCTTTCAGGGAACAAAACATCCCAGCAAATGTTCAGTGTCCCCAGGGGTGTTGCAGGAGAGGAGTGGAAGTGGAAAAGGAACTGATCAAGATGATGGTAGCAAGGCTGTTGGTGTTCTGGCCTGGACTGAGAGCCACTTGGGTCCTCTCAACAACCTGCTCACTCTGCAGGAAGAATAACCATGGTTTTGTGCAAAGATATTAGAGAGAAGACAAATAAATGGTGGAAACCTGTTCAGAGGATGATCCAGTCTCCTGTCATCACACACAAGCCTTTTCATAAGGTGCTCAAGCTCCACCCTGAAAATAATTTACACTTTTCCCTGAAACTTTGCTGCTTTAATCAGTGTGCTGTCCCCAACTTTCAGCACTCCCGGGTGCTTAAGGTTGGTTTGACCTTGGCCAAATGACAGCCAAAGAGCAGGAAACCAGTGGAGTTCACTGTTGTTGGAAGAACAGGGGGCCTGAAGCAGCAACCTGGGTGTGTGTTGTGGTGGTTACCCCCAGTCTGGAGCAGTGGCTGTTCCTTTGCTTCAAGAGGTTCAGAGGGGTGGTTTGAAACCCATTTCCTACCCTAAGGATTTCAGCGTGTGGGAGTTGTTCCTGCCCTTCTGTAAGGAAACACTGCTTCAGTGTCCCAGCGTGCTTTCTGGGGGGTTCATTTTCCTGATGAAGAGGGAAAGGACGGAACAAACCCCGCGGTTCAGTTGAGACTTTTCCCTGCGGAGCGCGTTAGTTCAGCTGTGCTCTGGTGTAACACCCCATTCAAACCGCTGCCCCATTTTAGCTTGCTGAGGTATCCTATAGGGTCACCCGTGCTGATTTTCATTTCTCAGGGCTGTGAGCTTCTAAAATGAAGTGTTTCACAAAAGCCCCTCGGCATTTGCATTGTAAGTATGAACGCTGTGAGTGCATCATAAATCATGTTCATTCCTTTCAGGCTGCAGAGCGTGTGACACATTCAAAGTGAAGGTTAAAGTTATCTTTCTTGAGCACTAAGCATACAAGTTGGCCAATGAATAGAAAAAGAAATGAAACAACCTTCACCTGCTTTTGGTACAAAACCATCCAGCTGAAACTCAGGGCATGCAAAGGAACCGAGCTGGATGGTTTACAGCTCAGTGCTTATGGAAGTATTATTTTTAAAGCAAAGGAAAGGAGGCTTTCAGACTTTTAATCTGTGGAGCACGTCCTGGCATCAGAAAATACAGATCCTACAGAGAGGAGACACAGGACCTGGTCAAGAAGCAATGCTGGAACTAATCCCACTAACACAAAGGCATCATCCCCCCAAGCAGTAATCAGTGGCCTGCAGAACATGTCCCTTAAGCCTCAGCCTGTTTTCTGTCTGAATAAAAAATCCCAACTGTTTCCCCCTTGTAATTTTGAGGGCTGAAATGCTCACAGGGCTCAGCCAGTCTGAATGTGGCCTGATTTTCCAGTTGAGTATATGTGGATATACAGAAAACATTTCCAGTTGTCTCAGTTGCCCCTCAGTATTTTGTATTTTCATCTTCTTTTCCACCCCCTAAGTGCTGTGGACTGGGCTGTCTTTTCAGAACTTCCTTTTCTCTTTCTCTGACTAAAATCCAGTGAGTACAAAATCAAGTTCCAGAATGTAGCTATATTCTACAATAGAATATAGAATATACATTTGTGAAGAGTTTGCTTCCTGTAGGATCTCATTTATGGCTGAGGCTTCAGAGAGTGATCTGAGGAGCACAGAAGAAATCATTCCCCAAATGACCATGATCCCTCACCCAGTGAAATTCCCTACACTTCTCCCTGAGCTGCTGCCTGTTTTATTGAGCTCCCATATAAACAGTTCTTCTTCCTTTTCTAAATTAAAATGAGCTTCATACCAGCCAGGTTTCATTACTTTGTTTATCCTTCCCAAATCCTTGTGTATCTCAAACTCACAAAACATGTCTGATTTTGTTTGCAGACGATTTTTACCTCCCATGAAATAACTACGAGAACATTCACTTTGATTGCACTCATTTATTTGCCTATTAGTCTGTTTGCAGCTGTAATAAGAAAGCAAATGATTCCACTGTATATTTTATTTATGTGATTTGTCTGAATGGCAAACTGGAGAGCCTGATTCAAATGTTCAAAATTATGGAATCTTGGCATCTAGAGTCCTAATTGGAAGCATTATATTTGTGAGCTGCAGAGCTTCAGATGTAAAATCTGAACTTCCTTCTCTTCCTCCTCTCACTGCATTCAAAATTTGGGGTTGCTCAAATCCAGCCAGAAGACCTTTATCCGCTCCAACAGCTTATCAACCCCAAGGCAGTCGTGATCCCTCAAAAATGGAGAGAGGGAGAAAAAAAATGGGAAGGGTGACACACTTCTCTCAGGAGGAAAGGCTGAGAGACTTGGGCTGTTCAGCCTGGAGAAGAGAAGGCTCTGGGCAGACCTCAGAGCCCCTTGCAGTGCCTAAAGGGGCTCCAAGAGAGCTGGAGAGGGACTGGGGACAAGGATACCGACAAGGGGGAATGGTTTTAAAGTGAAGAAGGGTCGATTTTGACAAGGTGTGAGGGAGATTTATTTTACTGTGAACACCAGAACTTGTTGCCCAGGGAGGTTTTGGATGCCCCATCCCTGGAAACACTGAAGGTCGTGTTGGATGAGGCTCTGAGCAAACTGATCCAGTTGAAGATGTCCCTGCTCGTGGGAGGGAGGGTTGGACTGGGTGACCTTTAAACATCCCGTCCAACCCAAACTATTCTATAATTTTATGATTTTATGACACTAAATAAACCATCTTTGTGTTGTTCATCAGTGTCTTAAAGTGAGAGCTTCATTTTGCTGTCTCCAGTGGGGTGTTGCCACCTTACAGTTCACTGGTTCGTGAATCACCCTTGGACAGGACCTAAAATAAGAGCAGTAAAAAGAGCAGGTTAAAAATCCTGCAGTTCAGTATCCAGGTACTTGTCCTGTATCATGTTGCAGCCTTTAATGCATCATCACTTTCAGGATCTCTCCTCGGAGCTTTCCAGACCAGCCAGCAAAGTGTAATTAAATTTTCCCATGTACTGTGATTAATGACATGGAGCAGGTTTTGCAATCATTTTACTTCCAGCCAGAGGAAAAGCCACATTTCCCCTCCCGTGTTCCAGGCTGTTACATGGCTGTGGCATTTGTTACCTGCATCAGGGGAATAAGTTATGGAGGGGTTTTTAGGAACAGGTTGTATCCTGCCAGAGTTGGAAGCAAAAAAAAAAAAAAAGAAAAGAGCCTGGATTGTTATTTTGGAAGCAATGTTCTTTTCGTGAGTGTTCCTCAGGATGCAGACACCAGATCCATCCCATAATTGTTTCTGTGTCCTGCTACGTGCGAGATGCTTTAAAAAGTCCTTTATTAGTGTAAATGAGGAAAAAAAAATCCTGGCTCATAGTTCCCTAAAACCTCTGTCTTGATGAGTCAGTGTGTGTTTCTTCCCTCCACCTCCAAGCAATTATTTTGATCTAAGGAACAGCGCTGATGAATCAGATGGTTTCTTGTAGTTATAGAGGAATAACTTGCAAAGTTTTAAGGAAACAAATGGCTTAGACCTGAGTTTCTTATTAAAGAGAAGAAAAAGTCTGGTAAACAGTGCGTGGCATGAGATGCTCAGGCCAAAATGAAGTTTGTTTCACTCTCCAAACCTTTTCCCCCCTCAGCACTCAGAAGTCAAACGAAGATGAATGCAAATGAGAATTGCAGTTAAACTGCTGACCTAGATCTCCAATGCCACGGCGAAAGGAAATACCTCATCTGAATATTAAGCAGCAATCAGTGAAATTAAACTGCTTCCTGGGAGGATTTGTGTCGATCTCAGCTGTGGATTAAAGTCACAGAATTAGTGCTGTGCACGGGAACAGACTGTGCTTACCTGAGCCACAGGTATTAATTAGCAGCTCGGACCAGAATTTCAGTGCAGACACTTTGGGGCTCATTTAGGAGGGAAATTGCGTTTCTTCCACACACTTTATTTTCACATCCAGCCTTTTCTTTGTGCTGCTCAGAATGGGAGAGCTCTGAGTTTACAGACTTTCTGTGCAGATGTCTTGGAGATGGAGAGCTCAAAACCTGGATTCAAGAAAAGCCCCAACTCTCCATGGCCCGATTCACTCAGTCTATTTAAACACGTAGTTTAGGGCCTGTGATGTCCTGTACTCCTCTGAGTATCTGAATATCCTGATTAGATTTCCTCTACCCAAAAGACAGCCTAGGAGACAATCCATATTTATATCTGGGCAGATCAATCCCATGTTGCTGTTGCTTCTTTTTTTTTGTACTCTTTTATTTTGTATTAATTGTTACATATATATATATATAAAAAAGTAATGCGGTGGAAACAAACCTTTGGCTTCTGGGTTTGCACAGCCCTCCAGTACCAAAATAACAAACCTCTGAGCCCAGAGTCCATAGTTTGAAGGCAGTTGTGGCTCTTTGGATTCAAATGAGTTAATTGAGGGTAAAGTCTCATCCTGCCTTATTTCAGTAACACCTCGATGAAAACTCAAACTAAAGGTCACACAGAGGCCCATCCTGAGCTCCACATTGCTGAATTGTGGTTTTGCTGGTGTCCTCTTAGACTGTGAGGTAGAAAAACCTTTCAACACGTAGAACTTCCTGCTGGAGATTTTCCTCTTGGCATTGAGAGGAGAGGAGCCTGCACTGAGCACCATTCACACATTTCATAATAATATACCATAACACCACAACACATTTCATAAATGCAAACTGAGCTTTCACAACAAGCAGAAGGTAAAACGAAGAGAAGAGGCTGAACCTGCTCTTCTACCATTCCTCCCTTCCCCAGAATAGCCACAGAAGTGTTCCAGGGAAGGAAATCGCTGCCTCGTTTTCCAGACGAAGGATAATTCTGACAATTCTCGCTCTCTCTCAGGTGCAAGGAGATGCTGACAAGGCAATAAATAAATAAATAAATAAATAAATAAATAAATAAATAAATAAAAAGAAGAGGAAAAATCCTGAAGCTCCGGGTCTTTCTGGCTGCGTGTTCCTTGAGACAAGCAGGTCCGCAGCTCCTCTTTCGGGCAGCCCGAAAGGGGTGGGTGTCACATCGCCCAGTGCTCCACCAGTGACATCTGCTGGTTGACACCACCCCGGCATCCCACGCCGGGACGGTGGGACCGGACCCGCCCCAGGACCAAGCGCGGCCCCGGGGAACTGGCACTGCTGAGAAGAGGAGCCACGGGAAGGGGATGTGAAACCATCAGAGTTCCTCTGCCCGGCACCATCCCCCGGCTCGCGGCCAAATGATGAGTAATTTCATTACTGATTAATGCTCCAAAGGGCACAACGCTCCTGCCTGTGGGCACGGCTGCCTTGGTGAATGTCAAATACAGCTGATTTAGTGCTGCAGTGCCTCTGGAGTGAGTGGGGTTTGGGGATCAGCCCAATCTTTGGCTCCGTTGCCTTGTTTTATGCATTCTCCGCGGTAAAATTATTGTGCAAGTTGGTATTTTTATGACCCCTGCAAAAGGGAAAACTTCTGACTGCTGGTTTGAGCCAATGCTAACCATGTGAGCGCTGAACGAAACACATCCAGCTCTTCAACCAGCTGCCACACCATTTCCAAAAAGATTCCCGTTGCGTAACTTCCAGGGAATTAATGTTAAGCCATAACTGTGGGATAGGTAAACACCTACAGGAACCAAACAACTGCCTTGGAAAAGGGAATTCCTGAGAGCCTGCACACAATGATGTTTTGTATTTGGTCTCTGGCACACACATCTGTGAGTTCAGCTTGCCATCCTTAAACTTCAATCATCATTAGCACTTGGTCGAGTCCCTCCTCCAAAACAAATCCGAAATAAATGGCAAAGATCAGGTTGGCTTCTGAAGTTCAGCCATGGTTGTGCCCTTCAGCATTCACTGTTTGCAAACATTACTCAACACCCACTCCCTGTTGGAGCTGAACTGCTGGTTGTTTATTTGGAGCCATTGAACCATGTAAGGAAGGCAACACTTTGCAGCCGAGCAAGAAGCCAAAAATAAAACATGCTGTGTCAAGTAATGCCCTGACAAGTAGTGGGGTCTATGGTGTTTCTAGCTTTTAGTTTTTTTAACATTTTGTGTCTTGGCCAGGTAGAAATGGTGATTAAGTCACTGGTACAAGACATAATTTTACAAGGCACGTTTTTGCAGAACTGTTCCACTGCCCAAATCTCACAGCTTGGATCCTGTTTGTGCAAATCATAGAATTGTAGAGTGTCCTGAGTTGGAAGGGGCACGCAAGGATCATCAAATTCAGCTTCTGGCCCTGCACAGGACAGCCCCAAAATTCAAACCATGTGCCTGAGAGGGTTGCCCAACCCCTCCTGGAGCTCTGGCAGCCTTGAGGCTGTGCCCACTGCCCTGGGGAGCCTGGGCAGTGCCAACCACCCTCTGGGGGAAGAACCTTCTTCTAATATCTAATCTAAACCTCCCCTGAGACAACTTCAAGCCATTCCCTCAGGTCCTGAAGATTCCACCTGGTTGTCTGTAACAAAAAGGATTTTCAAAAGCAATTTTCACTTTCCTCATTGTGTCCATTTTGAAATCAAAGGCTGTTTCACCACCATCCTCACTGAACTGGCTCCATTCCTTTGGAAAATGCCAAGAAAACAAAAAGAGCTGGCTGCACTCCTGACACTTCTTCATTCTTTCTCAGATGTTCCTGATCCACCAGAAGACCTTCAGCTCTCTGACAACCAGAACCGAAGCGTTCGACTGTCCTGGAGAGCTGGGTCCAACCACAACAGCCGTGTCAATGGTAGGAAGGATTTTTTAGCATCCTCTTGTGCAGTTCCTCATTCTGGCACAGCGTGGCTGTTCGAGGAAACAAACCCTGCTCACAGCCCTCCTTAATCCATTTGGCTACGCCAGTTAATTTGTTGTAAGTTGTCCTGAGATAGTTCTAAGCTGTTTATACAAGCTCTGCCTTTTTTTCCTTCTGTTTTTGTTCCTTTTCCTGCCCAGAGTCCATCATAGAGTTTGAAGAGAACCGGTGGGAGCCGGGGAGGTGGCAGGAGCTCACCAGAATCCCAGGGAATGACACCACAGCCCTGTTGTCCCTGGCCCCATACGTGAATTATCAATTCCGTGTCGTGTCTGTGAACGCTGTGGGAAGGAGCCAACCAAGCAAACCATCCCTGCGCTACTCAACACCCCCAGATGGTAAAAACTGCTCTCTAATTTCCTGAATATTACCATTTTCAGTGGGGTTTTTTTAGCCTCTTTTTTTTAGCATTTTCTGTGCCCTCCTGTGCTTCAGAGAGGTGAAGAAATCAAGGTCACTCGTGCTGCTTTTGGTGGCAGCTCAAAGGATTATTAAAAGTAGGTTATGTGGTGGGAAACACCCACAGCTGGTCCAGTGGCCTGAAATAACCCTCAGCATGTTTGGTGGGGCAGGTGACCGCTTTAATTAACTTTATTAATGAAAGTAGCACATTTTCAGGGAAATGAAATCAACATGACAAGCCATTGTCATACATCCTCTGCTATTTTATAAATGAACGGTAATTAGATGGGAGCCATGCTGGGATGAATTCTTCAGTGATTGGTAAAAACAGAGTAGCCCAGCAGTTGCACATTAAGTGTCCAGGCGTAGTTTCAAGAATCTGGTGTGTAGTTAGGACAACTCTAAATTTTAATGACCCAACTTGCCGTGCTACATAAAATTCCAGAGGGTGCCAGAGGGAAGAGTCCAGGCTGCTGTGTTTTTCCTACCTCTAGCACCCCACACTGCTGACTTTCCACCTTTAAAGCCCTTGGCAGCCCTTCATGGACAAGTTGCTGGAGAAGAGCTGGGTTTACAGGGAGCCTTTCCCCAGCACTGAGCTTGTCAAAACTCTCCATTCACAGAGCATTTCACTGTGGCAGAAAACGTCGTCTCCTTGCAAGTCATTTCAGAGGCCAACTGTTCAGAGCAGCATTTGCATTCCTTGGCATTTCTCTTTTTTTTTTTTTTAAGCCTCTTTACTTCAATTTCAGGTCCTCCTTCAGCTTTGTGCGTGTCCCACTAATGATCTACCTTCTGTTTGCTGTCCCCCCAGGGAGAGAAATCTCGTCCTCGTAATCCCCCTACATCTGGTGCTTTCCAATCCAAAAGTCACAGTTCCATGTTAGCTGGTGGCTCCAACCAACAGGGGCACTTAGGAATCAAAACTGCATGAACAATGTGTTTTGGTCACATCGGCTCTGCTGATCTGAGTAATTAATCTCACAAGTGTTTTTTTATGTAGGTGTCTTTCACTAATAGAGACATAAGAAATGCTGGGTTTGCATTTAAATACTAAATGCAAATAAACCACAGGATGTGTACACTGACCTTGTCACCTGTGTGGTTCCAGCTCCAGACAAGAACCCAGAAAACATCCGAGTTGAGGCTTCTGAACCCAATGAAATGGTGATGAAATGGGAGGTAAGGAAAACGTGTCTGTAAATGTTACAATATTTGAAACAGGTTTGATGCTGTAATTGCATTAAAAAGGAGATGGCCCTCTCTCCATCGCCTTGGATTTGAATGGGATTTTTGCTGTGTGACACAGCCCAGGGTCAGGGAGGACAATCCCACCTCTCAGAAAAGGTTTGGCTTGATGACCTTGGATTCAGAGTGATGACCTTAAGGATTCAGGGTGGTAATACCCAGTATTTTTACTGGGAAATGCTGGTATGACTTCATTGAACAGAACCAAGTTCTGCTCCTCTCTGGGAAGCCTTTAATCACTGCTCAGACTGGGCAGAAGTGGAAGTGAAAGCTGAGACTGAAGGCAGAGAATGGGATGGAAAGGCTTTGTTAAATCCTGTTGAATCATTAAAATGCTGTAAACAGGATAGTCATTTATTTATGGCGTTTCCTGTGTGCTTTTCAGAGGAACTGCTGGGCACTGAACATGCTATTTCTGACAGACAAAAACTGCAAAATGATGTTAATCTGCCTATTTTTGGATTAAGAGCCCAGCTGAGCATTAGTGACTAGATTTTTCAGTCATGGATTTGCAGCATTAAGGGAGATGAAAATACGAGTCAAGCAGTGCTTCAGTTTAACTCTAAATGAGATGTAATATTTTATCAGGAATTTTTTACTTCTTCGGCTCCTCTTGCAAATCCCATTCCCTGGGATCTTTGCCATGGAGGTGAATCTCACAGTGATGCCTGTTAGAAAGCTGCCCAATATACCAACTCATTTGCCACAGTCATCTCAAAGGTCCTCATGCCCCCACAACAAAGCAGAGGGAATTTTTGCAGATCTCCCACACTGGGTGGATGAGGAGCATCAATGGGGCATTATTTTATGCTGCTAATTGATGCCATTTCATTTCAGATCTCTGTGTGCAACTTGGATACTAATTATTGTATATTTACATATACCAGCTATTGTATATTTAATATTTACAACATATAATTTAAATATAATTAAAAGTAGTCTATATGATGGGAAACACCCACAGCTGTTTTAATGAACTGAAATAACCTTCAGCCTGTTTGGTGGGGCAGGTGACTATTTAATTTTATTAATTAAAGTGGGACATTTTCAGAGAAATAAACTCAACTGGAGAATGTCTCCCGACAAGCCACTGCTATACGTGCCCTAATATTTTATAAATGAATGTTAATTAGATGGGAACCATGCTGGGATGAATTCTTCATCTGATTGGTGAAAACAGAGTAGCCCAGCAGTTGCACATTAAATGTCCAGGCACAGTTTCAAGCATTTGGTGTGTAGTTAGAGCAAATCTAAATTTTAATGACCCAACTTGCTGTGCTACATAAAATTCCAAGATAAAAATGCAAATTTTATCTTTGCTAAAAGGCACACGCAGCCGTATGCCAAAACACGCAATTCAGTTGTGCTGAAGGCATGTGGTTTTACCTCACACAAGGAAACCTGTGGCAAAACAAAACCTGATGTATGTAGGATGCAGAAATATGTCTGCTAACAGTTAATCTGGTTTTAATCCAACGGGTTTCTCTGCCTTTCACCCGAGTCAATGCCATCAGTCCTCTTGGAGCGGTGACGTCGTTCTTCCAGTCATTTTAAAACTGATGCGACAGCGAAAAGTTCAAGCTTTATTTTTTTCTCCTTTTTCTTTTCCGATGTGTAACACGTTCCCCAAAATTATCCCCTCCCCCCCCCTCAGCTGCTGTTTCATGATTGCTGCAACAAAGGCAGACAAGATCCCTTTTAACTTCTCCCACAGCCATTGAAACCTGTGGAGAGGAACGGGCCGGGGCTGGAGTACAAAGTGAGCTGGAGGCAGCGGGGGGTCAGGACGGACTGGAACGAGGAGACGGTGAAGAAACATTCCCTGACTGTGAGAAACACTCCCACCTTCGTGCCTTACGAGATCAAAGTCCAGGCAGTCAATAATTTAGGATCCGGCCCCGAACCAAACGTCACCATCGGATATTCGGGAGAGGACTGTGAGTAGGGGAGACTTAAACATGAAAACACGCTGCATGGGGGATTCCTGGGATGCAAAACCATCAGATACGGAGTGAGGGATTAGGCAGCTCCCAGCCAGACCTGCTGAAATGACAGTGCCCAGCATAAGGGCCTTCAGGAGACAGTCCTGACAGCTACCACTGATGCTGGATGCCGGTTTGCTGGAGTGTGAGGGTTTTTTGGAGAGGTCACTTGTGCTTTCATGAATCTCAGTTGCTGCCCTACCCTGGGTACTTGCTTGAAGGCCCCAGTCCATAACAAGCCTGTGAAGTGTAGCAGTCGTGCTGTGCTTGGTGGGAGAAAAAGCCTTTAGGTTCCGTGAGTCCCAAGTCACCAGTTTAACACTGCCAGAAGTTAATTACTCTGCCAATTGGGTGCAAACTCTCAGACACTGGGTGTTGTAAGTGAATTTATCGGTGATGCTGGGTGTTACCACTGAGTCCTTGAAGAATGTGTCATCTTCTCCAGCCTGGGCTTCTGTCCAGTGATTTTCCTTGGCTCCCAGGTGACACAGCCCCTCTGTGTTTTCACCAGCACGAGGTTCCAGTGCCTGAATGGGCTTGGCGCTGTTCAGACAGGAGAATTCCCACTGCACACCCAGCGGCGGGAACGAGGTCTGGTTGTATTTGAATAGTGAAACAGGGGAAAGAAACTCCACAATATGTTTATTTTCTTTGTCTGTCTGTAATGAGTCTTATTTTATATCTGTCCCTGGAAAATATTCCTTGCAATTCAGTTGTCAGTGGATCAAGGCCTCTTTTTTTTCCAGGCACTGTAATAGCTCTCTGTGTTGTTCAGTGATTAAAATCCAACTGTTTAATGAGCTTAGTTGTAAAATGAAATTGATTGTAAAACAAAACTTTATGATTGCCTTCTTGAGTGCTGTGTTAATCATTTTTTTATTCTTCTCACTGCTGTAAGCATTGCTCGAAACAGGAAATCATAAATACTGGTGTAGAAATTCATATGTCCCAGTGCACCTGTATTCCAACCCTCAGCAGAAAACCCTGATATGGAAAAAAGTCATGTTTATTGGCCCATTTCATCCACTGAATGCAGGTGGAATGACTGTTTTCTTGCCTGCAGTAAGACTGCATGAGCTGCCACGGTTTGAGCTGGAAAGCCAAGCCCTGGAGCTGTGAACAGTGGGAATCTGGGCTCTTGGAAGTGTCTTTAATACCTGGTGCTTTTGTTCTTGCAGTCCCAGATGCTGCTCCTTCGGGCGTGTCGGTGGATGTTGTGAACAGCACGCTGGTTGAAGTCTTCTGGTTTGGAATACCAAGGGACAGAGTCCGTGGACATTTAAGAGGCTATAAGGTTAAAAGTTTCTCTTGAAATATTTCTCTGTGGTTGAATAAACTACTAAAGAAATCCCAGATCAAGGATAACTTTCAATCTCTCATTTTTGGGAAGGTGAGGGAACTCACTCTCATGTTCAGCCCCTTACATGATTTGTTACAGAAATGCCAATCTCCATGCAGGTCAGTTGGTGGAAAACAAAAAGCATTTTGGATGGAAAGAGGCACCACCCAGAGAAACACTTCCTAACGTTTGTAGGAGACAGGAACCATGGGATGATTCCTGGCCTGGATCCCTTCAGTGAATTCCACTTAACTGTCCTGGCTTACAACTCCAGAGGGGATGGCCCCGAGAGCTCCCCCGTGGTGTTTGAAACTCCAGAAGGAGGTAAGACAAAATGGGAATATGGGATGGAGGGACCTAAATTGAAATTGTCCTTGTAACAAGGTGAGTTGATTTTCTCATTTAAAGTGATTGTAAAATCTCCGATATTCATAAAACCCTTCACTAGAAAGGGGAGCTGTCGGTGTTGAGCTAAACTACACCCTCATTTAACAAGCATGTGTAGGACAGACCTGTTCAATCCTCTCTGAAAGCTAATTTCTGTGTCTTCCAGTCCCTGAACAGCCGCGTTTTCTGAGGATCCTGAACTTTGACAAGGACTCTGTCACTCTGTCCTGGGGCCTTCCCAAGAAAGCCAACGGCCACCTTACCGGCTACATTTTGCAGTACCAGATAAGTACGTGCTTGGTTTAATTTGGAATTTAGGACTGCAGCATGATAGTTGAATTAAAACCACAGGTGTGATGTGCACACAGGCTGCTAGAGGGCAGCCTGAAGTCAGCTTCCAGGGCTGAAAGTTTTCCACACACTTTTGCCATGTAAGCTCACATTATTGCCATGCCCTATCCCACATTGATAGTCTAATTCAATTATTTCATATTTGCAAATTATACTTAATGTAGCAGTTAATAAGGCCCGTGAATTGTAGCTGCATTTTACTGAAATGAAATTCATTCAGTGCAAAATAAATTGTAATGAGAGCACTTCTAAAGCCACATTTTTACAGGTCTGCACGTGGTGTCAGTGAGCTTCTCCCCCTGTAATGTGCAGAAACCCAGGCAAACCGCCTGAGTCACATTACTGAGTAATCACTGAGAAATAACCTAATTCCAGGGGTATTTCTTTCTTTCTTGCCTTTGAAAGAACTGAGAAACAGAACAGACAACCTCAGGCAAGACCCAGTATTGGTCCTACGACACCAGCTGTGTGGTGTGGTGATGATTCTGAGTATTTTATATATCGTTTGAGGATTAGACTGAGCCCTATTTACAAAAAAAAAAAAAAAAAAGTGAAACCCCATGTACTTTTCATTAATCTCTGCTGATGGCAGAACTGCCCAGTTGCCTTTGCAAGGGGCTTGAGGTTGGATCTTCCCTTTGGTTTTGATGACTATGGGCAGAGTGTGGATCTGTTTAATTATAAAACCACAGAATGGGTCAGGTTGGAAGGGACCACAGTGCCTCATCTGCTCCAACTTCCCTGCTCAAACAGGGTTATCCCAGAGCACACAGCACAGGATTGTGTCAATGATTCTGAAATATCTCCAGTGAGGGAAACTCTCTGGTCTCTGTTTCAGTGCTCAGTCACCCACAGAATAAAATTCTTCTTCATGTCCAGCTGGAACATCCTGGGCATCACTTTCTGCCCGTTGCCCCTTGCCCTATTGCTTGGTACCACTGAACAGAGCCTGCTCCCTCCTCCTGGCACCTCCCTGCAGATATTTATGTGTATTTACAGGACCTTCTCTCAGTCTTCTCACAGCCCCTCCTCCAGCTGCCCTCTGTGCCGAGGCAGAGCAGACCACAGCAGAACAACCAGCCTCTAACTCGCTTGTAAAAGTTTGCAGCTGTTTGGAAGCAAAGCAAGAAGCAATTCATATATATTTAATGATCCAGGAGACAGTAATTTTTCCCTCCCGCTCAGGATGTGCATATCTGGAATCGGAGAGCTTTTTAAGAACAGTAATAGCTCAGTGAGTAGTTGAGAGATTGACATGGAGGATATAAATCCCATTTAAGTCCTGGCAGGAAGGTGAGATGCTTATTCAGGATTTATCCTTCCCTCTCAGTGCAGTACCTCCCTCACAGGAGTGTTCATGGCACGTTTCATGCTGGAAACAGGCACAGAAATGCTTGAGGGAGGGGATTGTCCCACTCTGCTCTGCACTGAAGCAGCCCCATCTGGAATATTGGGGCAGTTTTGGGCACAACAATATAAGATATATCTGAAGCCATTAGAGAGTGTCCAAAGGAGGCAATAAGGATGGGGAAGGGCCTTGGTTTGAAGCCGTGTGAGGACACTGAGGGCACTTGGTGTGTTCAGCTGAAGCAGAAGAGACTGAGAGGAGACCTCAGTGCAGTTCCAACTGCCTGGGCAGGGGCAGAGGAGGGGCAGGACTGAGCTCTGCTCT
>JAWMRA010000078.1:1667991-1683891 GCA_035584735.1 Pseudotriccus pelzelni | reverse complement strand
TCCAGGGATCCAGGGGCAGCCACAGCTTCTCTGGGCAACCTGTGCCAGGGCCTGCCCACCCTCCCAGGGAAGAACTTCAGATGGACTGAGCCAGTTGCATCCCGTGAAAAGCCACTGAAGGACATGTCTGCTACACGTCACAGTAAACTCCCAGCCATCACCACCCATCGGGGTCCCGCTTTGACCTTCAAAGCAACACCTTTCAGAATAAATATTTCACGCAGTAAATGTGTTTCCTCGCTGTTGCACCAAGAGCACGGACCCTGGTGAACCTCAGAGCTCTCCTGCCAAGATTCCATGTGGCAGATTGGGCTCAAAATCCCCACGCAGGAGCTTTTCCTTCCCGTTCAGCTGCACATTCCCTGCTAACTGCACTCTGTATATTCTGGGGAGCATTTGTACAGTCTCATATGCTCAGCCAACAAGAAGGTTTCCACAGTAAGACACAAAACCTATCTGGTTATAAATGTCTCAAGCATGTTGGGATAAATTTTGATCCAGCTTAAAGAAAAAAAAAAGTATTATTACACTGCCTTCAAAGGAAGATGGAAAAGCCTGAACTCATTAGTTCACTACTAAGTGAAGATAAACATCAGTAACACCGAAAAGGTATTTGTTTTTTCCAGCATTTATTTTTGAGGAACAAGAAAATTCTAATGGCTAGTTTTGATTTTTTTAGTGAAAGTTAAAATTTAACTTAAATCAAGGATTCTTTTTTGCCCCAAAATTTCTGCAGAGCTATTTTTAGTTATTATTTTTTCAATGAGACGGAATGAAAGCTGCACATTTGAATGCTGGAATGGAGCTGTTTTTCACAATTTCTGATCCACTGCAGATGGCAAACGTTTGTGTTCTGGCTTGAAATCAGGCAAGTGTTTTCAAAATCCTCAGTGCAGCAATAGAATCCATTTTTCACCTGGTAACAGAGTGATGCTTTTGGAATAGACAGTGCTGAACACACTCCTGTGCAGGTTGCAGCTGAAGGGAAAAAAAGCAACACTGAAGCTGCAGTTTAAGGTATTCAGAAATCTGAAAATGCTGGAACAGTTTGCCTGTGGAACACTAATTTCCCTTTCTATTTGATTGACTAAAATTCCACCCTATTTTTTTATCTGTATTAGTATTTTTTTATTCAACATATTGATACTCTTTTGAATGTCAGCAAAGCAACATGAGGTTTTAACTTTTTTGCAACAGCCCTCTGATTAATTTACTGAACACTCCTCAAACTCTCCAGAGTCTGAAGGCAGGAGTGTATTCATTTGTCCAGGTTCTTGTAACTGCAGTAATTTAAGACTGCATAAACATGAATGGGATTATTTTCCACAGCCATGGATCACTGAGCCACTTTCAGGTAAGAAACAGAAACATGGAGAATTTAAGATTTATTTAAAAATATAAGTGAATTCAGTGAGTTTTCTGACAGGCAAAATATGAGATGTACTACTGGTAGCTGTAGCCAGGGATTTTAGAGGCATCATGAGCTGAGCTGGTCACCTTGGACTCTTGGACGGGAACAGGCAGTTTATAAGATGACTCTTCGGACATATTTTAGATGTTCACTTTTGGACACTCTGCCTTGCAACATATTCCTCTGTGTCCCGCACCTCCAGTGAATCCAAAAATTATTGCTTTATGTTCACTTTTTCAGATAGACAGATTTACAGAGAAGATGCCAACATCTAGTCAGACAAACCCAGCTCAGTGAAGGAATAAATTCTGGAGAACAGTGCGTGTGTCTGTCCAATCCTGATTTACACTCAGTGGGGTCCACTCTGGGCACCAAATATGATCAAACTCAGCCCCTGGGTCAGGTCCTGAGCTGAGGATTTGGTTGAGTTTGATTCTTTTATCGCCTTATTTTCTTCTCCAGATTAACTTGAAGCCTTCGGTGGAGAAAGAAGCCTGTGATTCCCTAACCCAGACACTGATCACGGCCTGTTGTCCAGAGCACTTTGTTAGGAGAGCTGTATTTGAGGCCATGGAAATGAGAAGGTCCTGAGATCCCAGTGCCTTATTTTGGCAGTTTCTTCTATTAAAAAAAAAAAAAAAAAAAAAGGCTTCCCAGCTCTGGAGAGCACAGTGTCAAAACCATTTGCTCACAGCCCTGAGTGAAGAACTGATGTCTGGAGAGGGAGTTCAAACTGCGTCTACTTTGTCCTATCAGCTGCCTCACTACAGCTCTTAAATTACTCAGAGGTGTTTTAGTCTCCGTTCTGAGGTGCCAATTTTTCCTCATAGATGGAGTTTTCATGTCCAGATCTGGACTGTGTTATGGGAAGATACAGCTCAGGCCTGTACAGACATTCAGGTTCCCTCTTGCAGTGCTAAGGATGGGGATTAAGTCTCTGTGTTTTTCCCACTAATTCTCTTCCTGCTTTTAGACCTGATGAGGATGATCAGCATAAAGGGCCCAGCCCGAGTTCACATGGCTCTCCTGGGAATAAATCTCCTGTATTTCCTACTGGGATCCGTATTACTAATTTATTTGAGTGGTTCAAGCAACCAACAAGGGCATAGGAAAGGGCAGATGTTCCTACAGAAGGGTACTGACATCCTACAGATGTCCTGAAAGGATGTCTCAGAAGCCAAAATCAGCTTTTTATATTTGGTGGCCTTAAAATGGGTTGACAGCAATATTCAGGGTTCATCCCAAGAGTCATCTCCAACCATTCCTCACCACTGAGCTGGTTTGCCCTTAAATTCACTTTATTTCAGGATGCCAATCCCACGTGGTGGAAGCATCTTTTCTGTCCTAGACTTGCCTCTGCCAACGAGGAGCTGACATGGATGGTGAGCTGCAGAAGGACTGGAAGTCAGGCACGTGGAAATGTGGGATTGCTGAGGAGTTTTGCAGTGCTGGAGTCCCTCAGGCTGGGATGTGGAAGGCTGCAGGCACTGAGTGATGTGCAATTCCTCTGGGATCGCTGTATAAACTCAGGCTCAAGACTATGCTTAGGCTCATTTGAGCTCTTCGTATAAAATCAGTGTATATGTATAAATAATTTTATAGATCCATTACCATTAGTGATATAGGAACCTTCTGATTATGGAATTCTGGTGATGTCTCTCCCGGACTGGGGACACTTATCCCCAGCAATTTATTTTTAGTGTGTGCTAACAATTCATCTGAAGGCACACATACATTTATTGACCTCCAGAGCTACTTCTTTTCTTTACTGTTGGGTACAGAACCAAGCTCTGCCTCACACAGAGTGTCCTGACACACTCCTGCTTCCACAGGCTCCTGTCTCTGTCCACACCAGCTGATAGTTCCCTGAACCCCTGGGGAGGACAAGCCTCCAGATTCCTGGTGGAGAGCACCGAGCCAAGGCTGTGTCCCAGAGCCAGGCCACCAGGATGTTCCTGATTAAAATTCACTGTGTGGCTGTGTGAAACCCTTTCTTTGCAGCTCTTCACTGCCTGAAAATAGCTTGTTGAGCTTTGTCACTGCCATGCCTGAGGCTCAGTTCCCCATGAACCAGCTTATGGCCTTTCCTTGACCTCTGCTGTCTGCTGTCAGCACCGTGTGATGCCATCTATTGATCACTGGGTGATGGAGCCAGCAAATTCATCCCACTCATTTTACCTGCCTGAGGTCAGGTGGAGCCTCACAATTCCATGATATTTACCTGATAGACGTTTACAGCCCCAAATGTTGGTTATTAGCACGGGAGGTGGTTGGTGTTTGGATTAGAGCACTAATTAAATGCTCATTTCTAGTCCAGTCGTGTGTATTACCCAGAGCACAGAGTGATTTATGGAAGTGACAGGCCTCAGACAGCAGAAATATTTGCTGGAGGAATATTTCTTCTGATGGTTTTCATCCTGTTCCCTTTATGGCAGAAAAAAAAATAAAATCCTGCTTTTTAATAGAGAATAATCTTATTTATCTCTCCACGCTTAAAACTGTAAAGAATATTTGTTTCTGAAGGGTAATTGCTTGGAACACTAACGCAAAAGCCATTCCAAGGCAGAATGATTTTGTTGGGGTCTATTTGGGTATTCATAACATAACTGGGAGCTAAAAATGTGACAAGAGAAGGGCAAAAAAAAGGGGAGAAAACACCTAAGAGAAAGGAAAATGAGAACTCATGATTGTTTTTCCTTTAATAGAAGCTGAAGAGAGGCAAATATTTAGTGAGCCCACAATTACCTGTTCCTTTGGCCCAGCAGTGTGTTTTTACAAGGTGATTACTCATGGAGTAAATTCTGGCTCACACTTCACCGTTCATTATTTGACTTCCTTCCTCACTTCGAAATGTTTGAGCGTGTGGGTTCATCCAGCCGTTCTCTGGAGAGGTTTTGGTGGTGTTGCTCTTGGGAGGTACCTGAAGGATGGGCTGCAGGTTGAGGGGGTTGGTCTGGGTGAGTTACATCAAATCTCCACCTAATCATTATCTCCTTTTTGCCAGCTTTGATAGAATTGTCCCATTAATTGCTTCAATGTGATGCATTATCCTGTCTTGCATTGCACTGCTGGTAGTTGTAGCTTTTACACCGTGTAGTAAATAACTCTGATTAAGACCTTTCGTCTGAGCATTTGTAATAGTAAACAATCCTTTTCATATAAATATTCCCCTTTTGCCAATCATTAAAACCTGCAGGACCAAAAAGAAAAAGAAAAAAGCCTTCAGAGGCTGATGAAGGTGGGGGTGTGGTGGAGCTGCTGGTTGTGGTGAGTTCTGCCCTGTTTGCACTGGCGACGTCCCCTTTAATATCTGGCTTTGGCAGCACCGCAACGAATATTTTCATCGACTCCCTGTTTCCAAATAAAAGGTATTGCTGAGCCCACACCCCCTGCAGTGTTTGCAGGAGTGGTGGAGTCTCCGTGCCTTGTGCTGCTGGGATGCATTTTTGACGTTCTACAGCACACCTTGCAAGCTGGAGGCTGCTCGAGCTTTTCGGATCCCTAAAACAGGCATTAAAATTTGCACCGCCGAGCTGGGGGGGAGTGACAACATCTGGGGGTGATACTTGGAGTTAAAAAGAAGTACTGTAGGGGACATTCAAAACTCTAGAATTAGGCAACAGCTTTCAGTTTTTCATAGGGAGAACACTGTAAATATCCTAATTATTTCACGTTTAAGTGCAAAACGCTGTATCAGCTTGGAATAAAAATCAAGGATTCAGAAAGGCAACTTACAGTCATCTATTTTGCAGTCAAATCAGAGTCCTGCTCTTATTTGTGTAAAATGCTGAAAAGGTTTTGTTCTTGGAAATTTGGAAGCTCTTAAGTGCAGTTCAGGTAAGGGAAGTTTATCTTGCAAAACAAAAAGATTAATTACTGACCTTTGGCAATGAATTCTAACCCAGAAAAGGGTTAATTTTTATATTGGCTGTAATGAAAAAAAAAAAAGTTATTTTCAATAAGCACAGTCAAGTAAAGACACGTCATTTCCTTAGGAGCATGTTATGGTGCTGGACTGAATTTCTTAATTACATTTAATTGAAAGAACCCCTCACCTGTGACCAATAAAATCCAGGGGCAATTTTCTATGTCCTGGTGACTGAATGTGTTTGTGCAAGGAAAACCAAAGTGGGGGAGGTGAATTTACTCAACACCAGTGTGAGTAAATGAAATATTCCTTGTTTGTATACCCCGTTTTCTTTTATAATCAGGACTAAAATCAGGTGCTGAAAGTCTGCGGCCAAGTCTAGATTTTGCCTTGCTTGAAAACAGTGTGAGAATAGGTCTGTTATTTGGGGAGTTCTTTTGCAAAAGGTTCACAGGTCCCCCTGGGGAGACTGGGGCAGGTAAAGATGCACCAGGGAGGAAGAAGGACCACGATGAGGGGATTTAGAAGGGTTTCTAAGAAGTTAAAAATCTTCCTCTGCGACGGATAAAGCCGGAAGAAAGGCTTTTGGTTTTCCAGAGGTTGGCTGGAATGATGTAATCCCAGAATCATATCATTGTTAGGGTCGGAAAAGACCTTTGAGATCATCAAGTCCAACCTGCAACTCAGCGCCACCACCTCGTTCCTCACTCAGCCACATCCTCAGTGGCCACATCCACGCTTTCTTTGAACATTCCAGGGATGGCGACTCCACCACTTCCCTGGGCAGGCCCTTCTAGTCCCTGACCACCCTTTCAGAGAAGATATTTTCCATAATATCCAACCCAAACCTCGCCTGGTGCAACATGAGGCCGTTTCCTTCCACCCTGCCACTTGTTACCTGGGAGATGAGACCAACCTGGTTCCACCCTCCTGTCAGGGAGTTGTGGAGAGTGAGAAGGTCCCCCCTGAGCCTTTTATTATCCAGGCTAAACAAACCCCACTGCTGGGGGGCTTGAGCAGCACAGATATTCTTGTCTCTGCAGTACCTCAGCTTTGCTCCATCTTGGCACCACCATCCCCTTTTCTCTTGCAACATTCCTCATTTTTCTTTTCAATTTACCTCTTTGTGGTTTTTTTTTGTTTTTTTTTTTCTCCTCTTGGGCTTCTTTTAGCTGGATCAGGGTCTGTCCCCACCTGTGCTGACTCAGCAGCACAGCAGCCTTCCTGGAATGCTGCTCTGGATGGAAACAATCCTCCAAACCAAGGCTTTTAGGGCTGGGGAGCTGCCTGTGGAGTCATCACATTGAAAGCACCACCGAAGAGTGTCATGGACTGTTCATTAGACTGGGGAAGTGGAAATTAGGAAGTGGAAGGAAATAAGGCCCAAAGGCTGAGCAATAAATGTGATTATAAGCAAGCCCCAGCTGCTGGGAGGGGGGATCCAGCACCATGGAAAAAAAAAACCCAGGAAAATTGCTTGTGTAATTTTGGGAACTGCAAACCTGGGAAAAGGACAAATCATGCCAAAAAGGTAATAAAGCTCAGATAACCCATTATTTATGTGTGCTGGAAGGGAATATCCCCAGTGCTCTTAAAGAAATACAAAAGGCTGCTTGTTTTCAGGGTGTTACTGTCCCACTAAACACCCCTCCAGGCCTCAGTGAAACCCCACGTTAATTAAAAGATTAACGAGGTTTATTCTTCTTATTTTCTGTACTTGTCAAGTGTGCTGGAATATTTAATACCTGAGACAATCCCATAGTTATTTTCCTGTTTCCACTAAGCCAAGAGGAATAATTTCCCATAATTCCATCCAACAATCTGTACTTTTTTTCCATTTGCATGAGTTAACAGGGGAAAAATCATATCAACCTTATATGGCAGCTGGATTCAGGCTTTCAACAAACAAGTGTCTTTTCCTCTTTGCCCTTCATGGAAGAATTTTGCACTGAGCTGATCACTCAGCACTTAATTATCCAAAGACTGGAGTTCATGGAATCCCAGAATAGTTTAGGAGGGAAGGGACCTTAAAGATCATCCATTTCCCACCCCCTACTATGGGCAGGGACACCTTCCACTAGTCCAAATTGCTCAGTGCTTCATCCAGCTTGGCCTTGAGCACTTGAGGGATGGGGCAGCCACAGCTTGTCTCTCAGCCTGTGCCAGGGCCTCCCCACCCTCACAGTAAAGATTTTTTTCCTAATATCTAATCCAGACTTACCCTATTTCAGTTTGAAGCCATTCCCCTTTGGTGCCCTTGAGTTGCTGGTGGTTGGCAATTTAGAAAGGAATCACTTCAGGCTTAGTTTTATCCTGTCTTAGCATTGGCAGCTTGTGCCAAAATGCAAAATCCGTGGCCTGGATATGTAAGTGAGAAAAAAACCACCCAATTTATATTGCTTATAAGAATAACAATAGTCATTAACATGCAGAGGTTTTTCTATAACAACTGGTAGGCTTAAAGGTTGATTTTTTTTGCCACGAAGGAAATTCTGACACTGTTTGCCAGGGGACAGTGAATGTTTTTTGAACGTGATAAGTGAAGCCAATCATTGCATCTCAATCCACCGCAGCAAGTGCTCGGAGCATGGGAGGTGTGCAGTGAATAACCATCACCCTGTAGTCACTCACAACAAGACAAACATTTAATCATCCCCAACATGTCTCAAGCTGAGAAATTAAGTGTGTAGGCTCAGGAGAGAGTCACTTTCTAAGAAAATGTTCCTTAACATTTTCATTTCTAGCCTTGGCAACACCAGTTTTTGTTTCTGTCATTTGTTTTCTGAACGAGCTGGAAATCAAATTCGATCAGTCATTCAGTCAGAGGGTTTGAAGACATCAAGGCCTTTCAACACTCAGAGTTGAATGCCAGTCTTGCAAGGATCTGTAGTTTTTTTTAAGTCACACAAACACATGAAAACCTCATCTTGTGGTCTCACTCTCTTGTTTTTGCCTAAATAAAGAACTTGTGGTCTCTTGGTCACAGACAGAAAGGCAGCAGGGTCTCACTGTGAGTCCTGAACACCACAAGGGAAGTACAATAGATTAAAATATCCCAGTTCTAAAATCCACTTAATCTTAATCCAACTTCATGGTTTTGAAGACCTGGTTTCAGTGCTTAGTTCCAGCAATAACACAAAATTTTAATTTGAACAATAGAACCAAATAAAGGGACCCTGAGCCACTTTTTGCAGAGTTTTTCCCCTGTTTAAGGGGACTTTCTTTACACAGTCCTGCAAATTTTCTTCAGATTTTCTCCAGGGGCTTATAAAGCTTTTGTTGTGCAAATTCAAAATTAAAAGCCAGATGTGCGAAACCTGGGGGGAAAAGGAGAATTTTCTGCCTCTCACCTCTAATTTCCTCCCATTTCTTCTGTTGTTTTTCTCTCTTTGTTCCTGTTCCATTCCAACTCCCCACGTTCCCACTCAGAGTTTATCATTCTCTTGGTATTTTCCTTTGCCCTGCAGTTGGTCCTTCCTACGTGCCAGGCTTCATATTCCTTAACAGTGAAAGGAAATAAATGGATGAATAAATAAATATAGAAAAATCCTTCCAGAGAGGAATAAACTCAAGAACCTCATCGCTCTCCTTTCAATTAAATTTGTCTCAGGTAAAAAAATAAAACTTCCTGAAGTTCAAGGGGACTGAGCACCTTGGCTGCCGTTGTAGAGCAACTGGTGTCATGTCCCAAACACACATGTCCATCCTCTCCCAGGGGCAGCTCTTGCTTTCTGCTTTAAACTAGGGCTTGAAAATAAAATGTTCACCTCTGGGAGGAAGCCTCAGCTCACAGAATAACAAGGCTCCTCCTAATCTGATTTAAGATTCCCTGCAGGGTGAGATCCGTGTCTTGCCTTGGTTCGAGTTGCTCTTTATGAGCTGGTCTTCGAAATGTAGTGGCTGAAAGGACAGAGCTGCCTTCCACTCTGAGGCAGCTCTCTGAAGGCTTTGGAAGAAAGGGTGGACGTGGACATCTTGGGCTTATCCTCATGGGAAGAGTCAGAACCTGTTGGGAACAGCAAGGAAAGGCTGGTTTGCTTCTTCCCATCTCCTTGAGTGCAAGTACTCCCATTACTGGAAGTATCATAAACTATCAGCTTTACATCTACTCTTTTCTGATGATTCCTCTCCTTCAAATATTTGATAGTTTAGCCCTTTATGCTGTTGGAAGTGGTTTTTTTGTTTGTTTTCTTGCATGTCCTTTGATTTTTAAATAATCACGCTCACAATTTTGAAGATAAAACTCTCGTACCACTGTTAACAACTCAAACCTAAGCACCATAAATGTTTTTGCTTCATTTCCCATTTAAATATGCTTTCAGCCTTGCCCAGGACCAGCACTGCTGTTCAGATTCATCCCTCAAGGATGGTTTCTTAGGGAAGATGGAAAAAGGACGTTTCAGTGCTGAGGCACAAGCCATCTGATCAGAACTTGGGGTTCATCTCAATGTCTGATGTCTAAGATCTAGAGTTTGAGAGAAATTGGTTGCTGAGTTTTCTCCTCCAGTCAGTGATGGATAAGGGTCCTTCCAAAAGGTCTTTCTGCATCCAAAAAGAGAGAATTAAAATGGTTGTTATAAATAACATTCTTTGGTTATCCCTCTCTCCTCCACTCTTCCTCCAGTTACTGACACAGAGTGAGGGATATGTCTGATTAGACATCTGAAATGTGTCCCTAGGAGGGACATGGTTTAGTGGTGGACTTGGCAATGTTGGACTCAATGATCTTAAAAGGTTTTTTCCAACCTAAATGTTTATATCATTGTATGATTTAATGAATACCTCAATTGGAAGGGACCTGCAGTGATCATCTAGTCCCACTTCCTGATCACTAATCTTCCATTTTCAGAGGAAAGTGGGTAATTTTAGATGGCTGGCTCAAGTTTTATGCCTAAATAGAGTCCATAAAGATTAATTCCTCCGTAGTTCTCCAAGTTCCCATTTATTTGCACGAATATGAACCAGTTTGCTTTCATTATTCTCAATTAATCTGTGATATCTAAACAGCTAAAGAAAGACTAACAGTGCTGTCAGGCTCAAGAAATATGAACAGTTTATTTTGCTAATACACAGCCTATTGCATTTAGAGTTTAGTTTAAGGCCCAACTCTATTCTGATGTTATTTGAAAGTTCACTTGCCTTGCAGCTCGAGAACAGCAGTGAAATCAGGTAATTAAAAAGCTGATATAACTGACAGGTCGCTGATAACTCAGCCCTCCCAAACCTATGCAAAAACAATTACAGTATGCAAATGCTGATGATCCACCTTAATGCTGTTCCCTATTAAATGTCAGGGAATGAAAAATGCATTGGATTATCATGGTTCCCTCATTCCTATGATGATGATGTTGTAATGATGTATCAAAATGTCACTTTTCTGAGGTAGCTCATGGACAAAGCCACTGAACCACTTCACCACTGCAGGTAAAACAGGGGTGGTTCCTCTGGTCAGCTGTGGACAAAGAAATTGATTCAGTAATATTTTATTACATGTTTCTGAATGTTTCTGAAATTTTGTCTTCTCTTGCATTTTAAATAAGAGATGAGCATTAATAAATTCAAGTGTTCGAAATGTGCAAAATCGGAGTATTTTTTGTTTTATTAGGATCTGAGAGTTGTCTCAGCTTTGCAAAGGACAAAATGTGGGAATCTTCTTGTATTGGTTGTAGCGGAGTGACCCAGGTGGCAACAAGGACAGGGAGAGATCAGTCACTCAGCAATACCCATCACGGGAAAAACAGAGTGAACTTGGGGAAATTAATCAAAACAGAACGGGATGATGAGAAATAAAGCCAAATGCCTTCCCCCTGCCTCTCCCTTCTTCCCAGGCTTGCCTTCCCTCCCAGTTTTCTCTCCTCCTGAGTAGTGGGACAGGGAATGGGGACTGTGAGTCGGCTCATCCTGCGCTGTCCCCTCTGAGGGAGGACTCCTCACACTCCTCCCCTGCTCCAGCACAGGGTCCCTCCCCCAGGAGACAGTCCCTCGTGCCCTTCTCCAACTGAAATCCTCCCCAAGGACTGCAGTTCCTCATCAGTTGTTCCAATGAGGGTCCTTTCCATGGATTCAGTCCTTCAAGAACATCCTACCCCAGCGTGTGTCCAGCCCATGGATCGCAGCCCTTTGGTCTTCTGGGCTCCAACAGGACTGGCAAAAATCACACCAAATACAATTCTCTGTAGTCTTAATACAGAATTGAACAGAAATTAAATCACTTTTTTTGTCGTGTGTGAGGTTAACAGACTCTAACTGAAAAGAAAACTAACCAAAGAAAAACCAAACCAAAAAAAAAACAACCACACCAAAAACCCACAAACCGAGCTGTCAATTTAGTTCAGTCTCCAGCTTTATAACATTTCCCAAAGAGCGAATGTCCCTTCAGAGATCTGAGCTGGTATAAAATATCTCTGATGTCCTTTTCCTTTAATAAACCAACCTAAATAAACAGAATTTTTTTGTGCCTCTCCTGAAAGTTGGAAACCATGTCAAACAACAAACAAGAATATCTTTTGTTTTTCCAGTTTCACAGGTTTTTTCTATGCCTTATTATTTGTTGTTTGACACAGACAGTTATAAACAAAGATCTAACGAGAATTTTAACTCCTAGGGAAAAAAAAAAAAAGAAAAGAGGAAAAAAATATATTTCCTGATCCTGCATGGTTTTTAAAAAAAGGATAATGGATTTTGCCTTAGTATTTCTAACTTAGTAAGGTCTCCAATTATGTTACAGCAAAGATTTGGAGCTGGAGAGTGTGAGGGAGAGAAATGGAGATGGAGGAAAGAATGAGAGAAGAGAGAAAACTGCTGATGTCCCAAATCCACTGGGGTTCTAGACTTGGGGGTTAATAAAAAAGTGCAAGGCTCTTAACATTAGTGCCTAAATTTGAAGATTAATGTTGGATTTATCCAGTCTGGTTTACAGATTTGACCGTGATTCATTTGGTATTGCAGCCTTTTTTTTTTCTCCCTTGAGACAAACGCTACTCAATCAGTTCTTATCCTGAGGGACTTGGAAAGAAAATATTGTTTTATTACAAGCCTGATGTGCTGTCAGCAGCTACACGGCTCTGAAAGTGTGGGATCACTCATGGAAAATAACAAGTTATTTGTACCTATTTATTTCAGGGGGCACTTGCCCTGGTACCTCCTGGTATCCAAGTGTGTTGTTTGACAGACTGTTTCAATCTCCTCTGAAGCAGCACCAAACTTCCATGAAAAAATCAGCCATACCATTTATTCCAGGGAATTGGCTCTCCCTCCAAAAGGGAAAAACAACCAGGAAGAGCAGAGGACTAAACTGTAACTTAACTACACTTTTTCCCAGTTCGCCTTTCAAGCCCTTTAAACTTGTGGCATAAAAACCCTCTCGACCCCTTGGAAGCAAATTCTGTATTTCTAGACCTGCACATTCTCTAACACATTACCTGGATCTATCCACGGATGGATGGATATGCCCAGATCCCATATGAATCATTTGGGAAACACTCAGGAAAGAAATAGAGATTCAAGGGAGAAGAGCAGTGTGTTTCCAGAGAACCACTTCCCACTCTTTCCTTTCTTTGCCAGGAGAATGGGAGATACAGTTGGAGGGCTCTTGACATCTCTCCTTTACTGAGTCTCTTCCTTTAATAAACCCCAAAATTCATCAATTAGAAAGGCTGACACATGAGATTTTTCAAAGAGCAGCTGAGAAATGCTGCCATCAGTCAAGGAAATTTGTTATTTGAGCATATTTCTCAGGGAATCTGTTTGGTTTTTTTCGCCCCTGCTCATTTATTTGCTTTAAACACAAACAAAGTTACCGAATCCCAGGCTGAGCCCCGGGGAAAACAGAGAGAGGTAGATAATCAGAATATATTTCGCTGGATCAACAAAACCTCTGTTTCCTAAATGCAACAGTCTAGTGAGAAAAAATATGAAGAGAAAAGGGAAATTTGGACTCAAATAATAGACTGGAAAGAGAGGGAGAGGGATCAGGGTGCTGGGCCTGGGCAATACCGAGACTGTGTGAAGGTTTGTGGATTTTTTAGAGCTCCAAGAGGTGTCAGCAGTTTGTCCATGTGGAAAACCACTGCAACCTTTGGCATCCCTCAGAAAGAAACAACTTGCAACTGTTTGAGTGAACAGCAAAAGTAAGAACTGGTAAAATGAAGTTCTTTCCCAAAAGAGAACAGGGATGTAATGCCTGCCAATTTCCTTGCACTGGTTTAATAATGAGGCTTTCCTTGCTCGTGTAGATAAAATAACTTTGAGAGGAAGATTACCACCTCCTGAGAAAGATGCCAGAGTAAATTAAAAGCTATATAAAATAATTGGAGGCTTTGAAAAACATAGCTTCAGTGCTTCTCTTTGCCAGGAAGATCCACAAAAAAAAGAGAGAGAATAACAAATAAAAAAAAAAGAGAGGGAATAAGCAGAGGCAGAACTTTGATGAATTGGTTTATTTGAATGTGGTTTTTTTTTTTTGGAACCCTCAGTGCAACCTTTTGATTTGGGGTTGCTTATTCCACATTTATTATTATTTATTTATTATCTTCTTAGCAGCCTGACACTTATTAGCCATTAAGCCTTTAAAAGTTCACATTTCTGTATTATTTGTGACTCGTTTGTAGCTGCAAGTTCAGGACATGGATGTTCCTAAACACAGGCTCTTCTCCACAGGGTGTAGGTGAAGCCAATGGATTGCTCCCACATCCAAGGAATTTTGGGTCCTGATGTACCTTTTCTCAACCCCTTTTTTTTTCCCCCAAAATTCTATCAAACACCTCAGGTCTTGAATCTCAGATGCTCCTGCCTGTGGGATGAGATGCTCAGATTTTTCTTTTCTTTCTTTTCATTATATATTTTTAATGCAAGAATAGCAAACTTGGATTTGTTTGCCGTCCATCCTCAGTTTCAGAGGGTCTGAAGGAATTTTGCTCTAATGGAAAAAGGAGGTTGGATTGGTTTTAGAGAGATCCGATGTGGAGGTAACTTCAGTTCCAAAAATGATTTGGGAAACTCCATGTTTAATAAAAGTTAATTAATAAAATTTAATTAAAATATTCATATAAATAAAATTAAAACCTAATCAAAATGGGAATATTGAAATCCTGGTGGTGGCACCATGTGTTAGCACTTTTTCTGGGAAAAACCCTGAGTTTGAGTGGTTCATCTGATCTACGGGCTTTGTCACCCAATATTAAACCTCTGACAATTAACTGATCAATAATGATCCATCCTTCTTCAAGACAGATGCCCAGGAGGAGTCAATGCTCAGAGTTGCCTGTCCATGCCATTTGGAACAAGGGCAGAACTGATGTGGGACCTTATGAAGTTTTACAAACAAAAATATTCTAAGAAAAGCTTTTTTTTTTTTTTTTTTTTTTAAAAAAGGAATGAGAAAATTCTTATTTCAATGGAGATTATTCGTGATCTTTCAGGAAAATAACTTCTCTTTCAGGAAATTACCTTCTCTTCCAAAAAATTCTTCATTTTAGGAAAATAAATAGTAGTTAAGAAACTAATTAGCAGATAAAGTAATGCAGCATTTCTTTATCTGGGAGAGAAGTTTCATTTTCCATGTCTCCCAGTCATAAATTTGACATGTTATTTACAGAATGTCACGTCCAGCTGGTGGAGAATTGAACTCTTGACGGGTTTCACACTCAAGAGAGGATAAAACTCGTTTGCCACTGCCTCTAACTATATTAAATTGAGTAAAGAAAACTAAAAGTTCTCCCCGTTGAGTGCTGCCTGCCAAATTAAAGCATGATAAAGCAATCCACTATTTGTACATTTCACAGAGATAATAAAAAACATAATCCATAAACCCGACCAATTATCTGCAGGACACTTCTTGCTGATTAGGTTTTATCAATTTGCCTGGACATACCAACCCTCCACGGAGACTCCTCCAAATTAAATTGTCTTTTTTCTTCGGGGATTCAGAGCAAATAATTAAAGCCTGCCTGTTTTCAATTAAAATGATTAACATCCAGCCCAAATCCAGAGAAGGCAGATGGGATATTCCAAGCATAGTGAACACTTTGTGGAGGAGAGTTACAGCCTGGTGTTTAAGTTGCTAATTCAAAGCCTTGTGAAGGAACTAAAAGCTCCCCCCAGCTGTCTCAGGAGCTGCAAAAAGGGTATCAAGTGTTTTCTAGCAGGTGTCAGGATTGCAGAGCAAGGTGAATCACTCTTTGGTGCTTTCTGGATTAGTTTCATGTCTCTCCAATGTCAGTAAGAACAAGAATTTCAATCATTTTGGCTCATGTTCTTTTTAAAGTGGACATGTCTTCTTGTGTTGCAGCCAATTCCAGCTTCAAGGAACTACTTTGATTCAGCCATCAGGGACATTTGTGGGGTGAAATCCACCAGGGAAAGGGGCGGTTAACTGATGTGACTGGACAGGGATTGCCTGCCTTGGAACAGCGGTTCTACCTGAGGGGAGCCTGCAAGAAAGATGGAAAGGGACTTCTTGCAAGGGCACAGAGTGACAGGACAAGGGGCGATGGTTTTAAACTGAAAGAAGGAAGCTTTAGATGGGATATTAGGCATAAATTCTTCCCTGTGAGGGTGAGCAGGCCCTGGCACAGGTTGCCCAGAGAAGCTGTGGCTGCCCCATCCCTGGAAGTGTCCAAGG
>JAWMRA010000078.1:1633499-1661821 GCA_035584735.1 Pseudotriccus pelzelni | reverse complement strand
CTCAGTCCTGCCCCTCCTCTGCCCCTGCCCAGGCAGTTGGAACTGCACTGAGGTCTCCCCTCAGTCTCCTCCAGCTGGGCACACCAAGTGCCCTCAGTGTCCTCACACGGCTTCAAATCAAGGCTCTTCATTATCTTCACTGTCCCTGTTTGGATGCTCTGGGGACCACTGAGGAGACATTTGCTCTGACTTTACTCTCCACATCAGGTGTTTATACACATTATTAGATCCCCCTGAGCCTTCTCCAGGCTGGACCATTCCAGCTCCCTCAGCCTGTCCATGTAGGTCTGATGTTTCCACCCCTTTAGCATCTTCGTGGTCCTTCGCTGCACTCACTGCAGTTCTCCCCTGTCTCTCCTGTACTGGGTGCTCAGGACTGGACCCAGCACTCCAGATGTGCCTCACCAGAGCTGAAATAAGCAGAAATGTTGCCCAGAGAAGCTGTGGCTGCCCCATCCCTGGAAGTGTTCAAGGCCAGGTTGGATGGAGCTCTGAGCAACCTGGGCTAGTGGAAGGTGACCCTGCCCGTGGCAGGGGGTGGGAACAAGACAACTTTACCCAAACCATTCCAGGATTCTGTGAAGAATCACCTTCCTTGACCGGCTGGCCATGCTTCTACTGTCCTTCAAGATGCTTTTGGCCTTTTCCTGCCACAAGGGCACATTTCAGGCTCATGGTCAACTCACTGTCCCTGAGGTCTCTGAGGGACTTTTCTGCCAAGCTGCTTTTCAACCTGTTTGTCTGTGGCTCTTCCTTCTGTGTGGAGTTATTCCTCTTCAAGGATAAAAATGAAATATAGAAAGCTCACTTATATTTAATACTGAAATATTAAACCCCTGCAAGATGAATCACTACCGTGGCAATTTACCTGCATCTAATTCCTCTTGGGTTTAATGTATTCCAGCAGGAAGCAAGTGCTTATACACCTCACAAGGACGGGAACTAATCTGTCTGCTAGAAATCAGAGAGAATATGCATGAAGGTAAAAAAATTCCCCATCATTGATCCTTCCCACAGAAAGTAGATTATCCCTTTTCTGTGCCTCAGAATTACCTGAGTCTAAAGGGCATCCTGGTCCAGTCCATTTTGTACAACCTCAGACTCACTTTCAATGCTGCCTTTTGCTTCAAGCTCTTAAAATCTTTGTTCCAGTCTGCAAATTGAGGGGACATCACTGAATTAAAATCTAAGGAGCCACACGAAGCTCTGTTGGACTGACTTGCCCTTCCACTGCCTTCATGATTTAATGCAGCACTTAAAAACTAGCTTAAGCTTACCAGAAATTACAAGTGGATTGATCAGAAGGAGCTATTCTGTTTCTGGGGTAGCTTTTTTTGATCAGAACGTTTCATTCCACATGAAAAGAAGTGTGTGTTTAAGCCATTTTGCTTTCCAAAGTGCAGGGACGCGCCTCTTTACTTTATTCTTCGTGCTCCAATGAGTTTCACCTTCAGCATGAACTTTCCTGGCATCCCTCTTTCCCTCAGTGAAAAGCAGAGCATTGTTCCCAGCAGCACGTAATGCACCAGTGTGGGATAGAGGCAGAAAGTGTTGCACAAGACCGGGATGGAGAATGGCAGCTGACGGTGGTTCTCCTTCTTGTCAGGTGTTTTCTTTGTGGGGTCTGAGCCAACGTTTGACGCCTTTGGCAAACTGAGCCACAACTCACTCCTCGTGTGACCCCACAGGCACGGAGGGAACTCTCTGTGCAGGATGTTCTGCTCCAGGAGAGGGGAGACAAAGCTCTTCTGACCCGTGAAACTGTAAGAGCACATTCTGCTGGCCAGGATTTGGGCAGGCAGAGGCCTCAGAGGCTCATGGTTGATTGAGGGACAGATCCTGGCACTGACAGCTCCTGTGTGTTCCATTCACTGTTCCTCAGCTGAGACTGTGAAATGCTGTATTTGGTGGGTGTTGCCATTCCCCTCTTTCATCACGAGTGTGCAAAAACACTCTATGTTGCAGAGAGGAAAAACAATTTCTTCTCACATTTCAGGCTAGAATGATCCTTCATCTCACAGGTTACCTCACTATTACTGTTTTCTCCTACTTTTTTAGGGAGTTTTCATCCTGGGCCCTGCGAGGAGCTGAGCTGGGGTGTGACTGTGCTTTGAGTGCAATGCTGAACCAAAGGATTTTCAGATGCCCCTTTAAAACTCAATTGGTCTACTTTCATGACTTGGAGCCAAGCCAGGAGTATAAAATAAGTAAATCCAGGTAGTAATTCATAGCAGGCATTCCTAGGATGGTGCTGGGTGGGTTCTAAGGTTCTGCTATTTAAACTAAAGTGAGTAACGTGTCAATCCACAACGTGTGGGACATCACTGAGCTTAACTGGGCAGAGACGAAGGGAGGGGAAGGGGAAAAGAGGAGAGTGGAACAAGCTCTGGGTGCAAGTTTTCTTACCTTGCAGAGTAAAGTATCCCTCAGATAAGTTAATTTTGTGAGACTGGGAGCTAGAGCTGGTCCTTGCCTTTGGAAATGCTGTTTGTTTTTTGGACACATGCGTTGTTGCATCATGGTTTTCATCACCACAGGACAACACAGGTGGTTCAGAATAATCTGTCATTTTGCATTTAGAGTCTGTTAATTTTTGGTGTTGTCACAGAATCCCATAATCCCAGACTGGTTTGGGTTGGAAGACGAAGATCATCTCGTTCCAATCCCCTGCTGTGGGCAGGGACACCTTCCACCAGCCCAGGTTGCTCCAAGCCCCGTCCAACCTGGCCTTGGACACTTCCAGGGATGGGGCAGCCACAGCTGCTCTGGACAACCTGTGCCAGGGCCTCACCACCCTCACAGGGAAGATTTTCTTCCTAATATCTGATCTAAATCTTATCTCTCTGAGTTTAAAACCATTGCCCCTTGTCCTGTCACAACCTGCCCATGTAAAATGTCATCTTCCCTCCTTTTTTATCAGTCCCCGTTAGGCCCTGGAAGGTGCTCTGAGGTCTCCCCAGAGCCTTCTTTTTTCCACGCTGAACAACCCTGGCTCTCTCAGCCAGGCTATTAAAATGGGTTTTATTAAAACCCCAGCTCTCTCAGCCTGGTATTAAAACCAGCCTGGTTTCTTCTCATGTAGGATTCAAGCTAAACCAGATTTTTATTATTATACCACTTTTACTTGGCACCACTGAAATCAAAACAGCAGTTAATAGCAAAAAAGAGACAGTTTTTAAGGCCTTATTACCAATAAAAATCCCCCCTAAATATATTCTTGAAAATATCAGAATATATTCTGCAGTCATATCTACTGTTCTTAGTCATATGAAATGCATCACCTGGCACCCAAATCTTTATATCAAATCTCTGCAGGTGCTGACAAAGCTGCAGAGAACAGGGAGCTTTTCTCCCCACAGGAAATGAAGCCAACAAATGCAGAAGAGAAAAACCCTTGTTGCTTCCCCCCTCCATATATTTTGATCCCAGCTGCCCTCCTTCATTTATTAAGCATCTTTTCTTGATCTCTGTCAGAACAGGATATTGCTTCAGGCAGCCTCTCAGTTCTTGGGCACATGAGGGAATTGCTCCTTTTCCTCTGCCAGACTTCTTGGCAGTTCCCTGACCCCCTTAAACTTTACAAATCTAAAGTAACTCCAATTTCTGGCTGCGCTTCAAGTGACAAACTGTGTAAGCACATGGCAAAGGTTGTGCTGTTCAGGTCTCAGGTAGGATTGTGAATTGTGCTACCACAAATTCAATCTTCTCTCTGCCTCAATTCCTAAATTCCCACTATGAAAAGCAGGTGACACAATGATGGACATGTGAAATAAAAAGGGAGAACCCCCAGGAACTGTATTTGCTCTTCTGTGACCATAATTCTTGCATGCCATGATTTTCTTTGTGTCTATTTTATCTTCTTATGAGAAGGGAGTGGGACTTGAGGTGAGGATGGTGGGTATGAGGACCCAGCCTGGAAGAAAGGATGGCACTGGGGAGGTTCCCAAAGCCAAGAGAGAGGAACCCCTCCTGAGTCCCTCAGCTTTAGGCACTGACCGTGCAAAGAAGGACAAGTTATCTAAATCTGGCTCTGCCTCATTTTACCCACATTCAAAATGGGAAGCGGAATATTAATGTTATAGAATCATAAAATCGTGGAAAGGTTTGGGTTGGAAGAAACCTTGAAGATCATCCAGTTCCAACCTCTCTGCCATGAGCAGGGACACCTTCAATTAGAACAGGGTGCTCAGAGCTCCATCCAACCTGGCCTTTAAAGTCCGAATTTCTCAGGAATCCAAACTGGGGAAAAAAATCCACCCTAGAACTTAAAAAAAAAAGACACTGAACATCAAAATAACATTTTTTATAATAAAAGGGATGGTTCCCACATTCCCTGTTTCATCTCTTTGTACATTTTATGATAAACCGACTTGAATCGTGACCTTTATTTGCAACGTAGCCACAAAAACACAGGAGCCAGAGTTGTGGGTGACGACCCTCCGGATAAAATCACGCCTCTGGATGTCCCGGCTTTGACCCAGTGCAACAGAGGATGTTGCATTTTAAGTTTTACATGAAATATTTAAGGGCGAAATGTAAGAAAAAACCCAAAACACCGTGTGTGAGTGACGGGTTTCGGGCTCAGAGGGAAGTGACTCCTCACTCAGGAGTTCACGGAAACTTCAGATGTTTAACACAGGGAAAACAAATGTTTGACAACTTCACGGATCAGAGCAACAGTGAGTATTGTTTTGCAGTGATATTTTGAGTCTAAACAAAAATAGCTGGAAGTCGGTGCTGGCAGGGGGATGTTTTCTTGCGAAGGTGATTGATGTGGGGATCGTTACTGAGTGTAATTAAAACAGATAATCCCACATGAGTCCCATCAAAACCCGTCTTGAAATTACTGTTTATTGTTTATAAATAACCAGAGGTTTTTATAGTTCACTCTTGGCCTTGACCTTGCCTTTGAAAGAAAGTGGGATTTAGTGCTAATAAATTCAATAATTTTCCATTTCGTTTCTTTCCCTACAAAAGTTTATTCAGTTTTCTTTTTCCGTTTCTCCTTCATCATCCTTCTAGCGCCTTGTTTTGTTTTATTCTGTTTTATTTTCCTTCTATAGCTCTCTCCTTTCCCCCCATCTTCTTTCATTCAATATATGCTGTTTGTCAGTGCTTGCTCCACAGCTGAATATTTTTCATTTATCTGAATTAGATCTCATTTCTACCCCTAACACTCATCTTGTATTTAAATTGTCCTTGTTTTTCTTCATCTGGCTACTCCTAATTCCTGAAGCTTTCATCTATTAGCTTGAAATACACATTTTTCAATACTGGAGTCAGGGTTATTTATAAAAATATCAAAAACCTGCAGACAGAGAACAGATCTTCCCACAAATCAGCGACCCAGATTTGCTCAGAGCTGTTTTTAGATGAAGTACATTTCCTGTGACAACCCCTAATTTATATTGGGAGAGATGAAAATGTAACAAGAAGTGGCATTGGAAAAAAAAAATTATATTTAAGCCTCTTTCCCCTGGTGTTTTAGAAGGGTCTTCCACCCAGGAACAATAAGGAAACAAAGCTGTGGGACCATTAAAACAACCTGTGGATGACGGTGCTGTGGTTGATCCTGAGTCGCTGAGTTTGTGCCTCGGTTTGTACTTACACAGCACGGGCACACAGAGGAAATCCCACAGTTTAAAAGCAGCTCAGAAATATTTCCCCATTTAGGAGGGGCAGTCAGTACCCGTAGATTGTCTGTAAATGTTCTGGAGTTGCTGGATGAGAGGTGCTACATCAAAACACTGCACCACCGTTGTCAAAAATTATTGTTCACTTCACATATTTCAGGGAGGAATTTTAGTGAAATTAGGAAGAAATTACCCTTAAAATAGAGAATTTCTTTCCAATATTTAATCAAAATCTACCTTCCTTCAGCTTACAACCATTCTCCCTTATCCTATGCCCTTGTGAAAAGTTCCTCTCCCTCTTCCTAGGCCATGGCTGGGCAGGAGTTTAAATTTCCATTGCAGTTAGGATATTTCCCAAGTTTAATGTTTGTTTTTTTCAAACAAGATTAGTCACACTCTCTACATACATATTTCTCTCTTAAGCCCAGTTGTTTATTGCCAGTGAATTAATTCTGGGGTGCTCTGATTTGAAGGTATCGAAAGATAAAAAGAAAAGACTTCTCAATAATCTGGTTCAAAACCTGTTTGCCAGAGCCTCGATACTTCACAGTGCTCTTCAAGCATTCTCTGTGCTCTGTTTTGAATGCAGTTGGCCTTTGTTCCCCCTCCTCTTCCCAGAAACCTTGTAATTCCCATCTTACATTCATTCATCTTCCCTTTCTACCTGTTTTGTCCTGATCCTCGGTGGCATTTCATTTAAATCTCACTCCTTCCGCTTTCATCCAACCTGTTCCCTCTTAGTCTTCATTTTTCAAGGCTGAGCATGTTCTTTCACTCCTAAAGGGCTTCCCATCCTCTTGGCCAGCTTGGACATCTCCATCACTTGTTGTTCCAGTTTGGCCTGGACTTCAAGCTCAGTTAAAAAGTCCGGAGGAGCAGGTGAATATCCCTGATTACTGGGAGTTCATGAAAATGGTTGCATTTCACTGTGCTTTGAGCTCTGAGTGGTGAATTCATTTTTCACTGTCATGGGAATACTGGGCTAAGAGTGCTGGGCTAGATTTAGGAACTGGGCCTGGGTTGACAGCTGGTGTGGGATAAAGTTTAATTGCCAAAAAAACTCACATTTACCATCCCATTGTTATTTTCATTAAATCGTTGGTGAAGTTGTGCCAGGATTGTTCTCAGTATGAAAGGGTTTTAATGAAGGAAAAGACAGTCTTGCACCAGAATCCGTTCAGATTTTAGTTCCAGGAACATGAACTGGCACCCTCAGCCACCAAGGCATTCAGGGATACTGAACTCCCATCTGCACTGCTGCCTTCTGGACACCTGTGTAATATCCAGAGGAATTCCAAGAGTTTACTTCCTGCAAACATGATCCTGGCACATCTGAGAGACTTTTCTCATTTGGGCACTTGATCTGTTCATTTTACTCAGCAGAATCTTTCTATGAAGATGATATTGGGGAAACATTTTACTGTTGGCCTCTAGGACTGCACATAAAAAACCACCCTCACTAAAACAAAACAAAAACCAGCCAAACCCAAAAACCAGCAAAACCTGATGTGGTGAAATTCACACAGAATCACGGAGTGGTTTGGGTTGGAAGGGACCTTAAAGATCATCTCGTTCGTGAGAATGATTTGTTCCTCTTAACAGGCTTAAGGCTGAATAGGAAACATGGTTTGTAATTCATGGATTAAAGGAGAGAGGAGGAAAAAAAAGGGAGAAAGCAAAAGCCAGACAGAAAAGCTCTGTGTATCTCCAGCAGGAGCTGAGAGAATTACCAGGATGTCAGGGAAAAAAAAAGTATTAGTATTTCAAGATGAGATGTTAGGGTCCAACTGATGGGCAACATAGAATTTTCTACCCGTGCTGGAGGTATGAAAATGATAGGATTTGTAAACCACAGGCAAAGAACCGTGGAATCATTTGGGGCGGAAAAGACTCTTCAGGTTATTGAGTCAGACCATAAAGCAAACACTGCCAAGTCCAGCAGTGTATATAAATAAACAGTGCAACATACCCTTCTTAACATAATCTTTTCTGTGTGTTTTAAATTCTCTTTTTTGTTGTTGTTGTTTCTGTCTCTATCTGGCATCCAGAAATGAAGAGAATTAGAGCTGAGCTGGCAGTGAATTGCTAAAAAAGGGTTAAGATGTTTTATTTTACGTGGGACACGCGTGGCCCCAGCAATCACTGTCTGTCAGGCCAGTCCGGGCACGGTGACAGCTTAGGTGGAACTGCACACTGAATAATTCCACCAGGAAATTAATGTGCCAGTTTTTCATCCAGTGCTAAAAACAATCCCAGCCTGAACACCTGGTTGCTCAGGTGTCTCTCTGTAATTAATGACAAACCCAGGCTTTTCCAGGATGGGTTCAGGACAGTTTTAGGCACCGGTTTAGGCAGAGATTAACTGGTCCAAGTGTGTCACTACTCACTGATGGGAAGGGGAATCAAGCCAGTTTCATTGACATAACCCACTTCTTTATTTTGAATCGAATTGCAGTGGTAAAGCAAAGTTAAATTTTAACATACTTTGTAAATTTTAAGTGCTTTAATACATGCTTAATTATATCTGCCAATTGTCCTGTCTCTGGAGTGTTCAGGATGCTCAGAGAGTCTCCTCTCTGGGTGTTATTTGTGGCTGGACTAACAGCTTTGGAAAGGAGAATGAAAAGTGCCAATACTGTACCTGTGGAGATTTCTAAAATTTATTTCAGGATATTTTGCCGTCTCACAGGACAATGAATACTGCTTGAATTTATAACACCATAAAGTTTGAGGTCTGTGGCGCAACTCGAATTTTGAAGGTCTGCAGGACAGTAGACACGTTGATGCAGAGATTAAAAAAACTTGTCCCCTTTCCACTACAGGGAGATCACTGCTCTTTGAGCAACTCACTTTTTTCCTATTACTTTTTCTTATTTTTCTTCCTAAACCATCTTAGCAGATCCCGGTTGTCTCCCATTAAGTAATATCAATTGCAATAGCAGCTTTATGTTCCCGTTCTGCTGATGCATTCACCAAATATCATCTCGTTCTACTTGACAAATTACCAATGTAAACAGCTGAATTACCACCACGTTTGATGGCTGGTCTCTGGTGAAAGAAAATAGAGATTAATTGTTAAGGACGACAAATGCCTTTTGGGCAGAAAATGGGCCAAATTGTTATTGTAAGTGGCATCTTGCAAAGAGAAAACTGATCTTTCAGAGCTGTGCAGTGTCTGTACACAAACTTGGGTGAGATCTGAAGTTGGGCTGTAATTACTCCTTTTAGAGGTTTGAATTCATACATAGTTCGGTGTGATAAAAATAAACTCGTTTGAGACACGGTTCTGAATGAATAAAATGAACAAAAAGGAGCCCAGGAAGGCAAGGTGGGTTTTTTTCAGCTCTAACAAAAATAGCAAAAACTTGTTGATTTACTGAAACACAGGGAACATAAATTTAACGATGGAGCAAAAATCAAGCCAAGAGCACACTTTGACACCTGCTGAAAGGAATGATACTGAAGAAATAATGTGGGAATAAAAAGGATGGCTTTGAAGTTTGGTGGCAATCTGATAATAAAATGAACACCGCGAGCTGCCAGTGGATTAACAAAGAAACAGGAAAAAAAGGAGGGGAGGGGGGGAGTAATTTGCTTTTATTAAAACCAAACAAGAAGAAAATCAGTCTAAATTTAATGGCATATTTTTTCTACAGACATTGGACACGCTTTTTAAAATAAGACATCATCAATACTGATTTTTTCTCAGAAGCTGGAAACCACTACAGATAAAACATGGCATGATCTTCACCTAGTCCTTCCTTTTTTTGTGTGTGTTTTTTTTTGTTTATTTGTTTGTTTTGGTTTTTTTCCAATTTTTCTTGGGCTTGGTACAGATTCATTTGAGCAATTTGAGAGTAGTTTGAGTTGCCTTTTGAAAGAGAGAACTTTCAACAACTTCTGAGAAAAATTGAAAGAAAGACCTTCCAAAATGCAAAAGATGAAGTTGAGCTGGCTGAATGTATCCCTTGGCCTTCAGTGACTCGGTGTGGTGTCACTTCTGTCATGGAAAGAGAATTTTCTAAAAATTTTCTAATAATTGCTGAGAATTTTCCCTGGCAAAGAAATCCTTCTCAATCAAATATTCAATTCAAATATTTTCCCAGAGCCAAGACAGCATCTAAAAGTAGTAAGGAAAACTTCTGCCTGTTACATCCTCCGTGATTCCGCCTTTTTATAGGGCGGGGATGCAGAAAAACTGTCTCTGAGCATCATCAATCGAAGGACTTGGAGTCTCACTGTGAAAATGTTAAACACAGAGCTGAGAGACAGCAAATATTGGCCCAGCTGAAGCTCAGCTAGCAAGGACCAAAGCTCAATCCCTTCACTCTCCTTCAGAGTAATTTCTCCTCACTGTTTTGCTTTGCCTGGGAAGGACCAAAACCCCAAGAGAAAGAGTTTATTTTTCGGGTGTTTCTTCTTGGATGAAGTGTAAAGTGTTATTTTTGAAGGCAGACACATATTCCTGCCTTTTTTTCCTTTTGAGGGATGCATCATTTTCCAAGGTAGGATTCCAGTGAAGGATTTCCAGTGAGCCCCAGTCACTTGATATCTAATCTTGGAAGAAAAACGTATTTGTCTTTAAAAACACAGTGAGAACCACAAGAGTTCTTTGCTGTAGAAACAAGAAATGAGGTAAACCTCAGAAGTTAAAATCAGGACATGCAAATCTAGTGGATATGGAATACTTGCACATAATGTGGCTCTAACATTCATCCAATGTCTCTTGGTTAAAACCAAGCATCGACTGAAGTCTCAGGAAAGTGTTGGCATTGGGGCTTAGCCAGTTGGTGACCTGAATTGGCAAATTCAGACACAAAATATCTTAATATTTCTTCCCTTGACACGAATTAAAATGGTAAATGTAACCCCAGAGAGAACAAGATCCTCTCAGTGTTTCATTGCCTCCATCAAGAACTGAGATTGGACTTCTTTTGATCAGTGATTTTTTGTGCCCTTTGTCTTTGTCAAACTTCTGCTGCTTTTTAGTCTTCTTCTATACTTCTGTCTTTCCTTTGGAACCTTAGGGCAAAACAATAAAAGGAAATAATTAAAAAAAAAATACACCAGATCTTTCCTTGGATGTCATGTAATATGGGAGTGACAAGGGAGAGAAAAGCTGGAGAGTGAGAAAGTGCTTTCCTTCCGCTGTATTGTGGAAAATGATTTATCCCTGATCTCTCCTGGGGCTGGAAGGACAGAATCAGGGACACCAAACATCCATCACGTCAAAGCGGTTTTCTAATAACTGAGAACACCAGAACCCCGTGAAGACTTTTGATCAAACATTCTTTGCACAATAGAGAACTTAAGGGGATAACTCGGGGAGGGGGGGGGTTATCAGTCTTGAGCTACTGAAGTCGGTTTAAATATTGAATTTTAAACCTTACTGAGTTTTCAACCTTCAGTCATGTCTCTGTCTTCCTCCTTGCTGCTGCTTCATCTCTAAATATTTTGTAACTTGCCTTTTTTTAGTGACCATCTGAAGAACAAAAAACAATGTCAAAAATTTCTTTCCCTTTTTCTTCCTTCTCCTTTACTAAGACTTCCCCAGCAGGGTACATGCTGAGATGTTATGTCCTCTCAAATGAGAACATGGGAAAACCTACTATTTCTTTTCCTGTCAGAGAACTAAATGAGCAAATTAAACCAAAACTAAGCATGTGTTTAAACCAGAACTCTACCTAGGATTACTCTGAGTTTGTATGAAGCTGACACTGGCACAGGTTGCCCAGAGAAGCTGTGGTTGCTCCATCTCTGGGAGTGTCCAAGGCCAGGTTGGATGGGATTTGGAGCAACCTGGGCTAGTGGAAGGTGTCTCTACCCATGGCAGGGGGTGGAATGAGATGATCTTTAATGTTCCTTCCAATCCAAACCATCCTGTGATTCTGTGACTCCAAGAGTGGGACTGATGAGCTCCCATCGCCAAAGGGCAACCCCTCAGGTGGGGCCAGACCAAACCTAACCTGACAGAACCCCCTTGGTGCAGAGTTTTGCTGCTGATTCCTCATCACAGCTACTCCTGTTCACACAACCACTTCCACTGAGCTGAGCTCCTTGCTGATAGAGATTTAAACATTACTTCTCGTGCCCTTCTCGTGTTTGAGAAGGGGCTCTTTGGTCCAGGAGGAAGATGTATCAAGGATCATTCCAGCAGTGTGGCAGCACTGCTAATCGTGTCCAAGCACCCCACAACATTTTTTACTTGGCATAATGTAATTCTATTATATTTCTGATTTCTACTGCATGGCTAAGCCCCTGAAAAATGAATCCAAGGTCCTCCCATAGTGAAAATGCAAGTTGCACGTTCAGTCAGCTTTTCATTTGCACTGCTGTGCCCAGGAAGCTGTTCCAGCAGTTTTCTTCTGTGTTTGTTCAAAACTTTCCCACTTCCACCTTAATGTCCTGTTGACATCAGCACATGGTTCAGAGCTGCCACGAGCTAACAGTGGGTCATTCCTGAGTGAGTTCCAGACACCGGGACTCAAAGTGGGGATGGACATAGTGGAAGCAGCTGCAGCTCAGCAGTTATTCCTGACTTCCCAGAATATGTGGTGCGATAGAAGCATTCTCAGGGTGCAGGAAATATTCCTAAGTTTGGGTTGTGTGGCAAGAGCTGTGGGCTTGGGTTATAAATGACTTTTTTTTTAATTACAGCTGTAGTGCAGCTAGTAGCAGGAATGTGTCTCTTCTCCAAGAGTGCATTTAAGCCTTTAATTCCCTGAGCATTTCAGGGACTGCAGAAACTTGTTGTCTGCACAGATGAGATACTGAAGTGGTTTAAGGCATTAGGCAGGACTGTAACTGGAGGACTGACTGAACAATCAACCATTTAACTGAGTGTTTTACAGGAGCTTCCCAGGTGGGAATTTCATGCAGCTCTGGAGATTCCTCCAGGCACATCCTGCTCAGCCCAGTCCAATTTTTCTGTGCTTAAATGCCTTGATTAAGGCCCTGGGTAAAGTGACTCACTGATTTCCAGACAATTCCTTGCTGCCAAACCTGTTGGAGTGTACACAGATGTCTGCAAATAAACTATGCGGCCTTGCCAGGAGATGCAGAGATAACCATGTAGGACAATCTTGAGCAGGTGATGAGGAGTTTCAGGAGGTGTTTTGAATGTGGTTGATATTATTGATAAAGATGGGCTGTGGGTGAGCAGGAGTGTTCACAGGGGACACTCTGTTCCCAGAGCAGCTGTTTTATAAGATGTGAACTAAAGAGAAGTTTGGGAATTCTCAGCAGGTTTAGCTCAAGGTCTCAAGGTCACTCCACAGGAAGCCCTGTGACCATGGGATGGCAGCCCATAGTCCACTCTGGGAGATTTGGCTTCACACATGGACGTGATCCCACGGTAAGATCCTAAAAACTTGCTTTTTTTATCATTTCAACAAGAATTGAGCCTTTGAGTATCAGTGCAAAACATCAACTTGAGGATGAAAGGAGTTTCACGAAAGAATCCATCCTTTTTAGTGGGTAAATCTCTGCTGGATACAAAGGGAGAAGTGGGTGGCACTCCTACTGCCTCTGCACTACTACTGCCACCCACCCAGCCACACTGCAAGCCACGTGTGGGCAGATAAATCCCATCTATACGAAATTTTTTTTTTAAAAATTTACTATTTCAAGAAGCTGATGGAGAAATCCACGCGTTCTCCACGGCCTTGTACACTGCACAGTGCCAAATGTTCGCTGCTGTCTTTGAATATGTTGCACTTCGCTTCTGCTCCCTGCTCATCAAGCCTATTTTTGGTTCCTTACACCACAGCACACAAAAAAACCATCATTTAGCCTGGAGGAGTTTTATTAATGTCAATGTGCTAAGCTGAGAAATCACACAGCTCTCAGTACCATTTAAAAATGAAATGTCTTCATGCAGCTCTTGCAAGGGGTGGCGCTGGTCGTGTTGATTAACTCATCCTACCAAATCAAAAGAAAACTCCAGTTTTTTCAAGCCCCAAACATTCTATTTTAATATTTTGAACTCGCCACATCCTTTACTCAGCTATGAATTCCAGTAAAGTAGGATTAAAGTCGATTGTAAAAACAACACACAGTTATGTCTTCAGTTTTGAAGTCTCTTTTCCTCTGCACCTACAATATGGGATCATTAGTATGCACCAGGCTCCTTGTAGTTGATGCAAATCTTTCTGTCAATGCTTTTCTGGGCTTTTTCCAACGAGATATAGCAACAGTAAATGAGCATAAACACATTTCACAGCATCCTAGGTCTGAAAATTCCGTTTGCTTCTCCGGGGTACATAAATACGTGGTAAAGGAAGGTACAGAACGCTTGGAAAATCAGCCCTGCACTGTCTGAAGGCCTAATGTGACAGCAGTTATGTTTGTTAACTGTGTAAGAAGATTCCCAGCCTACAGCATCCCCTGCTCCTACTCATGGGAGCCCCAAAGGTCGGTTTGTGAGTCCCCTACATCTTGGGGTGCTGTGCTTTAAAAGTGATTGAGGTTTTAGACAGTGTGAGCTCCCTCAAAAGTATTATTATAAATATATTTTGGGTGGTTTTTTTTTAAGGTTTCTGAACTCAATTTAGTGAAGAAGCTCTTGTGAAAACACACCTGTGTTTGGCTGCAGGGTTTGCATCATTGACTTCTCTGTTATTTTAGTGGGATATTCTCTGATGCTGGAAAAATATGCAGAGGGCAATGAGCTTTCCCTGCAGTGGGATATACTAATAATTTCACAGTATTATGCTTTAATACAGTGATTAATCATAGCCGAACTGGGAAAGAAGTGGCTGAACTGGGTTTGCTGTGTGGGCCCTCCCTGGAAAACTGGAAATAAATTGGGAATTGCTGTGCTGGTTGAACAGCAGCTGATACCATGGAGGGGTCACTGAAGCCAAGGACCAAGGGAAGTCCTCAGGCCACCCCTGAGTCTCTTCTCTGCTCAAACCCAGGCTGTGAACCCTGGACTAAGCTTTGCATCGCTGCCCTCTGCCTCTCCCTTCGTTAGAGGGGTCCCTGCTCTTTCCCTGGGGGTTGTGGAGCACAGGCTGCAATCCCAGCACTGTGAGAATGAAGACGCCACAGGAGGTGGAGTGAAGCAGAGCCTGACACGCTGCTGCCTCTGGGATGGAATCAAAAGATTTCCTCGAGGCTTGGGAGCCATTGTGTTCCTTGAAGACTCGGTTTCTGAAAGGATGAAACAACATGAAACAGTAACTTTTCAAGGGGAAAAAAAAACAAGCAACAATCAAAGGACCAAACAGCAAAACTTTCCACTTTTACTGTTGTAGAGACAAGCTTGGTGAGTATTAGAGTCTAATGAAAGCCTCGAGGGTTAACAAGGGAGCACTAAGAGCAAAAATCCCATGATTTATGTACAAAAGCTCCCCAAAACCCATTCTGCTTTAAATATCCTGCATTTTTAATGGTTGTGACTGAAAAAAAAATAGAAGCTGCTGATAATGAAGTAATGTTCTTGAAGCTTCCTGTAACTCAGTGATTTACAGTTTGTGCACAGATAAACTTCAAATTGATTGTTTTTCTCCTTGGACAGATGGGCTTGAAGGTAGAATTTGGCTGCTCTGATTCAGCAGCACTCAAGCATGGCTAAAAGTGAAATTCTTTCTATCCTGGTGGCGTGAGAATACTGACAAACATGAAAATACCAACAGAAATAAAACCTGATGTTGAAAAGCCTGTCAATCAAAAAGCTCAAATTATTCAGCTTGATAGATTAGGTTTGAGAACAGCAGAGTCCAAAAGGGAATGTGAGATGGTGTAAAAGTGCCTTTGCTTTTAGCTTTAGCTACGGAATATTTATTTGAGGTCAGCTTCTTTCAGTGTCTGTGTTATTCACATCATTTGCAACAGAAAGAGAAAAAAATCAGCAACAAAAAAATCTTTCTTCGAAATCCCAAAGAGTCTGAGGTCACAACCTGCAAGCTCCTAAAATTTAACTTCTTTTTATTTGTTTATTTTTTTTTGTCTTTAAGATTTACAACAGAAGAATACAATGGATGAGTCAGGAAAGCATTTTGGTAGAGCAGCTGTCACAGGCTTCCAACATTATGAAAGAATCTGAGTATGTTACTTAGCTATGTAAAGATACCCCAATAAACTGTATTAACTCAGTCATTAATTCTCAGAATAAATGAGCAAGGGTGTCTCCTGCTCGCTGGGGGCAGTTCTGGACAGAAGGTCATCTCTCGGTACCCAAAGACATTCCCGTATTTCCACCAAACAGCATAAATTGGGTTGAGTTACTTTTGTTTGCTTGGAGTGATTTTTGGGGTTGTTTTGTAGGAGTTTTATTGCTGGGTTTGTGTTTTCCCCAGCTCCTACAGGAGAAGTGTGGGAGGTGGGCAGAGAAACACACACCACGTCCTGCCCAAACTGTCTATCAACCAGCGCCAAAAGAGGTGCACTCTGATCCATCTTTTCTTCCTGACTGATTTCTGGGATGAAGAGGGACATGTTGGTGGTCCCAGCTCGGGGCTGGGGTTCTTCCCTCCTCCAGCAGCACTGCCTTAATCTCACATTCCCACAGCCTCACACAACCCCAGCACAACCACATTTACACCCTGACTCCACAGCAGGGTCGTGAATTCAATTAACTGCAACGTTTGCCAAGTGCTGGGAAAATGAACACTGCAATCTAAATTCCATGGGATATTAATATTTGAGTTCTTTCTCTGCTGGGTTGTAGGATTCAAATGAGACCTTGCTGCCACTGTGTGTCTCCAGAAATAAACAAAATCCCCCTAACTGGTTTTGTATGGTTTGTTAGAGACTGATTAGACTTGGAGTGAAATGAATCCTCCTCCAATCAAGCAGTTCAGCTGAAAACAGTTTTGAAAAGGTGTCTCTGAGAAGAAAGAGAGTTGACAACACAGACCTTTAAGCACTGTGCGTATTCTTATGCTCATCAAACTTTGATATTCTAACCTGTGGATTTCTAGGGAATCAAAGCAAAAAAAAGGACCTATAATAGGCAGGAAAACATAGAATACGAAGTGGTAATTAAACATTGTTATTAAACAAGCACTGTTTCAACAGCCTTCATTCTCTTCCATCCCCAGAGCTGGAAAACCTGTTTCAGAAACTGAAAACCCTCAGGACCAGAAATTTATCTGCCTACATGAATAACAAATATGATTGAACTGCCAGCCAGTTTATCTCCCTTTCTTTGAGGGTCTAGACAGAATCCTAAACCAAATAAACCTGGGAGAGACTTTCCTCCCCACCAACACCCACAGTGGAGTGGATGGGTTTGCAGGCAATGACAATTCCATCCCTCAACATTAAATAACACAACGGATGATTCCAGTGTAAAATGTTGAGGATGTGGGGACCACATGTCTGCTCTTTCATAGGCTCCGGAAATTTTAGCCTCTCAAAGTCCCTCTGAATCACCAAAGAAGTTGTTTTCTATGTTTATTTAGGTTCTTTGGATAGTCCTAGGCTGGGTCAATTTAGAAATGATTTTTCAATCTAATTGATTCAAACTCACTTGACGTGTTAACTGTCCTTGGAAAGCAAATGATAGGACCACAGATAGGAAGTGGAATGGTTTGGGATGGAGTGCAGGAGGAGAAAGCAGAGTGTATTTGCACTGATCCTTTCTGGTGCCCCACTGAAGGATGGAGACTGAAACACCAGCTCAGCAGGGACCCAGAGGAGTTTGCAAACAGGAACTGTGCTGAGCAGCAAAGCCCAGCTGTGTGAGATACACCCAAATATCACCCCCACGGGGCCAAAATCTGTTCTTCTCTCTTTTTTTTTTTAGTTCTCAAGATAAATTAATTTCAATAAAACTTTACAAAAATCCTCTGAATAGGTTACAGGGATTTTTTTTTTTTTCACATTTGCTGAATTCACCAGTAGAAATACAGCTTATGAAACCCTTCACTAGTTTTCTGTGTCCCAGTCCACCAGCTTGTAACTGCATTATTCACCTCATGGCAATATGTGTACTTTCAAGGAGTGCACATGTGAATGAAAATGACTTGTGAAACACAGGGAATAAACCACATTTACTGGGCTTTAAGCCTGTAAATGTTTCCTGGAGCTCCAGTCGTAAATGCCTGTGATCTTACTGCTAAAGAAAGTAATAATAAGAGCAGGGCTTGTTCCTGCTCCCCAGTTCCCACATGATTTATAGATTTATTGCCTCTTGCTTTTTGCAGCGTCTGAATTTTGCTGCATTTGGCAAGGATATCCTCAACTAGGGGGTTGCCACTGGTGTGGCTTTTCTTCCCCCACTCTCAGTAAAGAGTAAATGAAAGCAGACTCTAAAGATTTGAGCAGGTGATTGAGAATTGTTTCCCTGGACTGCCAGTTGTTTCCCTTTGTTAATACAACTTGTGTTTACAGTTATATTGCAGATCCACGGGACACATTGTCCAAAATTACCAATCACAGCAGTATTCAAACCATCCAAAATCTCACCTAATACCAATTTTCATTCTGGTTTTTTTTTTTTTTTTAGAGGTGTGTATTTAGCTTTTGGCAGAACTAATTTAGAAAAGGTAATTCATTTCGGAGCAATCACACCAGGATTGTTGAAAGGGGGGCAGTTTAATGAAAATGTTCACAATAATTATGAAATGACCTTTTGCTGTTTATTGAAACATTAATTCTATGAGTGTTCCCTCAAGGAAAAACAAAAGTACCAGGTGGAACAGTAGAGAGGTAAAAGAATATATTAAGGATTCATTTACATTTCTACTTCTTCCAGTATTTGTATTCTCAAATTTAATATTCTGATCCAGCTTTAAACTTCTTTCTGCCTGCTGTGAGCTACTATTACATGGAACAGACTCTTGTGGACCACTCCAGGAACACAATTGACTGCAACTGTGTTTTCTGCCAGGGTTCTGCTGATTCTGGCAGCTCAGAGGGGTGAATCTTCCACAGCCACTGGTCCAGCCAGTGGGAAGACTTGGATTGTGTGTTCCCAACAGGAACATCCATGTATGAACCACGTGGAATTCACACAGAAGGGAGAAAACACAGCACTCAAGGAAGAGCAAACAGAATCATAAAATATCCCGATTTGGAAGGGACTCCCCATTATCCTCAAGCCCAACTCCTGGCCAAGGACAGCCCCGAGAATCCCACGATGTGTCTGAGGGTGTTGTCGAAATATTTCTTGAACTCTGGCAGGTACCAGCAGCCACATCCCATTCCCTTTTGCTGCTGATCCCCAGGAAGGTCAGAGAGTGGGACATGCATATGAAATGGACTGTGGATCCTTCCAGTAACTGGCCTGACACCCAGACATGCAGGTGGGCTCAGATGAATCCCAAGCTCCATGGTCCCTCCTGTAGCTGCCTTGGAGCGCCTCACCCCTCCAGGAATCAGCTCCCCAGGCTTAAATCCCTCTAGCCTTTGGCCCAGACTTCTGTCCATCCTGACACCCGGCTCCCAAGCCCTGTGTCTTCCTCAGGAGCTGGTTTGGCTTGATGTTCAGCAGCACTCACAGCCCGGCTCACCCACACCACGCGTGCACGCCCAGGTTTTCTCCAGATGCCACCACACAGGAGCTCTCCAGCCCGTGGTGCGACTCAGGTTGATGCCCTCAGAGGTGGGAGCCCCTCAGCCAGGAAAATGGTCATGAGTGGGGATTAATGATGGGACAGGATAAACTGCACTAAGCAGGGGTACGGTGTTGCCAGGCCAGCACACTGACCACCCACTGCTTACATGGAACCGGCCCCTTTCATCCCCTTATCTCTTCAATTTCCTGTCCCTGTTCCTCCCCAGCCACATCAGTCCCTCTCTTTCCCTGCTTTTGGTCCTTTCCTTAACCATCTCAGAATGAATTGTTTTGCAGTCCCAGGATGCTTTTCCCCTCCAACCCTCCCCGATCCCCACTCCCCAAAGCAATAAATTCCGACAGACATTCCAGGCCCTGTCCCATTAACTCCTGGTGATGGGTCCAACCCTCTCCCAGGACTGCCCTGGGAGCAGCTGAGGCTCGTTTCTCTGGTCAGATTATTTGGGTTCTTCTGCATTTGTGCAAATCCACCTTTTCTTTGTTTATTTTTTCTCACAGCCAACCACCACCTTCTTTGCCGAAAATCCTGCAGCCACCAGCAGGTGATGCTGCCACCGAAAAAGCTCCTCAGCCCCTGACAAGGTGTGACAGGACTGAGGCTCTGGATCCACAAAGAGGGCTCTGCCTTAGAAATAACATGAGGATGTCCTAAATCTGCCTGTCTCAAAGCACAAAAAAAAAAACTCTTAAGCTTTTATCTTTCAAATTCTTAATGATTTCTGCCGGTTGTGAAGCTGTGAGTACCAATTCAGGCCTGAGTATATTGTAAATAAAATGGTTATAAAGCAGTTTGCAGGCAGTCCTGGCTTGAAAGACACGTTTTAGAGGCGTTTTATATGTAACAAGGAGTTTAGAAACAGGGAGAAGTAGCTGTGGAACCCTTTTGCACTCAGGTGGGGGCAATGCAAGCACTGGGAGAGGTTCACCTGCAAGCCGAGTTCGGGATAGACAGGAAATTTGAGAGTCAGTCAAGCTTTAGAACCGCCCAGTGTGAAAAGCCTTGCTCCTTTTGGATCATTGCCTTGGTACCTTCTGCTTTTATTTTGCCAAAACAGACTACAATTTTTTGCCTAAACATTAGAAAAATGCCGTTCTTTAATGACATTTGTGAAGTGCCAAGGCCTGGGAAGACTCTCCAGAACAGCTGCTGTTCTGACAACACCAGCTTGAAAACGGGAAGGTCTCTTGGGAGCTTCTGTCCTTCAAGGTAAAGAAACACCCAGTGTAACGGTAACTGCAGAAAGAGGGATTCAGGCCTTTGCTGGGAGCTGGGGAGCAGGTCTGGCTGCTGCAATTTAATATAAAGTACAACCTCTCAGCTCCTCTATTGGGGTATTCAGTCACTCACCATGAAAACTGCGGACTCAGTGAGGGGAAATTATTCCTTGTAAAAGTCTGTGTGTGTGAAATTAGACACTGAAAAAGAACCAACTTGCAGTGTATCCTGAACCAGCCAAACTTGAAGGTACCCCATCATCCTTTTGGGAGCACTTAAAGTGAATATCAGAATTCCTCACTGGCTTTGATGGAGCTGCTCTGGCAAAAGGGTAGAAGGTTATCAAGTCTGAGGAACAAAATGCAACCCAAATTTGTTCTCTGGCTGCATTTGATCTCAGATGCTCATTTTTTCTCTTTGAACCTCTTCAATCAGGTGTCTCCATTGGCTCAGAGAGGATCCCAAAAACAGGGACCGAGGCTCAAAGTTTAATGTTTGAATCACTCAGGTTGGTGACATCACTTTTAATAAATTATTTTAGGTTGCAAAATGTAGAAAAATCTGAGTAAAAGCAAGATTAAGGAACATGTATTTCAGTGTCCCTCAGTGCTGTGGGCACTCAGTAAATAGCTTGCAGTCATTTTTGTCCTGAAGAAATACAAAATTATTTCGTGCTGATCTCTTTCTCTGAGCAAAATAATTCCCATGAAAATAAGGTTACATTGATGACTGCCTGTCAAAATTATTAATTAAAAGTTTGATGGGCTTTCAGTTTGATTTTGGTGTCACAACATTATGAATCAGGCCCAACCCCATTAACCCTGATAGACTGGCTCTAGTTTAATTGGTATGATGGGGGAATGGAAACGGAAATGCTCTGAAGAAAAGGAACACATATCTGGAGTCCTGTTTGCTGGAGGGATTCCTGCTTTGCACCACCATGGAACTGCAATTCCTGCCTGGAAATACAATCAAATATGGAACAAAACAGTATTCCAGTGAAAGGGCTACATTTTGTCCATCTGGAGATGCCTTTTTTTTTTTTTCCTGATATAGAAATAAAAATAATTTGGATCATTTTCCTGCATAATTAAACATTTGTCTCATCTGGAATCATCAGACCAGGAATTTTCATCCGGATCAGTCCCCTTAACCTGTGCTGTGTGTAATACTGAGTCACACTCTCAATAATCCACACTATCTCAGCAGAATCAAACCGAAGTTGATTCTGCAAAAAAAAGCCTATAATCAAACAAAATCAACTTTTTTTTTTTTTAAGTAATAGCATATCTGTAACAGTTCTTGCTCCTCAGTTAAGCCCCAAGCAGCTGTTTTAAAACAGCCTTGCACTGGGCACGTTGCTCAGATCATGGGTGGGGTTTGGAGCCACCGGGTCTCGTGGAAGGTGTCCCTGCTGGACCTGGATGAGCCTGAAGTTCCTCTCCAACCCAAACCATTCCATGATATTATTTGGGGCAGATAATCACCTGCAAGGCCGATGCCTAAAGGCAAAGCAAACCTCGAGAGCTGCAAGGGGGGAGGTTACACAGAGCGGTGTCCTGGTCTCTGGTGCAACAAAGGAGACAAGTGGGGAAAAAAAAAACATTGGCCAGGACTAAACTGTGCCTGTGTACAGGTTTCAAAGAGCTTGTTTAAAAGGGGTTTCAGTTAAAATGAGCTCATCACAACAACATTTCCAAGTTGACAGCAGTGATGGTCACCTACAGGTGCTTGAGATGAGAAGATACTGGTTGTCTTGTAAGGCACAGAGACACATCAGGAGAAATTTTGGACTTAGGGGGAATTTCTTCATGGGAAGGGTCGCTAAACATTGGAATGGACTGCCCAAGGAGGTGGTGGAGTCTCCATCCCTGGAGGTGATCAAGGAATGACTGGGCATGGCACTCTGCCATGATCTAATTGGCAAGGGGATGATCAGTCAAAGGTTGGACTCCAGACTCTCAGACTGAAATGACTCTGTGAGAAAGGTTAGATTCAAAGTTAATAAAACATAGACTGAAAGCAGGTGTATTTGTGTGAGAATCTTTCTCTTTTTTTGGTTTTTTTTCAAGTTAAGCAGGACAGGAGAAAAGGGTTCAAGAGTTTGCTGTGACCTGATAGACGGTTTAATTCTTCTTCTATTACCTGAAATGGTTAGAGAAGTTTCTTATTTTAGAGGAGTCACAGAGGGAGATCCATCCAGGAGGTGCAGGGCAGAAAAAGGAATGGCAGGAAAGAGAGGGAAGCGGGGGCAAGGGGCAGTGTGAGCGAGGCTTGGCCGAGAGGAACAGCTGGAGGTGGTGAATTCCAACTGGGAAAGCTTATGGAAACCAGTAACACCAAGAGAGCTGTACAACTTCAGTTCTTGCCGCTCAGCAAGTTATAAAATCCTTAACTGTGGGTTCAGGTTGCTGCAAGAAGCAGAGAATAATTTTCCCCAGGATTAGAACCTGCATTTTAAACTGGACTCCCATCCCTGCTGTTTTCCCTGACTGAAAGGTCACGTCCAGGACCACTGGAGAAGGACATGATCTTTAGATGCCTCCCAGTGTGCCTTCACAGCTGCAGGAGGGAGCTGAAAATCCAACCTGGCTGTGTTCTCCTAGGTTGGTGGGAAGCCTGGCAGCAGCCCAGGAGTTAATAAAATCCCTCCAGGTCCTTGCTGGAGTGACAAGTCTATAATGCAGCTGTAGCCAGCAGTGAAAGGGATAATAGTGTGTAGGCTGCTAAAGTGAGAGCTCTGCAAGGATTAAATCGGCTCCACAGCTTCATTCCCACCTCCCCGAAGTGAGCGGGTTTCATTGTTTGGAAAATGATGCTGTCTCTTCCCTGACAGCACTGGCTCTGCAATCAGGCTGTAATGTGAAGCAATTTCCCAGTTTGTTTCTGTCATGGGGCAGCTGGGAGAAATCAGGGGGTTGCTTATGCCTCATGGACTTTTTTTTTCTGCCCAGGCTGATTGTAGAGAAGGAGTGAAATGGCTCATTTGACACACCACAAGCACATGGACAAAGGAGCCAAGAGGCCCGACCTTCTCCCCAGCGCGTTTTTTAAAGCACTTTCCCTCCAAGGGGCAGGTGAAGAGCTCTGGAGCAGAACTTCAATTAGAGGCAAACGACCACCGGTTGGGATTGCCGGGTAGGAGGTGTGTTATTGCCTCAGACTCTGAGGATTTCTGGGAGCCAGAGTTAATTATAACTCACAGCTCTCTGGCCATGGTGGCTTAGGCAGAGCTGTGGATCCCCTGGGCTGTCTCACGACATCCTATTTCCTTTTTCCTCTGGGTGGTGGAGTGACAACTGTTACAGTGAAGCTGCCTGGAAGGATTAGAGCACAGAGAGACCTTACATACCTGCAACCTTTGGCCGGGTTTCCACGAGCTCCTGTTCTATTCTTGATATCAGCAACGAGGCAGAAACCCCATCAGATGGAGCCAGGCATATCTTAAGATTACTGTTATCAGAACTTCTGGGAAAACTTTCTAGTCCCAGCTACTCAGAATCATGTCATTATTAAGTTTCTAACATCCAGGAGTCACTTAAGAGCAGCAACTGGGATCGGATTATTTGCAACATCTTACTCTGATCAGTAAAATTAAGCTGTGAGCTCCATAAGGAATAATAAATTCCTTATAAATGTCCTCTTCCCCCTTGTCTCTCTTTTCCAAAACAAGGAATTATTAGGAGCCAGGGTTTGGATTTTTTTTTATTATGCAAAGCCTACTTGCTACTAAATAATGATAGGGATTAATTTGGGGGGTTATTTAGTTAATTGGTCAATCATTGCCTGAGATACAGGAATCATAGAATATCCTGAGCTGGAAGGGACCCACAAGGATCCAAGTCCAACTCCAAGTGACATTTCCAAAGTTTCTTAAGGAACAGATTTTTGTATCACCCCCTATCACATTGGTAGGAATTAACCTGGTTTTCCAAGGAAGCACAGGCACATCTTTCCTGTGGCAAGTTTTTCTAAGGCGGGTTAGATGCACGAAATAAGGGATGGAGAAGAGACCACGAGGAGCTTTTATTACTTATTTAAATATGTAAAATATAATTATTAAAAAACCAACACAGAAACCCTCCGGTTAAGCAAACATTCCAGCTCTGAAGGAAGCCTGATTGCCTCGGTGTTGCTGGGTAAACGTTGGTTTAAGACCAGCCTAAATGATCGCCTCAATTTGCAAAGAGAAGGGAGAATGAAACGGACTTCCCCTGATTTGTGGTTGCTAAAGCTCTGGGTCTAAACTTCCTACAGAGCAAACATCAGCTCAAGAATTATCAGCAGCTATAACCTGGGCTTTCTATTGCTCATACGTTATTTCTGCGCCATAAAACAATAAACATCAGCTCTCTGATAGCCCGTGGTCTGAGTCACTGCCAGCACTGAAGTGAAATAAAATCTTAAATAGATCAACCACATGATTTTTTTCCCCTTTGGTTTCCAAAACCCCCCAGTGCTAATGCATGGATTAATACTCAGAATATCTGTAGTGGAGCTTTATAAAAGCAATTACTGAGTAAGACAAGGAGGGTCCCCTCCATGCCCTTCACACAGACATTTATTTCAGTAAAGGCAGGACTCTACAGAACTATTCCTGTGCCCAAAAAATGGTTTGGTAAAGAGAGTTTTCGAGATGCAGGCTGGATTTTTCTCTTCAAAAGCTCACCCGCATGAACAGCTTACAGCCTAACAATCACAGCAGCCAACTGTGAAGCAAAACTGAAGTCAAATTCTGGGGGAAAGAGGCAAAAATTTTGTTCTGTGAATTCAGAGGGGATTGAATCAACACATCCGCGCCCACAGAACCAGCAGCGTCTTCCTTTCCTGCACTTTTGAATGGATATGAAGAATTAAAAGTTAAAAACATTTGCCTAAATGCAAATGTCTGTGTGATATAAAGTCAATATTTGACTCTGTGCTCCCCTAGAGAGGGATCTGATCAGCACCATCGGTGGTTTATGGCACAATTCACTCCACCAGAACACCCAAAAAGCCAGGAAGGATCCCTCTGGAAGTGCTCCTTCGTTCCCACGAGTTTCCCAGGGGCAGCAGCCGAGCTACGAACTGCAAGTGTCTGAAGCCCAAAGAGATGAATCTCATCTGCAACATTTAAACCTCCTCATTTGCCTCAACAAAGAGCTTTCCTTGCTAGAGCCACACGTGGTGGGCACTCGTGTCTGCAATTTCCACACCCTGAAACACCCAGAACTTGAGGGCTAAGGTTGCCAGCAGGAATTTAACAGTTCCTGAACGTTTACTGGGATTTAGCTGAGGGCAAATGTCTCAAGGGCAAGGGAGGATCTTAATTCTACCTCCACTGAGGGTAAGCTTGGAGAAGCACTGAGCTTTCCTCCCTCACCCCTGGAATGAACTTGCCCTGCCATGGATCCTCGGAAGAAAAGAGGGCCAGTTCCCAGTGGATTTGTGACCTCACAGTCCCTGTGTGCTCTGTAGTGCAGGGAATCACTCAGTTTTACCTGAAACAGCCCTTTTTGGCCCAATCAAGCCATATAAATTTTCATTTCTCATACTAGTGACTATGCTAGATTTGAATCTCGGATTCATAATCTGCAAAGACTGTCACAGAATTTGGTGTAATGAAAAGAATTCTCAGCAGGGCCCAGTTTTCTAGGAACGCAAATTATTGGCAAGCCCATACCTGTTTATCTGCTCTGCAATAAAAGTGACTGTGGTGGAGGGAAAAAAAAAATCCTTTGTTCTTTTGTTTCTTCTGATTCCTTCTCTGCAATAATACCTTGTGTTCCAGGACTCCAACAGGTGCCTGGGAGAGAGCAACAAGAGCATCATTGATTTGGGATTTAGTGGATAATCCAGCCTGAATATCCCCCCTCTATAGGATTAAAGACACAAGTTCTTCTGCCCTGATTAAACTTTCCCAACTGTGTATCCCAGCCTACAGCAGGATGGGAACCTTTATGAAATTTGGGGTGGATTTCTGATGCAGATGGTGTCCTTGTTAAGCTAGAACAGGATTGATCTGTGTGTTAAAAGGTTTTCCTGAAGATCCAGGTGTAAAAATAGAAGAAACGTAGTGAGCCAGGCTGCCAGTGTCAGTAATGAGTCAAGTGTCACAGAAAAACTGCTGCAAACAAAAGAAAAACTGATCTGAAACTCCTTAAGGGTCCTGGGCTATTATTTTAAGGATAAAAGTTCCTTTATCCACAGAAAAAAAAAGAGGAGCAATTTTTGCTTTTTAGAAGCATCTGGCTTTTTGTTTGATAGAACTTGAGATGAATGCGATATTCAGTTTCCTCACAGATTTTTCCTTCTTTATCATCCCAAATATTAATTGTAAGCAGGAGCACTTCACTTTTGTGGGTTTTTCTCTCGTAGACCAAGGAGGGAAAAGTTCTACATATAAAAATCACTGACTTTTTAACCTCAGGGACCATTGCAAGCACAACCAAAGCAGAGCTTTTCTTTTATTATACCTTTAATGTTTCCAGGAGGGTTAAATGTCATCCCACAGTCACAAAGCGAGGGAAAAGCAAACAGAAGAGACCCAAAAAATAATGCACTGGGAAGCATCATGAGAAGGTGCAGAACTCTCACACGTAGTGGTTAGAAACAGAAAAGCTAAGAAATTGGATTTAATGCTTCAGCACAAACAGGAATTTCAAAGGGAACAATTTAAGGAAATTTGAATTTTCAGTGAACAACTGAGAAGGGCACAGGAATAATGGAATTACCCACAGGAATTGCAGTCTAGGATTGTATCCAACAGCACATTCTGCAAGAACTTTTCTTTGCCTTTCAAGGGCTTTGTTGAAGAATTCTCATCACTTTGGTGGTCTGAGGTACAGGGCTGTGTGTATTTTTTAACAGTTATATCAGAGATCCAGAAGGAGTAAATGATCTTTGTCCCCTCGGGGCGCAGCCCCTCATCCAAAGAGCTTCTTGTAAATAACCAATGGTTTTGTGCTAATTAAAGTGAACAAATCTAGGAATGGCTTCAAATACATGGCCAAAAACATGCCAAAAAAGTAAGAATTCAGCTGAAAGGAGAGTCAAACCCACCAGTGTTTCAGCTCTGCCCTGGTGCTGAAGGGTTTGCTTGGCTGAAACTGTGACATCTGATTTAAAAACTAATGGATGGTTCCGATCCTAGAGTAAATAAATAAATAAAACCAAAACCAAACAAACAAACAAAAACAAACCCACAAAAAAAACCAAAGCAAACCACAAAAAACCAACCAACCAACCAAACCAAAAAAAACAAAAAACAAACAAACAAACAAACAAACCAAACACAAACCCACAAAAACCAACCAACAAAGAAACCCACACAACCGCCCCCCCCAAACCGAAGAAAGCTCAGTGAGATCAAAGATATTCATTGGATCAAGCCCTGGGGATTTATCCCAGAATATTATCAGTTATAGAAACTCAGATTGAAAAATCACAAGATTGTGTTAAAAAAAATGCAAAGAAATTAAAAATATAAACCCAAAAGAACTTCTGAATTCCTTCAGAGTGGAAAAGGACACTGCAGCTTACTTTATTTAGTGCAGGTCTCCCAACAGTTAGAGATGTTGAGGTCTTTTTATTCCATTATTAGTTTGTTTAATGAAATAAAAAACCTGCAACAATTCCAACGTGTAATTAAACACTGATCTCCCTCCGAAAAGTACAACTTTCTTTAGAAAGTGTTGCCTGAATGCAACCATTTCATCCATCACTGCCAATGACAACTCCTGGAGACGTGTCAAAAAAAAACCCCACCCCAAAAAAAGACAGGACAGATCCAGGCTCAGCATGTTCTGTAACAACATAATTGACACAACCCGGAGGAAAAGGATTTGTCAGACACTGTCAGCCCCGGCAGCTGCAGGCTCTCAATTTTCGCCAAATTATAAGGTTCCTTCTGAGTACTTTTTGTAACAGAGGAGAGAGAAGAAAAGAAAGAAAGAAAGAAAGAAAGAAA
>JAWMRA010000078.1:1593816-1615267 GCA_035584735.1 Pseudotriccus pelzelni | reverse complement strand
TGGCCTTGGACACTTCCAGGGATCCAGGGGCAGTCACAGCTTCTCTGGGCAACCTGTGCCAGGGCCTGCCCACCCTCCCAGCCAGGAATTCCTTCCTAATATCTGATCTAATCCCACTCTCTTTCACTTTGAAGGTGTCATTCCAGTGGAGAACCAGGCAGCAGAAAAATGGGAAGAAACCACTAATTCCACGAGCCTGATTTCTTCCAGCTCTTTGATTTTTACCTTATTCTGGTTCCTGATCCAGGAGGGTCCTCTCAGTCCTGGCCCACAGAGCACCTTTCCCAAAGCACAGCCTGAACCCACCACATTCCAGTGGTGGGAAAGCTGAATTTTCTGTCACATCAATTGCTATAAAGCTGATGGATTGGTGCCTTCAGGGCTGAAAGGTGGCTGAAATTGGCCAAAAAAAAAAAGTTCACAAGCTCTGAGCAGGGACTGACTGACCTATTTCCAGTCAGAGACCAGGCTAATATTCCAACAGCCAACTGCCACATCCCAATTACTCACTTCCTGTAAAAGGACCAATGGGACTGTGCTACATCTTATTTCACACACTTCAACACTTCAAAATACAAGTTTTGCAGGAAAAGCCCCTGTAACAGCCTTTGAAATTAAAGAGGAAGATAGTTAAAGCTGTAAAAAGATTATATCACAGCCTGCTGCCATCTCTTGCTTGGATAACAAAGTTTCTATACCCATATTTATAAAGGCATTTATGTAGTTCAGCTGATGCCACACAGAACACTAAAGGTGCCTTCAAAAATGAGAAGCTGATCAACTTGGTTTTGGTACAATCAGTTGATTCAAAACTTTAAATGAAGACAACCATTAGAAAAAAAAGCCATTTATTAGATATATGTACATATATACATGCAAAATGATTTTATACACATTTACACAGGTTCAATTATTAATACAGTGCAAAAAATGTCTAAAAAGGTACCAGCCCACCTTCTACAAACTCAACAGGTTTTTGGGAGAAAAGGGGGGGGGGAACCCATGGAAAATTATCAGCTTCATAAAGTGACTAAGCACTGAAAATCTGGAAATTACTGGAGTTTATTCTTTGCCAATTTTCTTGTGCTGAGCTGCCGGCTGAGGAAAAGAGTTTCCAACAGATTTATCCTGCAAACTGACAGAATTAAGAAGATGCAATTCAAACCACATTAAACAGTTTAAAGTGGAACCAAAAGGGATGGATTCCTCCCTGGGGATTTGATTCAACACAGGAATAATCCCACGTTGTGAGTCAGACCTCATGTACTCAGACTGCAAGTCATTCTTTTTTATGACATCTTAAAGCACTGAGACCCTTGTAAACTATTCTCTTCCTCTTGCTGCTCCAGCAGGAGAAGGTGTTTAACTGTATAAATGCCACGTGGATGGGGGAGCCACTCCCAAAACCAACATTAAAACCAAAAGTGGGGCCAGCTCCGTGAGCTCTGCCTCATCCTGGAATCCCAATCCACACCTACAAAGTGCACAGTGTTAGTGCACACAGACTAATCCATGGAGATTCCTTAAAACGGGTTACACGTATTACAGGGAGGGGAAAAAAAGGTTGCAAAGGGATTAACAGCAAAGCAGAGCTTTGGTAGGAAAGGTCTAAAGGTCCAGTCGCATCCTCCAATCAATCCACAAAGCAAAGAAACAGCAGTTTAGGCAAAGGCAGAACTGAACCAGCAGGTTTGGTTTGATTTTACTGAGGCATTTTAAGGAAAAAAAAAATTCAATTCAAGCTGAATTTTACCTTTATCCACTTTATGCTAATCACACGAATTACAATTATCATAACCTTGCTGTAGCACTGCTGCAGAGCTGTGGGTGACATCAGCTGGCCCGGGGATCTGTCTGATGACACAGCAAACAGCTGGATGCTTGGGAAGCATCAGGAATGTTCCAGCTTCTTCCAGTTCAGCTTAGTCCAAGCATGAGGAACGGCCCAGCTGTAAATGCTCCGTGTGCCTGACGCTGGAGCAGCCTGGCTTCAGCCAAGGGAGAGGAAAGCTCTTTTGGATTATTTAGCCAGGTTTAGGCTAAAAAAGCAGGAGCAGGGAGTTGGGTCATGTCACTAAAGTCATTTTCCCAAAGTTTTGTCCACCTGAAGTATAAAATCCTCCATCCTTTCCGCACGGAATGATTCCCCATGATAACCCCACTGGGCTGACACCCAGTTTTCTGCTCCTACAATCAGATCCAGTATCCTTAAAGTGCAATATTTCCAGTATCAGATTTTTTGGGGTGTTATTTTTTTTCAGATTTTCTTTTTTTAAAAAAAAACAACTTGTAATCCAAACTCATGGCTTAGTTCCCACGAGGTCTCCAAAAGAACCTTCCCAAGGAAAACTGGGGCTGACCAGCATGAAAAATTATAGGAGTATATAAATTGTAACTCCTCACATCTGTGGGGTCACCTGGGTGCCTTCAGGACAGTGGCTGAGTTCTGGCTTCACTTCTCCACTCAAAGAGAACTGGGATAATGACAGACAAACAACTTTAATCCATTCCCTTATTACAACTTTAATCCACTTCCCTCATGGCACACAGCTCCAGCTGAATTCTTACTGGCTGGCTAAAATATCCCTCCATCATTCCAACCACACTGTTCCTCACATTTAGAGGCCTTTACGATGTTAGTGTTACAGTAAGTGCAATGAAAAAGAAATATCTACATTTTCCTCCCGGGAAAAGCTCTGGAATTAAGTCCCTTGATGTCCTAGAAACTGGTCAGGCTGTAATGGGCAGTCAGCTGCATCCAGAAGTGATTCCAAAGTACAGCACTACAAATTTCTGGTCTCGTCCTCCGCTGATATTCGTGTTTGCATGCTGAGATTTTGGGAAAATTGACTGGGATACAAGAAAGCAATTTTTTTTTAAGTGTTTCTGCAAAGAAACACGACTCAGCTGCATGTCAATTAATCTCTTTGCAACCAGAGGTAGAGATTATGTGAGAGGAAAAGAAATCTTTGGTGAACAAAACGAGGCGACCGGAAAGGAAAAAAAAAAAAATTCTCAAGAACAAAAACAAAAGGGAAATTGTAGGACCACAATTCCACAATAACACACCTACAAGCCCTCTACATCTCGATTTGAATCCCTACAACCCTGCTGCATCGAAATGCTATGCATTTTTCTTTTAACAGACAGCCCTAAATTATTCATCTATGTTCTAAAACGCCCAGCTGCACCCGGATACGTGACATACCAGCACATCCAGTGCAGCAGCGGGGAAGAATTCCAGCTCTGCGGTCCTATATTCCAAAGTGCCCACTCAGAAACTCAGCTGAGTGTAAGGACTCCACTAACCGAAGGTGTTTTACAGAATGAAGAGAACCTGCTCTTGGCTTTCCCCTCCTGGAAACGGGTTTTTGCTCACCAGCCACACGCTGTTTCTTTTAAAAAGGTGAAGGAGTCAATGGCCTGGCACAAGCAGGCTTGGAAGATTTATTATCCATACAGACCGAGCAAACATGGACTTGCCCTTGCACTAAAAGTGACCTTAACCAAGGAAACTAAGGCCACTTGAGCTGAGAGATCACTCACTTGGTTTATTTTATGCTGCCCAAGCACTGTTGCAATTAACCACTGAGCACACGCTTAACTACAACGTGCAGTTTAGCCAGGAGATATTTATAGCCTTTATGGTTTTTAGAAGAGCCACAGCCTGTTCCTGCCCTGCAAAACCCAGCCAAATCACCCTGAAACTCCCCCTAACCATTTTTCCCACTGACTGTGAACTCACCCCATTGCACCAAACGACTCCTTGACTTACACTCACCAAGGATCTTAACCCTCCACAAATTCCAGAGACGGAAACGTTCCCCATCACTTTTATCTTCATGTTACTACACCGTTTCAGAAGCAGGGCAAGACAAATGTGACCTGCCAAACTGTCACAAAGCCAGGAAGACAAATGGCAGAATGCTGCGTGGACGGTGTAAGCCGAGGTGTAAAAGCCTGTTTGTTGGTGGTAAGAACCTCCCTCTGTCGATGCCACCTGACAAGATGTCCCTCGCGCCATCACCAGGTTACGCACAGCTACACTCCCCACTCACCGCGTGTCGGACACGATTCCAGCATCCCACTTATTTCCAGTTGCTGGGAACCACCCTCCTTGCAACAGCCATTGTCACAAAACCCTAAAAATCCCCCCCCACCCCAAGCTGTTTTTGGCCAGGTGAATACAAAAAAGAGAAACCGACCAGTCGTAAAAATCGAGGAGCAAAGCCCAAGTGTCTTTTCATACACCACAGTCAGGCTGTTTCTCCAGGAGCTGCCTTGTCAGGATCTGGTAGGAGGAAAGGGATGCCACTCCCATGTGGAAGGCGATTTGCCACAGGTTCCTTAATCCATACAGGTGGATGTTGCAAAAACAGACACAGAAAAGGAGCACAAATGTCTTCACCTTCCTGCCAGAGCTGTAGAAGAGGTACAAGTAACACTGCAAGAGGAGCAGAGAGGCAGTGTTAGGGCTGAACTACAAAAACCTGGGGATACAGCGGGAATTGCTGCTCGGGGCAGGTGGAACCCACTTGCTGAGGATGTGTGAAGAGCACAGCAACCTTTTCAGGAGCAAACTAACAGCTCCAAGTGCTGACAGAAGAGTCCCTTTTTTTAACTCAGGCAGCAACAGCTCAGCCTTTCTCACTTCGGGTCACAGTTTCCAACTGTGCCGGTGCCACAGGCAGGGATCACTGCAATTTATGCACAGCCATTTTGGGAAGGTGCCTGCCGTAAATCCAAAGGATGAGAGACAACATTCCTTCACTGAGCTTCCCTGGCTGCAGGTACTGACTGAGAAAAGAGCAGGACAGAGACTTTCTTTGTGAAAAGCCACCTGCACCAAGAATTTAGATCTAAATTAATATGTTCACCTTAAAGCTCTGCCCTGAGCAGAGCTGTGAGTGCTGAAAGACACTGAACTGTACCATAATACAATAAATAACCTCTCTGCAAGTTTTAAACACCATAAATAAATAGCAGCCTGCAGAGAGTGGTCCTCAAACCATCAATTCAAATGCAACAGCACAAGGCAATGGACACACTGTGGGCATTGTTATTCCCAGTAACCCAACTGCTGCAGATTCCTGGGATGGCAGGCTAAAAAATTCAGATTTTCCAACAACACATTGTTGGAAAATAACATTAAGTTAAAGGCTGTGCCGCACTGTTTTAGGAATTCAAGGAATTTTTCAGGAAAAACTGGAGCAGACTGTATTTTCCTCAAACACTTCTGGCGTAAGAAAGTCGGCAAAAAAAACTCATTAGAGAAAAGAAAAGTCTGAGGAAATCAAGCACTGCACTTGCCACCAGGATTGACTGTAATTTTCAATGTAAATTAAAACATTTTCAACAATGTTGCTGAAGATTCGCTTAGGCCTTTCAAGGTGGTTGTGCTACAAAAGCCCATCACTAAGTTTGGCACTGACAGAAAGACATTCATCCCTTTGGAAAAGAACCTTCTTTGGGAGAGCATTTATTTATCCCACTCAAATGCAACTTGCCAAGGGTCAAATTGTGCCTTTAACTGTATTTATGCCATTTTAGCTGCCATTCTGTGCCATATTTAACTGTACTTCCAGTGATCCCACTGGAATGCCTCAGTGGAATCGTTCAGGTAGGATGTTAAAAACCTCTGCTTAGCTGAAAATCACCCTGCCTTGTGCATTAGAATATGAAAATAATCAGAAAGAATCTTATTGACAGTGGACATACCTGAAAAACACAGGCTAGAAAAGGTACAAAAAAAGCTATCACATTCCCAATTCCTTCATGGTCCTCCTGTTGGGATTAAAAGAAGTGACAAACAACTACGTCAGGCACAGTTTTTAGCAAGTGCTGCTTGATATTTGAGAACACTATAAAAATAGTCAAGTACCTCTCATCTGAGTTTATGCTGATTGACTGTAACGGTGTTAAACACCAAGATCAATATCATTGCAAAAAAGACACCAAGAACTCAGGCTTGTGTGACAGTTCCTGCTAAATAAAACTGTGTCAGCACACAGCCAGGACACTTTTGCTTTCAAAATGTTGTTTGCAGTTCCATGTTCATTTAAAAAAAAAAAAAAATTACAGAGAAGGATCTAAAATAAAATATAGGAATAGGAGAGGGGGTGAAAAAAAAATAAATTCAGCCAGGCTGGCAAGAATAAAATATTTCTACAGATTTTAAGCAGAATAAAAGGCAAAATGTTGTGATATACAACTAAATACAGCAGGTCCAGCAGGTGAGTTAGCCAGCAGAACTGCCACCCTCAACACGGTTACCCAAGGAATTCTCTGCCTTTGGCTCATTCCCAGGATTCAGTGCCATCAGAGGTACCTGAAATGAATATTCTGCCAGGTGGACTCCTCGGATGAGGTTCAGAGCTCCACACATGATGTTCAGAACCAGTGACAGGATCCCCAGGGGGGTCACAGGCTGCATTCTGTAAGAAGGGACTTAAAAACAGAAAACCAGACATTAATGATAATTGGCACTATTGCTCTGAATCTTCTAACAGAAAACAAGCCAAATCTGCTTTTGTGGGTTCTAAACATTTTCAAAACCTTTCGTGCTTGCTCCAGAGGAGACTAATTATGAACAGAAAAACCATTTTTTGCTGTTGAATTATACTGTTCTGTTCTTCAGACACCCAGAAATCAGCAAGAGCTCTGGAGTATTTTTTACACAGATCAAGAAGAGAATTTTTCTTGACCCACTTCGCATCAGTGTCTTGCATTATGGTGCACAGAGATATTTTTCAAGTGTTTATTACAGCAGATTAGCACCTTTAGCACACCTCACCCGGTCAGCAGAAAAAGCCTTTCAGCACCCAAAGGTCTGGGAAAGGGCTTGGATTCCTGACACCCATAACAGCAAGACAGCAACTCATCTCCTCCTTAACCACTAATTATGTAGTCCTTTCCAAGGGCTCAGGCTGCCCACATTCCCCAGGTAGGGAATTGTCTGCCTCCTTCCTTTCTCACCTTCTCCACCACTGCTTAACACCCACACTCCCCAACACCCTTTCTTCAGGATAATCTCATTGATAAGACCCCTAATTAAGGTCAAAGCAATTACCTTAAGTGTGTGTTTAACTTGGGAATCTGTTGCCTCTAATCCTGGGCTGTCCCAAAGCCCACTTACTGTTTTCCCTGGCTCGCCCAACAACAGATTCCACCCCTGGACAACTCACCCACGTTTCATCCCTGCTTCTGGGTCACCACAAGTAGGACACTGCCAGCTTAATAAAAAAAGGGGAATTTGCAGCTCACACACCAAATTCAAACCCTCTCCTGCACTACAAGACACAGGAGGGAATGAATCGAGCCCTCAAGAAGCCTCCCCAGCTCTCAGGATCATCTCCTTCCTGTCCAGGTGTATCCAGATCCTGACAGTGAAACTCTGGCTTCATTTCAGTGTCTTCTGCTTCAAGAGGTTTGGAGAGATGGATGTAAAAAAAAATCTGGTGCCAAATTAACAGAGGGATGTAAAGCATCTTTTCTAAGGCTCTCTGTAATTAATTTGTCTGGCACACACTCACACATCCATAACTTCAGCTCCAAAGCAACTGCATTAATTCCATTGGATATGTGTCACTTTTTGGACTATTACTGTATATTATAGTCAGAGTGGTGTAATTCTGTTATCAAAGGCAACTTGGCTTTTCTTTTTGCTAGCAATGACATTCAAGGCCCAAACAGTGCCCTGAACAGAAGCTGTGGCAGCATCTTTGTTCCCTCACTGACCCCAGAATTCAGTTTCCTGCTATTTTTGATCACTTAAATCATGTTACAGCTCTCTCTCTCACACAGGAATTTCCAAATAAAGACTCTTTCTTTTCCTCAGGTTCTAAGATTTACTTCAGAGGCACAAAATGTCTCTCAAACAAATTAAAATTGTCAGGCACAAGTTGTCATTCATTGAAAAGGATCCTGCAAACTACCCGTGTCAGGAGTTCCCTGTCCCCAGGGAAGAACAATGCAGGTCTCCAGATATTCCTTCTGCAGCATGGAATATTATGTAAAAGTTACAGTTTCTTTAGTCCAGGAGGATAAAAAGAATTGCTGTCACAGATGCAGGGGAGACTAAAATATCCAGGGCTCAGAGCTTGGATTCTATGAAAACTGATGTCGAAGTCATAGAGCTTCATTTCTGCCATTCAATTCTGAGGTTTAAGTCACAAACTGAAACTGCACAGAAAAGTGAGATGGGTCCTGCTAAGGGAAAAATTATCACACTTCCTTGTGTGAATTCACTCTTAATTTGAAGAGGATTTCCTATTAGGATGGCTTATTAAAGTAAATAAGGCAACAGGAGACTACAAGCACTTAGCCCAAGACAGTGCAATTTTGCACAAGCACAAATAAATTTTATCTGGGTTTCAAACTGATTTGATTCTTCAAAGTGCAGAAGTTGTGCATTTCAGGGCACCAGATCCACACAGAAACGCTTGGGAACTGTGGGTTATGCAGCACCCCCAGGCAAAATGCACCTGCAGGTTTGAACTTGCACAGAACAGCTCCGTGAAAACACCCTCACACAGGGAAGAAATCAAAACCTCTGCCCAAAAAAGATTTTGTGAGCAGAGGCCTCTGCCCGTTTAACACCAACACTCTGTGCTGCCTCCTCAGGGCCCAGCACCAGGGTCTGGCACTGAGCCACTCACTCAGACCTCTGGATAAGGAGCACCAGGAGTGAGAAATGAAATCAGACAGTTTAGAATAAAATAGAAGCACACAAAAGACAAGAGGCGTGAGACAGCTTCAAAAAACACCTTAAAACGGACTCTGAAGGACGCCCTGTGTGCCTACAAAAGATTAAGAACACTCATCAAGAGGAGCTGCATCATTTCCCAGCTCGTTTACTGGACAAATTGCACAAGTTGTTCTGCTTCCCAGAGCCAGTTCTGAGGAGAAAACTCTTCAGAGAAAGCCACTGAGACCTCACATTTGTGCTGTTCTCGTGTCCTCCAGGGCACCACCAGCTGCGCCCACACCATGGCACGAGGTGAGGCAGCAGCAGCTGGGCCTGGGGAGGTGTGGATCGGTGTAAGGGCTTTTCCAGCAAGAGTTGGGCTGGGTTTAGTGAACAGAGGAAGGAACAAACAGAAGAAGGGAAATAAAACAGAAGGAAACTCTTTTTTCCCATAAATACTAATGAGGACAAAAGTGCCCTGACTTCTCCACCCCTTTTCACACTAAACTGAAGAGCCAGGGGATTAGCTCACATGGGTCCAAAAAATCCAGGAGCCAGCTAGAGCCATGTGAGGAGAAAGATGTTCTGAACATCCATGGATTGATCCATCTGCACCAGGGAATCCATGGATTGCTCTATCTGCACCAGGGAACCCATGGATTGACCTATCTGCACTAGGGAATCCACGGATTGATCCATCTGCACCAGGGAACGCATGGATTGATCCATCTGCTCTAGGGAATCCATGGATTGATTTATCTGCACCAGGAAACCCATGGATTGATCTATCTGCACTAGGGAATCCATGGATTGATCTATCTGCACTAGGGAATCCATGGACTGATCTATCTGCACCAGGGAATCCATGGATTGATCTAGCTGCACCAGGGAATGCAGACACTATGAAATCCTGCTCACCTGCAACCACAGCACTTCGAGAACAGCAGGGCCATCACATAAATAACATTAGTTTGGGAACAAACACTGTGCACTCAGCTAAACTTAGAGCAGCAAAGTAGGGATTCGGCTGGTAGGGAATGATGAGAGGGGAGAGCCATAAGCCAGGAAAGCCGACTCCAGAGGAGGGAAACAGATGATCACAAACATGATCCTTAAAATAAAGGCAGAACAATCTGTGAGAGTATTTGGGTTAGAGCAGAGAGGAGAGCCAGAAATAAAAAGCCAGATGGAAAGCAATTAGGAATAGGGGGGAACGGAAAATGTATTTCTGATCTGTGGGCACAGACTGGATTGCAAATATTTACTGGCACTGAAGCTGTTCAAAAGGGAAAAAAACAGTGCAAAGAATTTCTACACCCTGTCACATCATGAAAAGATTTAACCTTCAAGCACAGCTCTGAGGAGCACTCACAAACCTGACTGGCAAATACAGGCCTTTTACTTCTATTTTTAATTCCTCCTGGCCACTGCCCTGCTATATTTTAATTTAAAATACCTATGTCAAATTAGATTCCAGCTCATCCATCACAAAGAATAAGATTGAACAAGCGGAACTTAATTTTATTAGCGTTTCATAAGCCAAGATGGACAAAAAAAAAAAGAGAAAAAAAAGGAGGAAATACAAGCTCATGGCACTCCAGCTGCATCTAAAACACCATGTTAATAGGATTAAAACAGGGAAGGGTTTAGTGGTGGACTTGGCAGTGTTTGGTTTCCTGTTGAACTCGATGATCTTAAGGGTTTTTTCCAACCCAAATGGTTCTGTGATTTCATCTGTGGAGGAGGAAGGCAGGGCTCTGACTATGCAACTGAAGCACAAGTAAGACGAACCATTTTTATGGTAAAGAAGCAGAGGTTGGAACTTTACCAGCAGGTAAAATGTCAGGTTTTGGTACAGAAAAGTCTCTTGTGTGTTGTTTATACAAACACACAAATCCTCTTTCAGAATTTTAGGCAAATGCACTAAATTGTAAAGAATAAGGTCAAAGGGGAAAGCAAAGAGGGGAGAACAACTCAAGGCAGTCTGGCAACATGAGTTTTACCCTCCGCTCATATTCTCCTCATTTTTTCTTGCCTCAAGACTGAAGAAACTCATTCAGACCATAATTATGTATCTTCTATTACGAGTTTGCACAAGCAATGAATCCTCTGAGCTCCTCTTGCCACAGAAGTTTGAACAAACAAGGATTTTAAAAGCTGGAGAATTTAACATGGCAAATACCAAGCCCAGTTAGAAACAACTTCCCATACAAAGAAGCAGATCTAAGGCTGGATAAAGACACCACCACAGGTCCTTAAAGGCACTAATTACCTTTACCTGCCGGGATTTGAATTCCAAATGTTGCCTCCTATGATAGAAGAGTCTTTTTTTTGCTTCATAAACCCGATATAAACACGTATTTCTCCACACAAAAGGAACCTGCTGCGTGCCATTTGCAGACTGAGGGTCAGGAGATCTGCTGTCACCTTGTGTAGTAGTAACTTACCAACCTCCACATGGACTCCTGAGGGCCCACCATTGGCCACCCCATTCAGCAGCTCCGTGTCCTCCAGTTTCAGCTGAACTGGGGGCTGGAATTTCAGCTCCTCCTCCACCTTCTGCCAGTTGGCCTTGGCTCGAGAGCCACGGGTGCTGTTGAAATGGAATTTCACCTTCTGAATGACGTTATCTGCAACAATCAGAGAAACCTGCTTCAGTCAGCTCTGCAAAAGTTAACTGCTTAATTATTAACCCTTAATGTTACTGAACCTGAATTAGGGAAGTTCTTAATCATATCATGGCGGTCTTTTTGAATTGTTTTTAATTTCATCATTTCTTTACATATTAGTTTTAGATATAAAATTCCACTGCTGGTTAGGGGAAAAAAAGTACTTCTTCAAGGTACTGTACATCACAGAATCCTACAATGGAAGGACATTAAAGATCATCCAGTTCCACCCCCTGCCATAGGCAGGGACACCTTCCACTAGCCCAGATTGCTCCAACCTGGCCGTGGACACTTCCAGGGATGGGGCAGCCACAGCTTCTCTGGGCAACCTGTGCCAGGAACTCCCCACCCTCACAGCCAAGGATTCCATCTTAATATCCCATCTAAACCTGTCCTCTTTCAGCACCCACTGCCTTCTGGACACTTTAATCTCCACACCCTGCCAGTGGACAGCAAACCAGTTCTCACACCCCAGGGTAGATGTCATCTCATATCTTAAACTACCCACAAACTACCACGAGAAGCAATTCCTGTGTTTTAACCACGTCAAGGATTTTTCCAGCACTGAGGGAAATTAATTCAATCCATATCCAGGTCCTGAAGCTGCTCAGACCAGCAGAGGCAATCCCACAGTGATTCCGTGGATGTCCAAGCCACAGATCCACACACAGATCCCTCTCTTTCATCTCTCACTCCTTCAGTTGAACACCACTTGCAAGCAAATCCCTTTCCTGTTGGTTTGACAGGAGCTGTGCTGAGTCTAAGCAGGGAATTCCTCCAAGAACTCACTGTGGGTAGGGCTATTTCCTATTTAATTATGGAAAGATATGGGCAAACTCAAGGCATTTCAACTGCTTAGGGGAATAAAATGCAGAAACATTTATCCTATAAGTAAAATCCACATCAAATATTGCACAGGTTGTCCACAGCTACTCCTGGATATGATATATATGTAATACCTATAAATGTAATTCTATATTATTTATATATTATATAGTATTTACATGTATTATTATATATTATTTATATTGATGTATTTATTTCCATAATACTGATGTATTTATTTCTATTATTTATATATGTTTTATATATGGTTTAAATATTCTATAGAAATATATAATATTTATGTACTATTTATATCTATGTATTTATTAGTTAATTACATATTCCTTCTATTCTAAAACACAGCTTAAGCTCTAGTTATGTTGTGCTGGAATACACAGGGCCATGAGCATTCTGTAGGGAAAAATCCTGCATTTTACCATGTCAGCCTGTTGAGAAGGCAAGAATATCTGCATTATTCTATATGTATAATATAGAATAATTATAAGTATTATTAATAATTCAAATAATAATAAACAATAATAATATCTGCAACTATCAGACAAAAGACTAAAATCTCAGGCATCAAGTGCTTCTGAGAGCCAAACACAATGAAGAAGATGATTAAATAATTAAATCAGCAGCAATATTAAGTAAACTCAGTAACAAAGCAGAATACTAAAAATAAAAGTGTGGTTTTTTCTTAAAAAAAAAAGACCCTCATGCAATTAAAAGAGGGTAGAAATTACCCAATTCTTACTCAAGTTAAAAAAAAAAAAGAATAATGTGGATCTCAACCTAAAATTACATCATGGCTGTAACTTGCCCAGCAGGGAATCCACCCAAAATCCAAGAAGGCAACTGTTTAATAAGCTTTCCTTGTGGATTTCTCAACCTTTTAAGCAGGAGCTTAAAAAAAAACCTGCTACAATCTGCACAGAAGGGTGCAAACCCACTGCAGGATTTCATCCTCTCCCTCACTGCGAGGGATTTGGGTGTGAGGTTCAGTAGAGCAGCCCCTACTTGGCAAGAAAACAATTTATATCAGGTTAAAAAAGAAACTCCAAAGCGTTATGAGGTTCTAAGTCAGGCCAGAAATAAAGCTGCCCACAATAATCTGTTCTGTCTCCCAGTAATCTGCTCTGTCTCCCTTTTTATCCTGTTCTCATCTGTCTCCACCCATCAGATTTTTTAATTCTGTTAGAAAGTGTCTGAGATATCAATTTCTTGTTCTTCTGTGCTGGCTCATTAATCACCACAGCACTGTGTCCATAACAGATGAACTCTCTGCCACTACACACCCAATAATCCAGTAATTTAAGGCATTAAGATCTTCCCCCTTCCTTGCAATCACAAGCTAAAACTCATCTCTCAAATGAGTTTAAGTAAATTTCGTCATTTTTTCCTTCTTAATTTCTTGAATAAATGTCTCCTCCTAAACTCAGTAATTCCAAGGCACCAGGATGCCCTTTTAAGAAGCAGAATTCCATGATGCTCCAACTGCTAACAGGAACAAGCACTGCCCACCGAGCAGAAAGCTTTGCTACAACAAATGAAAATAAGCAAAATACGTCTAAAAATATCAATACATGTAAATATGTGTGTGCATAAATATAAAGCCACTGTGTGCTGATATATCATAAAATGAATAATATATATATTTGTACAGACCATTTCTATAAATACAATACATAAAATATGAAGCACAATATATAAGTGCATCCTATATATTTATAGGGAAGTCTGTAAATATATCTGTTCACTAAACCGAGCAGGAGCTTTGTGGCTGTGGTGCCGAGAAACAAGACTTCAAAACACCCAAACACAGGCAAAGGCACACCCAGCTTCACTTTCACAACCAGGCTTTGGCCAGGAGACATTATTTAACACGATAAAAGTAGCAAGACACAGAATTTTTACGGTTAGAGAGCGAAGTCACCAACCAAATTCAATGAAGGCATATGGCCTGGAAGCCAAATTGATGCTGGTTGTGTCGTAGGAAGCAGCAAATTCCCAGCAAAGCTCTTCCAGGAAGCAGAAGGCCATGATGGTGGAGTAGCTGCTGGAACAGATTGCCATGCAGGCAACATCCCCAGAGGAGAGGAAGCTGGAATAGAGGAAAAAAAAACCAGTAATCAACATAAAAATGTAAAAGTCCTGCTGAACATGAGGATTAAACTGTGCTTTCTGTCAACACAGAATGTACAGACCGAGCTGAAGGAGCAGACTGCAAAAATAAATATATTTTCTGTTGTCATAGACCTGCAGCCCCTGGAGATTTCATTATTCTTAGACAATTATTTATTCTTAACTCATCCAGGACACTGAATATCACGACACAGACTTTATTAAATTGGTACATCAGCACAAATCGAGGACATTTTCTCCCAGGCTGGCTTTAAAAATCACATCAATAAGGGACAAGGTGGCCAGAAAATCAACTTCGAAAGAACCAGCACAAGAAAAATTCTACTCCAAAAGGGGTTCCTCTAACACTGAAGCCATATTTATGTTGAAGGTGCCCAAGTATATGTCGAAGTTTCCCATATTTATGTCGAATACTCCCATATTTATGTCCAAGTTTCCCATATCTATCTTGAACTTCCCACTTAGAGATGGGCCCAATTCCTTCCAGGAACCTCATCAGGGAGATCTCTTACAGCCCAGCCCTCTGTCAGCAGTAATTCAGTCACACACCTCAGGTTTGAAGCTGAAACATCTCTCTCCCTGGATTTTCCCTCTCCTATTATCCATATATTTCATCCCAGCTTCCTTTAATTTCTATTTTTACCCCAGTTTTATTTGTTTGTTCTACCACGATTTAGGGTTTTGACTGGCTCCGACAGCCCAGTGACACTGGGTCGGTTCCCCACATTCCTGCTATTCCCAGCTCCGGATCGACAGCATTCCTGCCTAAAAAACCACCTTTTCCAAGTTGCCAGTAATTTCTGGCCCTTTGGCCACGTGTCTGTGTGCACCCCTCTCATTCCAGAGCCAGAGCAGCTTCTGCAGGGGCAGAAGGTTAAAAGCAGCAGGACTTGCTGCCATCAAAGGGCACAATTTTGCTTGGACTGACCAGGAATTCCAATGCAAATCTCTGCTTTTCCAACTGTTCCAGTGCAAATTCAATAGATCTTTTTTGTCCAACCGCTCCCCCAAAAATGGAGGCTTAGATTTAGCTTGAGGTCACTTCCAAGTCTTCTCACATTTGCTCACCAGAAACGCAATCACAAGCTAAAACTCATTTCTTAAGCGAGCTTAAATAAATTTCTTAATTTCTTCTTTAATGAACTTCTCAAATTTCTTTTCCTAAATTCAGTCATTCCAAGGCAATGGGATGCCATCTTAAGGAAGCAGAAATCCATGATACTCCAAGCGATAACTGCAACAAGCACTGCCCATTGAGCAGAAAGCTCTGCTCCAACACATGAAAATAAGCAAAATACAAATAAAAGTATAAATGTGTGTAAATCTAATGGAAATATGTATGTGCATAAATATGTGACTGTGTGTTAATATATCATAAGATAAATAATATATTTTAAATAATTTAAAATTAAAATTATATAAATATCATATATAATTATATAAATATAATGTATAACATAAATTTCTTTGTATATATAAATTATAGATAAAAATATATAAAATTTTAAAATAATATAAGTACATTCATAAGAATATATAAATTTTTATAAAATAATATAAATATATTTGTATACATGACATTTACATATTAATATAAGTACATGTATGGAAAGATTATAAATATATAAAAATATATTTACATATTAAACATATAAATGTTAAAATATATATTTATACAATTGTAAAATTTTTTTAAAATAATATAATTATATTTATATAGATAATATTTACATACTAAGTATGTGTATGAAAATATATAAATATATATGTTTTTATAAAATATATAAAATATATATTTACCTATTAAATATATAAAATTTTAAAAATCCATTTATAGGAATTTTAAATTTTTTCTAAAATACTATAAATATATTTGTATACATAACATTTACATATTAATATAAGTATGTGTATGAAAATATATAAGTAGATATTAGTATAAAATATATAAACTACATATTTAGTGAGCATACGCTAAATTGAGCAGGAGCTGTGTGCTGAAAACTAAGGTTCCAAAACATCTGGAGTTTCAGATTGGAATGAGGCCCTACAGACTATACCGAAAATTCTACTCATTCCCAAGATAATTATTTCAAGAATAAACCCTCTCCCCCCCAAAAAAAAGTCAAGCAGGGACTTACTGGATGCTCAGGTTACGTCCCTTTGCTGTGCCTCGGCTCGGGTACCGTGCCAGGACCGAGGATAACGCCTTTAATCTCTTCCTGCATTCCAGAAAGTCCTGGCTGAAATGAAAATCCGTGGAGGCCGAGAGGGGAAGCCCATCCCTCACCCTCACCACGCAGGCAAAGAAGATCAGGGACATTCTCCACGGGAGTATTCATGAGGACAACCTGCCAGTGGAACACGACATGGGGTTCAGGGAGGTGGGCTTATTTCCCAGCCCCAAAATGCCAGCCAGGAATACGCCAGGGGAAGAGTTTATTCAGCACTGAGACTGAACAGCACCCCTTGCGCCACCCCTGCCACGGCAAGACAACCAAACTGGTCGTGGCTGTGCCCGTTTTTTGCCTCTCTCAGACTACAAGGTGAGGCAGGGGATTCGACAGGGGAATTATCTACCTGGAAAACATCCCTATTTTCCCTGCCTTGCTTTACTTAAGCACCAGAAATGCTGAGTAAAGTTCTTATTTATGGACCTGCAGCACCTCTGGAGTTGCAAACAGCTGCAGGAGTGTTGCAGTTCCCTGATTTTCTACTGCAACACACAAATCCAAAAACAAATTTTAGGCTACAGCCTGTCAGGCTCTTTTTAGACTCACCTAGGGCTAAACATAGAATAAAAGCTGCCCTCTCTTGTCTTCCTGCTCTTGAACAGGTCACAAACTCCCATGGAAAGTTGTTATTGGGATTTACCTGGTACATTCAGAACATGCAGAGATCTGTCCTTCAGACATACCATGAAGATCCAGAGGAGTAACACATCAGCTCACATAATGTCTGAAAGAGAACCACAATGTACATTAAAAAAACCCAATTATTAACCTATATTTACTATAAGAACTCCCCTGCAGTGGGTAAACATATCCTAGAAAGCATCTTGCCTAAGGGAAAACAAACAACTCATTTTCTAATTAATTAATATATAAATTTCTACACACATTCAAAGACACTATGAAATGATATGCAAAATGTTTATGATGCCCCAATCATAATTTTTTTAAATTTAGCCCAGTAAAAGAGCAGCTCTATATCACTGGATTTTAAGGGATTACCAGAAACAACTCAAGGAAGAAAAAGGGTGGGAAAAAAAAAGGAAAAATGAAGGCATTCACTTGGCTTCAGGCAAACTACATAAATAAAGCATTAGGGAAATAAAAAGAAAGAACTAAAATCACCCTGTGAACTCCAACTTTAGATAGAGAAGGACTGTTTTAACCAGTCCTGTATCACACAGTTCATTAGGATGCTCAAAGTACCTTTGAAATGTGTCTCATCAGAACGTGTTTTTCTCATCTAAGAAGTCCAGGGAGCAAAACCCCTTCTAGTTCAGGCATCACAAACTCTTAGAGCTGCTCTGATTTCTAATAAAGGTTGAGTTCCTACCACCAGCAGCACTAAGAGGGTCTCATTTCTGCTCCATGGGAAGCATTTCCACACAACTTGTGGGAACAATCCCTCTGTCCAAGGTGGCAGCAATTTGCCAGCAGGTTAAAGCAACTACAATTATCAGAAAGGCATATAACCTGTTTCCTTAGAAAAGCAAATTTAAACCACAGAAGATCAGACATCTCTTGAGAAGTGTTATTTTGAACTTTTAAAATGGAAATTAAAGAATTAGCTGTTATTCTTTTTCCGCTGTCCCCTCTCACAGTTTGTCTCCAGCTGAGTAAAATCAAACCAAGCTCACAAACCTCATGTCAACACCCAGCAACAAGAATTTCAACAATAATCAAGATTAGCTGTAAGTCAGCTTGAAACATCACATTGTTCTTCAGTGTGATGCGGTAGCAGCCATGAAAGAAACAGTGCAGAAAATTAAAAGTGAAATAAAACCCAAAAAATACACCTGCTAACTCAGAAATATTAACTTCAACACAGCCAACTTTTAAGCACAGTTGCTCATTGCAGCACAGTTTAATGGTGAAAAGCTGGCAACACTGATGAAGTTTAACTCCAAAATAACTCCAAAAGAGGCGAAAGATGGTCAGGCAAACAAAAAAAAGCACCAAGCTTAAAAAAATCAAATATATTTTCTAAAACCTATCTAGCCTATGAAATTATTCGTCTCCCTGTGCCACTAAGAGTTTAAAATTAAATATATATATATATATACTTATTCATCAGTAAGGACAACATCTACTGCACATATAGAGTGGTACAGATTCCCAAGACATACAAACCTTCCTGCTGCAGGGCACAAGGCTGCCCATCAGAGGGATCCTCTGATCTCCTGGGAAAGATCTGCTGTGGGTGCCCACCAAGCAAATTCCAAATGAACTGCCGGACTTCACTGCAGAAATGAATCCACACCCCTTCCTGGACAAAGCATCCGCCAAGGAGGCTTTGGGTTTTCCTTTTGCTCTGTCACAAGCCTCTTGTTACTTGCACAGAGCGCCCTGAGTTTGTGACAGTCACTAATGTCCCCTCCCTGGGAGTCACTAATGTCCCCTCCCTGTGAGTTTTAACTACTTGCAAGCCACTTTTGCCACGTCACCCCCGGGACAGTGACAAACTGTCACGACTCGCTGACTGGTCAAGGTGTGCCCATAACCCAGTGACTGGATGCTGTTCCCATTCCACATCTACTGCCCTTTCCCCCTCCAGGCTCCCTCTGTTCGCTCAGGATCAGGGAGCCCAAAGATCTGCAACCACCCGTACGTGGCAGGTCTTTGACCTTGGGTCCTGAACTTGGGCAAAGTACTCGTGTCTCCGGGTTGAGCAGATATCAAATTACTCACAATTAATAACACCACGCCAACATCAGACCACCTATTTTACTGGCACAAAGCAGCCAGAACACTGACATGGATTTTAACCAATTTTTTCAGGAGAACAAGTTGTAATTCCTGACTGAAGCAAAGCTGTTCTTTCACTGCTTGAAGCATCTGTACATCCAACAACACTTCAAAATAAAACTGTTTAGGGCAGGGCTCAAACAGCATGTATTTATCACTATTACAACAAACAATTCGTCAGTGTATTTCCATAGTAAGTTACCTGAAGCACAATTCCTCCTTCCCTCACTTCCTGAGCAGCAGACAACTCTCTCCAGTGTCTGCCCGGGGATTATCGAGGCAGCCTTAATCAGACCCCTTGCACTCTACTACAGTGTTACACAACTCCTCGGCGTAAGGAGATTAGACCCAACTCACCAGGGCCACACTTCCCCACATGCTCCACAAACTCCTGCCTGATTGCCTGCACTTAGGAAACAATCTACTCAAAAGGCTCTGAGAGCAAATGCAAACCAGTTCATGAGGGGAATGATGTTAAAAATACAGGTCTTTCAGAAACTATTCTATCTAACCATCAAAAGCAAAAGTTTCCTTCCAAGAATGGCACAACACGAACAAGACATGTCTGGTTTCCGGGATCTCTCTCAAGTATTTGACTTCCCTCCCTGTTCGCAGCCACATTTCCCTTCTTTCCGCATCCAAGCTTTAAATGCAACAACATCCAACTATTTTTTCCAGTCCTGACCCTCCGGCTGAAGGAAGAGCAGAAAGCTTTAGTGGATGTTACCATGGTCCTGAAGCAGCCTGTGAAGTTTTTTGGACATGTGACAGTTTCATGACGATAACTCCTGCACTAAAGCATCTTTCCTCAGGCAGGTGACCTCCAGAGGGAGTCATGGACAGCCACAGGTGGGATGCTGGAGTATGAGAGAGATTCAGGCTGACTCAATCCAACACAAAACATTTAACAGAGCTACAGCTCAAGGGTTGGTTTCGGTCCAAAGAAAAGAGAACAACTGGGGTGTGGTTCATGAGGGAGAGTAACTCCATCTCTGTGGGATCACAAGGTGGATTTTACCCTCTTCTCACACATATAAACAAGCAATTCCAAACCACTGTTAAATTCTCATATTTTAAGACTGCAGGGGCTGTATCCACCTGCTCCATCCCAACTTCTCCCCCTCCATGCCCCCAGCAGTGCTGACCAGCTACACCGCAGACCTACAGCAACAAGAGCCACTCGCCAGATTGAGCAGTGAATTAAAGCAGTTTGAAAGCACGATGTTATCTCAAATTTTAAAACAGGATTTGTGCATATCCAGAGCTTACAGGCTCCCATAAATCCTACAGGCTTTATCCTTATCCCCAAAGGGAAGCATGTAGAAAACCTTTACCATCACAAATCTCCTGCCTACACAAACTGCTGTGAATTATCAGGAATGAAGCATGTTACACAAACCTCAAACCCCAGCATTCCATCAATCCCACTGCCCCAATGGACAGGCCTCCAAACCTGTGCCCAAACCACACCGTAACAACTCTGTGAGGTTCTGAAGCTTTGCCTCACCTTAATCTCTCAGGAACACCAGGCACTTTACTTGTTCCCAAAAACATACCCACCCCACCCAGCTGAAGCCTCTCAAAGCCCACCAGCTCATCCCTTTACCCTCACCAGTCCACACAACTGAGGACCCTTCCCACATCCATCCTGCTCCACTCACATCACACATAATTACACTCTACTCACGCCTCTTCTCCCCTATGTTAACCATCCTAAAATTCCCAGAAGAATCCCTTTCCCACACTCTTGCATAAAACCAGACACCCTGAAAGCAAACACTCACATACACTCCCTCAATCAGGACTGACAAGTCCCCCCATACACCCCTCGAGCACCCCACACACCCCCAAATCCTACTGCCATCCCACAGGTCCCAAACCCTCACATTACCCCAGCTCACCTCAAGCGACCCCCAGCCCAACCCAAACCCCACTGAGAGTCCTAAATCCTCCTCCTCCACCCCTCAAGCACCCCAAGGAACCCCCAAATCCAACACCCACGCCAAAAGATCCCAATCCCAACACACACATCTCCCTCCTCACCACAACAACCCCCAAGACCCAAACTCCCCTCATCGCCTCCCACAGCCCCCCATGCTCCCCAAACCTCCCCTCCCTGCCAGAGGACCCCAAAAACACCCCCTCACATC
>JAWMRA010000078.1:1548792-1586318 GCA_035584735.1 Pseudotriccus pelzelni | reverse complement strand
CACAGCCAAGAATTTCTTCCTAACACCTCATCTAACTGCCTAACCCCAACCCTAATCCTAACCCAAATGTGTCTCCCCACAGCAGGTCCTCCCTCCCGCACACTCATAGCAGTGCAGAATGACCCCAGGCTATGACTGAACTGTTATCAGAGCTCCCTCCAGCCCAGGCAGCCACAACCCCTTCTTGAGGGGAAAGAAGGAGGTTGTAGAGCTCAGTGGCACATGCAAAACCCCAGTGAAAGCTTCCTCTCACTCTGAACATCCTCCTGTCATGCTGTATTAACATTTAAGACCCAGAGAGACCCCAAGAGCTCTCCAAGCTGACCAGGACTTTGTGGAGTACGCGAGGGAGTTGTTTGCAGGTTTGTTCTCCTTAACACAGAGCCTCCCTCTCTCTCTGTTCTGGCTGCCCCTGTAAATCACAGCATCTTCAGGCTTTAAAAATTGTCATCTGCTTGATACCGGAGAGCTTTGCTATTTCTTGGGAACAGGTCATTCAGCTCTGGATAAATGTTATGACAGTTCTCCCTCCAAAGAGACATAATTACTCCTCCTCCCCCTCCTCCTCCTCAGACAATGCTGTGGCATCTGAAAAGCATTGGCAAGATGTAGTTTAAATGCTCAGGCATTTTTTTGGCCCAGAAATAGGCTGATCAATTATATCCATATCTGTAAATAAAGTAGGGCGGGGTTCATCCTCTGACCTGAGGTCAGGGCTCCGGTTGATGTGGCTGAACTCTGTTCCTGCTCTTCCCCCAGGACAGGGTGGATTCTTCCTTCTGCTGCCCAGCAAGAGCTGCTGGCCCGCAGCCTTCTCAGACCATGCCTGGGGCCAGTCAGCAGATCCCAACACCATCCCAAAGCAATGCCAACAGCTGAACAGTACGGACAGCCCTGGAGAAGTGTCCCCACTACTGTCTGACCACCCTCACTGCTTTATATACGTCCACCTAGCCCTTTGGGTAGGTACATACAGAATTCTTTGTAGAATTGGATCGTAAAAGCTGTTTAATTTTCTCCTCTGATTCCCAGCTCAGAAAGGTGGAGTTTTAATTTGGCTGCCATCCCCAGGCTACTGACTTTTAGTTCCCCCTTAAATGACAAGTGATCAGACTCTATGGAGAAATAATTGGGGAAAATCCAATCCCAATTGAGGTCAGATTGGTTAATTTCCTCATCCTTTTTAACTTTCTGTATCTGAGGATTTGGGTGCTGATACTTCTGCCTTTTTCAGGTTTTTTGTTGCCCGCCTTGTGTCACTGAGGGGTCTGGCTGAGCTGGAGGTCCAACCCCAGTGCCAGCACATAGGAATTCATCCTTTCAAAGAGGGAGGAGTGACCTTGGTTTGCAGCGTCTCCCTGTCCCCTGTGGCACTGTCAGACACCAAATGAAGAGGCTGTGTGCTTGATGAGTGCTCTGCTTTCTCTGAGCCAGAAAGAATATTTCAATTTCCCAGCAGCAGTTTCCTTTGTTAACCCTTCCCCACCTGCTCTCAGGGTATTTTTCTCATCCCCAGTCTCCAAGAAAATTCAGACTGGAGGTCATATGTGCCTAATTAGCAGCAGGCAAATATGCAGTTTTATAATGTTCAAAGAAGCTTTCCCCCCCTGAGGATTTTTAGGATCAGCTCTTTAGAGAAACAACATCATCCACCACACAGATACACCCTGCTGCTGTAGCACTGTCATGCTGAACGCACAGGAATGGGGAGCTGCAAATTTTGCAAAAGGTTATCAGAAGCTATAATCAGAGGGGGGACTGAGGTCTGGCAGAATCAGAGCCAACAGCCCCTCCCATGTGCTGCGGTTTAATGAATCCTAGGGTCAGGTTTAACACAGGAGGGGGGGACTGTGGCAGCTACACTGACACTGCGTGGTGTGACTCTGCTCATCCAGTGAGGCAGTAACAGTGGGGTTACTGCTCAGCCACCTCTGCAGGGATGCAACCTTTGAGATGCCTCATGGAATGATTGATTTGGGCTGGAAAAGACCTCTAAGATCATCAGCTGTCAACCCAGTTCACCACTAAACCACGTCCTCAAGATGCCACATCTAACCATCCTCTGGGAAGTGCTTTACCACAACATGTGAAATATGAGGTTCTAAGTGTTGAAATTTTGGGACAGTGGGAAACTGAGGGAAATTCCAGCTTGCTTTCCAAAACAAAGGTTATTTGTAGATATTATAATGGGAGAGTTCTTAAATACCTTGAATCCTTAAAGCACTTTAACAAAGCACCGCAACCTTCTTTGCTTTAAAAAGCCCAGGGATTTTAATTCAATTTAATTTAATTAGGATCGTTTGGGGTTGGCCTCGGGAGATGAGCATCTGGAGGTGATGGTATCACAGATGTTCCCTGACAGTGGTGCAGCAGGAGAAGGTGAGTCATCTGCTACCCAGTTGATTCCTTTGCTGATGGGGAAGAGGAGCAGCTTTGCCTCAGATCTACAGAGTCACTCGTCTTAATAAAGTCCTGCAAAAGAACACAGCAAAAATTGGCCCTGAACAATCCCACAATCACAGGATGGGTTGGAAGGAACCATAAATATCATCTTATTCCAACCCCTTTGCCATGGGAAGGGACACCTTCCACTAGCCCAGGGTGCTCCAGCCTGGCCTTGGACACTTCCAGGGATCCACAGGCAGCCACAGCTTCTCTGGGCAACCTGTGCCAGGGCCTGCCCACCCTCCCAGAAACTTTCCCATCTTGCTCCCACATCCACCTCTGTGCAGTCTGACCCAGAGAGCTGCTTCCTGACAGGTGCCCACACACCCCTTGCATCCTGCAGAACAAACAGTGGCCAAACAGGAGGACATTTGCTGGGTGTTAAGCACGGAAGGGTGTAGGAAATGACGGCGTATTTGCATTTATACAAATCCCAGCAGTCAAGACGGAAGGCTCAGGCTTAGAAGTGGTTTCAATTTTGTTTTCTCAGTTTCCCTCCCGAGAGCCCACGTTTCATTGCCCTCAGCAAATGATGCCTCTGCTCATGGATATTGTTTCTCCCAGAAACCTGCCTTCTAGGACAGAGCTCATCCAACCGTGGCACTACAGCACTCCGTTACACCTACTCCAAATTAACTCGGCTCGGTTTTCACACATCACATTTCACCAGTGCTTGTAGCAACCTACAAAACTGCAAGCGAGAGGCCAAAGAAATAGGAAAATTACTTGGAAAGTCTGGACAATTAGGGAGAGAACAAACCATAGGAAAATCGCCATCCCAGGGAACAGAAAAACGTGTCCACTGAACACAATATTTGCTGGGAATAACGTGGTACGTTCACACTGACTTTTGCCAACACAGCAATTGCTGCCTGGCTGCCCTAAATAGTCACATTTATCTGGGGAGACTTTCTCTGCTCCCTGTGATTTTTCACGGCTCTTCCTCAGAGCTGTTTGCTCCCCGGCAGAGTTGTTTACGTGCTCGTTATTTTTATGGCTTTCCCCCTCATTTGCCTGTAAGTAGAACAACAAATAAAAGGTGTAGGGAGAGTGGGAGTGAGTTCCTGCCAGGAGTCAGCAGCAGCTCAGTCAGGCCAAGCATCAGAAGGTGGTTTCTGACAGCAGGTTCATCCTACAATTGTTTGAGACAAGTCAGTGGCGGAGGTTGACTTTAGAGGAGGAAAATGATTGATGTGGTGCTCTGTCAGAGAGGAAAACAGGAAGAAAATTAAGGCAGAGGCACAGTTTTGTTTCAAGAAATTAATTGTTTTCCTCTGAAAATTAGGGGACACAGTTTATTTCCATTTATAATGCCAGGAGAATTTGATTTGGCCACATCTTACTTGTCAGTGCCAGCAGGGCACGCAGGAGAAAATGTGCCCATGGAGATGTGATTAAATACCCTCTAATGAGGTTTTCCAATTATTTTCCTTGGCTCATATGTTTTAACTAGACCCAAGTGTGTCCAGTGTTTGGGTCAGAAATCATACTCCAAGCCATGTTGGCCAATAGCACTGAACTGGACAGCACTTGATTGACAGAATGTGGTAGAGACATTTTTTAGTGCAGCCAAGACCTTAAACCCCAGGAACAGAGAACACTGGAATAGAATCCTAGAATACTTTAAGTTGGAAAAGGACCTCTAAGTTCATCAGGTCCAACCATTAACCCAGCACTGCCAAAGACACCACTAAGCCACATCCCCAAGTGCCACATCTACTCATCTTTTTAATCCCTTCAGGGCTGGTGATTCTGCCACTTCCCTGAGCAGCCTATACTAACGCTGGACAACCCTTTCCTTCCAGAAATCTTCCCCAATATCCAGTCTGAACCTCCCCTGGTGCAACTTGAGGCAGTTTCCTCTTGTCCTGTCTCTTGTTCCCTGGGAGCAGAGCCTGACCCCCCTTCCCCCCCGGCTCTCCCCTCCTGTCAGGTTGTTGCAGAGCCAGAAGGTCCCTCCTGAGCCTCCTTTCCTCTGGGCTAAACAACCCCAGTTCCCTGGGGTTTATAAACAAACCTATCTGTAGGCTTATAGCTGTTTCTTGCCTCAGAATCCGAGGCTGAACCTGTGCAGCAAGTATTTTATTGATCCTGATTTATGTTTATAGACATCGTGTGATTTTATCACTCCTTCATTTACCCAGATCCATTAACGCTTCCACATCTGACTATTTAGTTAGGCACTAACTGGCAGCAATGGCTTCATGGCTGGATTTTCTCCCATTCTATTCCTTAACTCACCATTAAAACTCCATTATTATTGTCATGGTAAAAATCTCAGTTATTCATTATTACTCTCCCAAAGGCCAGGAAGTTACCCTGAATAAAGACTTGACAGATTCGAGCACCAGGGCTAAATCTGGGTGTAGCAGAATGTGACACAACTGATTTCCCAGCTGATCCATAATCCATCAGAAAAGCAACAGGTATCTCTCTTCAACTGACAAGTGCACACAATTTGATCAGGACACCTTTGACAAGCTGTAAGTACAGGATACCTCACCGAGATGACACCTCTCTGGTTCAGGTTCATCCTGCTTGACCTTCCTGAGGCACCAATAGGTGAGGATTTGGGATATTCCCGAAATAAAAATCATCTCTTTGGAGGGGTCTTGGATTTGCGAGTTTGGATTTGATTTTTTTTTTTTTGGTGGGGGAGGCAGTTTATCGCTGGTTTAGATGGTTTACTCAGGATCAGACAAATACCATAGGTACCAGAGTGGAAGAGTCTTGTTTCCAGAGAAGCTGTGGCTGCCCCATCCATGGAAGTGTCCAAGGCCAGGTTGGACGGGGCTTGGAGAAACGTGGGATAGTGAAAAGTGTCCCTGCCCATGGCAGGGGGTTGGAACAAGATGACCTTTAAAAGGTCCATTCCAACTCAAACCATTCTATGGTTCTATGATTTTGGAAATCTCTATGTGGTTTCATATTTGGCCAGTCCTAATTTCTCCCACCGAGAGGGAGTTTTGGCTTGTGCTGTAAGGGAGCAGACTGGAAACTGGCTGATCCCTGATTTACAGTTTATTTACATGTTTACATTCAGCTTTTACTTTAAGCTCCTGCCTTATCCTAAGACAAACTCTTTCCATGCAGAGGCATAAATAAGATTCTCACTACATCACGCCAGCAGTTTTATGTATCTGTGCCCACCATGATCTTTCAGTATTGAATTAAGTGAGGCCAAAGCGCTGAACTCCCAGCACAAATATTTTGCTGCTGTTGCAAGGAAGAGAAATTGTCATTCCCAAACAGATCGATGCAGTTTCCTGTCTCTGACAGTGACCAGTGTAGAACGTTTCAGAAAACAATATAAATCCTTCCCTTCCAACATTCTCTGTCTGTAAATGCACACACTGCACTTAATTGTTCAATCCGGGAAAAATAATACCTTCCTGACCAGAGCTGATCATAATTGCATATAGCTTTATTTATATCAACATCAATATTAATCTTGATGGTTATTACTGGTGCTGCTACCAGGAGGCACTGCATGTTTTATTGCTGCTGTTCTCTAAACACGCTGTGCCAGTCGAGGACTTCTGGCAATCCTTCGTTCCTCCTATGGAAACCGCCCACTTCTTTGCAGGAACTCCCTGCAGGAATCCATCCTGTCCGTACCCACAAGCCAGAATTTTACAGAATTATGAAGTCACAGAATGGTTTGGGTTGGAAAGGACTGCAAAGAGCATCCTGTTCCAATCCCCTGCCATGGGCAGGGACACCTTCCACTAGCCCAGGTTGCTCTAAGCCTCATCCAACCTGGCCTTGGACACTTCCAGGGAAGGGGCAGCCACAGCTTCTCTGGGCAACCTGTGCCAGGGCCTCACCACCCTCACAGGCAAGAATTTCTTGTAATATCAAATCTAAATCTTCTCTCCTTCAGTTTGAAGCCATTCCCCGTTTTTCTGTCACTCCATGCCCTTGTCCCAGGTCCCTCTCCAGCTCTCTTGGAGCCCTTTTAGATACTGGAAGGGGCTCTCAGATCTCCCTGGATCCTTCTCTTCTCCAGGTGAACCCCCCCAGCTCTCCCAGCCTGGCTCCAGAGCAGAGGGGCTCAGAGGATGCTTGTGGCCTCCTCTGGACTTGCTCTAACAGACCCATGTCCATTTTGTGCTGAGGACTCCAGAGATGGACACAGAACTCCAGGTGGGTTCTCATGAGGACAGAGTAGAGGGGGTGAATCCTCTCCTTTGACCTGCTGACCTGAATTCCTCAGTGCCCTCTTTTGTTCCCAGGATTCTCCGTTCCTCCCCCAGGTCCAAGCGCAGGGAGCTGCTCCCTTTTGCCTATTCGGATGTCCTGAGAATTCCCCTCCTCGCCGCAGCCACAGCTCTGCCAACTGCTCGGCTTCTCCTTCCTGGCACTGCTCTCCCTGTCATTATCATTCTGCTCCGGAGCCTCAGCTGCAGATTCACCGCTGTAACACCAGAACAAAGCACTGGATCAATTAGTTTGACCTCCCAGCTCACAGGGGCCGCCACGTTTCCCCCGGTTCCTTCTGCGCTGGGACTTGAATTCTTTATTTTTCAAGCCCTGGCAGCTGTATGGATTTATCTGTACCTGAGATGGCTTTGTGTGGAGTCAGCGTGGCTTCCATAGGATTTAATGGTTCGGGATCAGCGGTGCATACAAATGGAGCTGCACTTGTTCTGGGGCCAGTTTGTGTTTAGGAGAGATGCAGTTGCTGAGCCTGAGCTGGTAAAGCCCTGCCAGAGCTCGGCTGGTTCTGCTTGGAACCACCTCCAGCCTTTCTGTGCCACGTGTCCCACTCCAGGCAGCAGCAAGTTTGGGAGAGCAGTGACAGGGTGTCCCACCAGCACTGAACGAAGTCAATCCTGGCTCAGCACAGCAAACTGAGGAATGCCTGCTGGCCTGCAGAGCTGCTCTGATGGTCCCCAGCACAGGCAAGGCCCCGAATCTCTGGGTACTTCTGCACCGCAGCCAATTAACAAACCCTCCTGCGAGCCCCCAGGCCGCAGGAACTGTCTGAGCTAAATCTAACAAGCTCTGAAGCACCTGAGCTGACTCAGTTTCGAGCATTTCCAGCTGCACAACAGAGTGTTCTCAGCGAGAACACCGAGCCGGGTTTATACATCTTTAATAATGCAAAGGTAAAAAGGTAAACTAAACTTAGGGGAAAAAAGGAAAGGGGGAAAAAAAATCCAGCGGCGAGGAATCATCGTACATTTTCCCCCTCAAAAAGCTATTAATTAAATATTAGTTTGAATCTGAGTGATCCTGGGGATATTACACTTCATACCAGGCCTCTTATGGGGCCGTGTAGCTGCCTCCAGCAATATGTATGAATTTTCCCTTTTTTTTTTTTTCCTACTTGTTCATTCCCATTTTTTATTTCCAATCCCTACCTCGGTGTCACTTCTGAACAAGAGGAGGCTTTTAGGCAAAATTGCCTTATTCCTTTTACCGACAGAAGACCGATACGGGTTGTCAAAGCCCCTGCTAAAAGCCCTCTGTTGTCATCCATTCCAAGAGCTCAGAATTTCATACAGGAGACAAGAGGCACAGAGAAACAGATGGGAGGTGGCAAGAACACGGTGACACAAACAGTCTAATTTTATTGGAAAGGGTAAAAACTCCCTTGTGTTGCTGTTCTGCAGCTTGTCCCACTTTGCTGGCTTCCACACAAGACTCCACATGCAAACCCAGACACTGTATCATTAACCTCCACAATTACCTGCAGCACCAAGTTTCACTGGTTAATTATATGCTGTATAAACAAATCTCTTGGTTTTGACCTAGTTTGAGTATTATTGGATGGGTAAATCATGTCTGATATGAGGTAGTAGAACTCCTTCCTTTGCTTAAAGAATAATTTTGATTACTAACAAGACAGCAGGGTTGGTGGGTTTCTTTCCATATCTCTAACTTATAACCCCTTGAAGTAAATGAAAAAAAAAAAATAACTAATTGCTTGGGAGTTTGGATCAGGCCAAATGTGACTTGAGGCACTCACAAGACACCAACCCACACATCAGACATTTATTGGTTAAGGAAATGTAAAATCCTCAAGCTCTTTATCTACACACAGTAGAAGAGCAAAATGGAGTTTTGTTTTTTTTTTTTAAATTATCTGGGGAGAACTCAAATACTAATGAACTAAACTGGTAGGTAGACAGGAAAGTTTAGAGGTAGGGATCATCCTGCAGCAGCTCAGAGAATTACACAGAAACCACATTACATGCTGTTCCAGCCCCTGATCTCACTCATATTCAGGTTTCTTGACAGCATTTGCTTTTGCTTGTTTTCTGGATGAGATGTTGGCACTGTTCAGATTTACGAGCTGAGGAGACTGAAGCTCTGTCTGTTTATCCAGGGGGAGCACGGGCAGATGGAGGAGGAAACCTCGGAGCTCCCAAACTCACCTGCCCCTCAGCACCTGGCTGGTTTGATTTCTAGTCTCAGCAAGCTGCAGGTAACAACCCGCAGACACCGTGTCCATTTAAAGCCCCAAACACCAGTTTTTGCATGAAATGGGGGTTTCGGGGTGTGAAGAAGCCAGAAGCACAGGAATATTCCCTGCCCCATTAAGCAATTCCCACATAATGGATTAATGAGTTGCTGATATCTCTATCCCGCTGGGGCAGTCATTAACCAATTCTGGTTACTGCCTGGATGGCAGATGGGGCCACCTACTCATGCCAGGGATGGAAACACTCCTAAAGCTTTAGGGCAGGATGGGGGGAAGCTCAGTAATCCTCTAGGAAGCGTGTTAGTGCTTCAGGTATTAACAAAGTTCACATGAAATCCCAGGGGAAAGGGAAGCCTGAGTGTAAAGAACTGCAGGGAGCATTTGGATGTCTGAGGTTACAGACATCCCTGTAACCACATCCATCTCTTTTTCGGCAAAAGCAAGTCCTGGGATAAAGGCTTTGTTTGAGACGTGCCACTTCCTTCCCTTTAACATCTAAACTCTGCACTCAAATGCTGACCTGGGGATTTTCTAATGAAACACCTTTTTGCTGTTTCAGTTTCCTCAACAGACAAACCTCCCGTCGGCTTTTCACTTTCAGCTTCTTGTTTGCTCAGCAACGAGGCTTTGCATAATTAAAACCATTTTTCACTTCTTCTGGTCTGCAATATTTACTTTTCGTAAAAAATACCAAAGGAGTGGTTTTGCGTGGTTGATTGAAGGAAGCACTTCAGGTGCTCGTCTGCTCTTCAGCAACACAAGCTTTTAAATTTAACTCTAGAATTTTCCAGAGACTTGTAGAATTTTTCCACAGAACTGTACAATTCTGTAGACTTTTGAGCATCTCTCAGTGCTCAAGACTTCAGTGACCCCTGGGAACAGCTCTGACTCAGTTCTTCTCCTGGTGTCAACACTTCTCATCCACTTCCAAACTGAATCTGCAGAGCAGTTACAGCGAGATTTGGAATAAGCAGCCCTGAATTTTGTCTCACAGAAATATTTTCAGCACCACCCCCCTCAGCCCAAACGCCCCAGATAACTAAAAGCTTTGTTGGAAATTCCTTCTCCTCCTTATGTAACAAATTAGGTAGGAAAATACTCAGCAGAGCGGAGATTTCTCAGGCACTAAGTCCTCTACCAACAACTTGTTGCTCAGAAAAAAACCCACCCTTGTTGCCCATTTCAGACTCAGGTTCCATGTATGGAATTTGCAAAAAAGATAAGGAAAAGCCTCTATAAATACCTAAACAAAAGCTGCTTAGTTCAAGCTCCCATGACCACATGTAGACTAATAATTACTAAGGCAAACAAAGGCACTTTGAAAAATACAGCCTGTGTCCCAATTCAAGCAGTTTTACCCCAAAGTGCCCGTAGGCTCCGTAGCTGCTCCACCGTGGCTTTGTATCCTCCTAATTTTCAACCTCCTGTAGTCAAACAGGCTCTGCCTCAGGAAAGAACGCAGCTTCCAGCCAAGAAGCCGGAACCAAGAGTTGTCCATGTGGATTTTTAGGCATAAATTGTATCACTGGGAAATCTCTAAAGTGGATTTGAGGTAGGATAAAGCTGGATCTGCGGATCTCGGTGCCTGCAAAAGTTGCCCACGGGACTGGGACATGAAACCCATGAAAATTTAAGCCTACAAAAGGGGGCATTTCACAAACTGATGGTTTATCAAAAACTAGAATTACCCAGAAGTAATTATTCATAACTACACTGAGCATAATCCCCCTCACAGAGGCTACAGCCAGAGTCACTGCCATCAATGGGGACTTTGTCAGCGGTTTCAATGGGCACAGGATGTGACCAGAGCAGCATCTGCAGCAGCTCCCAGAGAGGAACACGAGGAAGAAAATCTCCATTTGTACCTCAGTGTTTCATGTTTCAAAGGACTGGCCTCAGATGTGCTTCGGAAACTCTTTTTTTTGGGTACCTCTTTCTTCATCAAGCTGCATATTTATCAGCTCTAGTCCTAGACATGATCCTAAGAGCTTATCTCTCAAGGGATCAGAACTTCTTTCCAATTTGTGTCTTTATTAAAATAATCAGGGCTTGAAATTGCCTTTTTTTTTTTTTTTTTTTTTTATTGCTCACAATCTCTGCTGCTTTCATCAAGAGCAAGTAGTTCATTTCCGCGTCTTTTTTGAGACTTTTTACTTATTTATTTGCTCACCTGCCTCTAGCAAGCTCACGTTCTGAGGACAGAACAGCAAAAAAGTGCAGGTAAAAGGGAATAAATGATTTATTTGAAGGTTAAGGAAATCAAAGAGATGTGCTGTCAAATTTTGATTCTAGCAAGGAATTCCTGCAGACCTACTATAGCTCAGCTTCTCAGCAGCTTCATTTCTCAGTTACCATGTAAAAGCGAGGTAAATAACACCCTTCTACTTTATAAGAGCATTTCACAGCTAAATAATTTAGGACCAGACTGTGCTACACTTTTTTTTTTTTGACATTTTTTTTGATAGCTTACCATGCAAGTACCCCCAAGGACCAGCAAACCTGTGTGACAACTCCGGTGACAGGATTCCTTAGGGACCACAATCATGTGGTATCAGCCCTAATGAAGAATGACAGAATCTGGCTGTTAAAACTTCATGAGATGCTCAAATACTGTGGTGACAGCAACCATTAAACTATAGATAAATTACATCTGAAACAACCCCAATTTGCCGCATTCCCAACTTCTAAAATATCCTCTGATTTCAGCATTGCCACTCTATTCTCAGCAGGGGATTTTTTTCCATCTAAAACCTCATCTGAATTTCTGCTCAGACAAGGACATAATTGCAGATGCTGCTGCCAGGGAAAATTCCTGCAATGACTTCTGGTTTGTACTTTGGGAAAGCATTTGGAAACTTTGTGCTTCTCGGGTGGCGAGAACCAAGTGCCCTCTCCCTGTTTAGAAACAAATAAAACTTCTTTCTGGAATTAATAAAGGTATTTCTCGAATTAAATTAATTCTCGAATTAATTTAATTAATTTAATCTTTAATTAATTCTCGAATTAAAGGGGTGAAGGGGCTGGGGGGGGGGGAGCTCGATCAGCTCCACAGCCCTGCCCGGGCACGACGGTGAGGGGGAACATCCCTCTGTGGGGATTATTTATTCTGTAAACCTTATTTATTCTCTAACGGTTATTTGTTCTGCTATTTATTCATGTAACTCCTTCTGCAAAGCCCCTCTCCCTCCTCCCCGAGCCGGGTCCGGGGAGATGGGTAAGCAAATCCGCGCTCCCATTTCTGCGGAGAAGGGAAAACACCGGAGGGAATCAAGCAGCTATTTCCAGGATTTAAAATCACAGCCCACCACTTATGGGCAATTACGCTTCCCATAGGGAGAAAGCACGAGTTAAGAGATGGATTTATTTTAATTTTTTTTTCTTTTTAAGCATTCACCGTTTTAAACACGGCACGGCACCGGGGGAGGTCGGTCACGCCACGGAGGGAGCGCAGCCCCCATCCCCTCACGGCGCTGTCGCCCGTATCCCCCCCCATCCCGGGAGAGCGCGAGTTAAAAGTTGGATTTATTTTAATTATTATTTAAAAAAAAAAAAAGCCAACAAAAAAAAAAACCAAACAACAAACAGTCATTCTTTTAAACGCGACGGGGGACGTCTCTCCCTCATCCCCTCACGGCGCCGCCTCCCCCTCACGCAGAGGGCGGGAAAGGCGGGGAAGGAGGCGGCGCCCGGCGCGGCCATTGAGCCCCGGCGGGTAATGGCGGCCGGTGGCGGCGGCGGCGCCGCCTGGCGGCGGGGCGGGGACAGCGGGGGCTGAAGGGGAGGGCGCCGTGAGGGGACAAAGCGCCGGAGCCGCCAGGTAAAAACCCCTGGAGAAAGGGATGGGCGGGAAGGGCCGGGAGGGGAGCGGGATGGGATGGGATGGGGTGGGGTGGGATGAGCCGGGATGAGCCGCGCCGACGGCGCTGAGCCCGCCTGGGAGGATCGGAATCCCGTCCGCGCGAATCGCGCCCGCCGCCCGCGGAGGGGCCGGGGCTGAGGCGGGGGCGGGGGGCGGGAGGGGCCGGCCCGCTGTAATTGAAACCCCGGGCGAGCAGGGAGGAAGGGAGGGACGGACGGACGGGAGGAGGAGGAGGAGGATAAGGAGAAGGAGGAGGGATCTCGGGGGCTCCCTCTGCGCTTTGTGTCCAGGTGGCGAGGCCGAGGGGCGGCCATGGGGGTGCAGGACCGGCCCCAGTGCTTCTTCGAGATCGAGATCAACAGGGAGCCAGGTGAGGCTGCGCTCTGGGGGCTCTTTCGCCGCGTTATTCCCCCTTGGTGATGGGCCCAAGCCGCCAGCAGCGACTTTGGGCACGGATGTGTTATTTCTGAGTTACTTCTTAATAACTTCGGGTGTTTTCTGCGGTGCTGGGTGCTCCTGGCTCTCTCCTGGGTTCGATTTTTATTTGCACACGTGAATTTAAAGGTTTGGAGAGGCTCGTAAACGCTGTTTCTGAAGGTAAAAAGCTGTCTGGTGATGTGTTACACCTTTTCTATTATACCTTTGTTATACCAGCTCTATAAACTGTGGAAAATTGGGGCAAGCTGTGAGGAGCCTGGAGATTTACTCCTATAAGTATTTTTAATCATACAGTAATTAAAATGGGGAAGGGACCTCAGGAGGTCATCAGGGCTAAATCTTCCCTCCCCCTGCTCAAAATGAGTCTTTTGAATGTAAAAGAAGAACTGACCATTCAGTCATAGTTAATCTCACCAGGCGGCCTGTTTAAAAAGGAGGGAAAAAAAATAAATCCATCCCTTAACTTGTATTTTCCCTGTGGGAAGTGTAATTCCCATGAGTGGTAGACTGTGAGTTTTAATCCTGGAATAGCTGCTTGGTTCCCTCTGGTGATTTCCCGTCCCCGTGAAAATGGTTGTACAGATTTTCTCACCCGTCTTCTATGAATACGTGTATTTATCGGTGCGTATTAGTTGTCTCACGCATAACTCGGTGCTTTATGTTGCTACTACTTGTCTCTCGGAGAAAATGAATGTATGGGGTGGTTTCATTTAATGCTTTCACTTTCATTTTCCGATTTAATGTTTCTCTGAAAGCCTTTGAATTAAGAGGCTGTATCTCTGAGGCTCCAAATTTCGGCTGCATTCAGATGTAACTGAAACCCATTTAGCTGTTTATTTTCACCACAGTTTCAAAAGAGAGATTGATTCTGTTCTGACTTCAGAGGCCTGATAGGGCATATCTATAAATCTGTTGCTATTGTAGCTCCTGTCTGAGTTATTTTGATTAACAGTTTGTTTTCTGCATACTTTTATTGAAAAGTGTTGATGTAAGTGGAGTTTTAACATGTTCTGTTGCTTTAAATTCGGATTTGCTATGGAATGAGACGACTACAAATGTTGTAGATGGTGTAGGTTTCCAGTTAGGGATGGTAGTTTGGTAGCATTGATTTATAGCCAGGACAATTAATTCTTCATCTCATTTGCTTTTAATCTTTTGAAGGTTGGTTGGTTTTTTTTTTTTTGTTCTGACTCTCCATCTGAGGGATCTCTCCCTGCACAGTTTCCTCTGCTCTTTATGCTCAGGTTGCTGCTCCCATTTCATAATCGCTCTTCTTGCCTCGTCCCCTCCTCAGCCCTGGGCTGTGCGTGGCGAGTGAAAGTGGATTACCTTGCTATCCCCCAGATCTGTTTGGGATTGATGACTGATAGCGGTGTCAGGGAGGAATTGCAGCGTTTGTGTTCCTGGTGGTGCAGAGCCTGGGTTACCTGGAGCAGACCCAGGGCTCTGGCTCACTTTTGTGGCTGTCTGCATTTATTTTCTCTTCTAAGTAACAGGAATCTCCCAGCTGTGTTTCAAACTCGGAGCCCTGCTGGGTTTATTGCACCTGACTAATGACTGGTACTTTTTTGCAGGAAAAATGTGCCAATTTGTAAGATGGTGGTGGTGGGACTTGTGCATAATCTTGTCATCCTGCTTTGTTCTGGTGCCTGTTTATTAATTCGCTGTGCAACTGTGCCTCGGGATTTAAGGATATATTTAAAAAGCTTAAACGTTGCTCCCTTAGCTGTGAGATGACCTTCAAAAGCTGAATCAAGTGGTAAATCAGTGCTTCCAGATGACACCAAGCACTAACTCTGAGAGCTGTGCTCTCCTGCTGACACTACCGAGGTATTAAATTTAACTTCTAAACTGCCAGCAGATTTCCAAATTAACATTTTCCTGCTTTGACTTCAATAAACAAGCCCTTATCCCTGTTCATTTTTATTAGATGTTGGGAGGCAGATCTGGGGAGCAGAAGAGCCCTGCATTTTGTCGTTAGCAGAGAAATAGGGCATTGCCCCCACCCTGTCTGCACTGAAAAGCTGAACTAACATCTCCACAAACTGCAGAGACAAGAGGATGTGCCTCTTGCAGCACTGGAGGCACCTCTTTGCCTGCAGAGCACAAACCTGTGTCGTTTTTAACACTGGAGGTGGCTTGGAGTCCAAAAACGTTCCCCCCTCCCAGGCTTTGCTTTCCCAGTGCTTGTCAGGATACCTGTAGCAATTAAAAGTAAGATTAATTTTACTCTAATTAGATCCCTTAGAAAATGCAGCCGTGAATAACGTCACTTTGCTTGTGCTTTCAGAAGCTTTTGTGTCCATATTTTAATTTTAGCTACAGAATCTTGGAATAAAACTTGATGCCAGCTTGTGTGTGCCTCTTGGAGTGGGGCAAACTTTGTGGGCTTAGTGTTTTTTGAGTCTAAATTTAGGCTGCTTATAGGAAGTTGCCTGTTAAGCATTTTTTTTCTGCATGCACGTTGTGGCTTGTAATTTTTTAAAGAGTGAACAGGGACTAAATCAGGAATAAACATTTATTTTGATCCTGGCACAGGCAGCACCTCTTCTTTCTTTTGGGCCCCTCACCAATGGATTTGGCTGCTTGCAGCGTGCACATAGGATTAAAGTGCTTACAGCATTCCAAGAATTTGGGGATGGCAGCAGATGCCTATTTAAATAATTCTGTCTTTACTCTGTGAGGCAAAATCTGTGTGAAGCTCCAGTCTTGCAGGTACTGTGATAATTGGAACAGATGTCCTACTAGGATGTCGCAGATGCTGCTCTAGCAGTTCATGTGGCCATCCAAGAACTTTTTCCCACATCTCCCCTCCTCACCCCATCCCTGACTGACTTTATCCATCAGAAAGTATGTTATATTTACTAATTATTGCTTTGTTTCATTTTTATTCACAGAAGAATTTTTTTCATTTCTTTTTTTCTCCTGTCTCTTGTTATCGTTTGACCCCTTGCTCACTTTTCCACTTCAGTTTCTTCCTTTCCTGGTATGTCCCTTCGCTTATCAGTCAATCTGTTCTTTCCTTACTTTTCTCTTTCTAGTCCCTTTTGCCTGAAGTTTGGTGTATTTTGGGATTTCAGCTGCTATGAATTTATGTGAGACAAACCCTGCTGTAAAATTCTTTGTAGCCCTGCGCCTCCAGTAGTAACCCAGGGATGCCTTAGGGGGTTTTGTTGCCTTTCCCGAAGACAGAAACTGTTCTCAACATTAACTTTGAGTCCTTTGAAGGGATAAAGTTGTATTTTGGCAGAAAATAGATCAGCACTTTGACTGGCCGTGAGCTGATTTGCAATTCAGTTGTGTCTGGTACCGAAGGAGCCAAGAGGGATCCTGTGTGGGGAGCCCCTGTCAAGGGAGACAAAGGTATAAGATTGTAGAGAACTAGTTTAATCAAAACTGTAATCCAGTCATCATGTAGGATTGTTGTTGTCAGTGCAGGATGAAATGCCCTGAAGACTCACCTTGAGGCCTGGAACAAGTTGGATGAGTAACTGGAAGACAAAGTGAGCATCCTCTTGTTCCAGGAGAAGAAAAGCAGCCTCTCACTTCCACATCCCTGTGATTTTATTTTTTTTTTGGTGCAGTACTGAAACATGTTTGGTTTTGTGGAGACCAGGGAAGAGTGGAATGGAGGGAGCTCCAGGCAGTGTTTGTGGAAGATTGGGATTAGTAGGGAGCTGGGGAAAGAAGTTTGTGGAGGTTTTCCTTGCAAAGAGGCAAGGAAGTGTTAACGAAGTGTTAATGTGTCAGGACTGCAGATCCTCTGCTCAGGGGAACTGGGACATCCATTCCTGCAACTCATATTTTAAATAAAGTCTATTCTTTTCCCCAGTAAGCTTTTAATTTTCTTACACTGTAACCAGATTTCTACTTTAAAGCAATATTTCTAGATTTATGGGCCTTAGTGTTCACAAATTTAGGGATAAATAAACTAATAAAATTCGAATACAGTCCTTTTAGTGAGCTGTTACTTAAACTTGAATGCAAATCTGTCTGAGCCTTTGGGCCCTTGGCAGCCTTCCTGGTCTCAGTCTGTGCATCACTGTCTTCGTTGTTGTAATCCCTGTTTTCTCCTTCAGCAGGGTATTCCTGCTCAGATACTGAGAAAAGTGCCTCTTCCCTGGCTTTACTCTAAGGAATTGAGAAAAAGATCAAACCCAATAGGTATAATTTTGAATAAGTAAGTTTATTTTGGGAGTGTGTATCAGAAATTGATACCCGTGTACCCTAAATATAATAAAGCAAAACAGTTCACATGATATGGAAAATAACAATGTGTGTTTGGCTCCCAAGGTTCGTCTGGAAAAGTTAAGCAGCTTAATTGGGAGGATTAACATTTGAAACAATAAACATTTGAAATCCATGATTATTTTAATAAACTTTGCTAACAGGAGCCCTTATTTTAATATAACATGGATATTCCCGAATTTTTACCACTTAATTTGAATCAATACTAGTTCTTCCTCAGAGGAAGAATTTGTTTAGGAGTTCAAAAGCAGAATAATTAAAAAAAAAAAAAAAAACACCACAAAATGTTTTCCTCTTTCAATTTGAAAATAGAGTTCTGAAATTGGATTATTTCTGGTAATTTTGCCTTCTGGTTTCTCTAATTGGTGCAGCTCATTAGCCTCAGGTAGCACTTCATGAAATCCAACTTGAAAACATCTCAGACTTTACAAACAGCAAGTGCTGCATTTATTATTACTAATAATGTACATCTTTCATCACCCTAATTTCTATTAAAAATCTTTAAAAGCCTGCCAGAAATTAATACTTCGTGACACGAAAGTATTGTTTTCCAAATGATAGGTACGTGTAATGCCAACGTGTTTTGCTGTAGCCTGGAAGTCAGATCTCTGTGCAGGCTCATTTGGTGGCTAAAGCCAACCAAGGGCTCTGGGGAGGTTTGTGAGCAGCCTTTGCCTGCCTGCCTGGCTCTTTTTAGCAGTTTTTTTACTTGTTTGTTTTCATTTCCTGTTCAAATATTATGGTTAATCCCAGAGAGCTCCTTCGCTGATCGGATAACTTAACCTTTGCATCAGGGAAATGAAGCTGAAGGAAGCATTGGAAATTTTCTCTCTAGACTGAGGGATCATTTCAGAGAAGTGTCTAAATTTGAGGAAATAAGTAGCATCTGAAATGTCTTTTTTTTTTTTTTTTTTTTCAAATCTGTGTTGTGTCTGCATACACCTCACCTCGAGTTTAAAATGAGCTTTTTTTTCGTGGGGTCTAATCATGCGTATTTTCATTAATCTTTTTATTAATAGCTGTTATTTCCTGCATCTTTGACCAAGGTGCGAAAATATGTTTGATCTTTCCTGACACATGTAATTGCCTGTTTGTCAGGGGAAAATATAACCTTCCAGTGCTAATGGTATTCATGGAGTTGGAGTAAAACACAGACAGTAACCCAGCAGATGGATACACAGCGTGTGGTTTCTGTTGGATAAGGAGACAGCAGCGTTTTGTGTTGTTGGATAGAACTGGGTGAGCAGCACTTCAGGTTTTGTGGAAGAGATCTGTAACCTCTGGATGTTGGAAATGTGTGTTACAGGCTGGATGGGGCTCTGAGCAACCTGGTCTAATGGAAGGTGTCCCTGCCCATGGAACTGGATGATCTTTAAGGTCCCTTCCAGCCCAAATCATTCCACATTTCTATGAGCACCTTGTTACTGACAAAGCATTAGTGGAAGATACTGTTCAAGTCTTGATACCTTAGTTGTGAATGCCTTTTTCCATCTTCTGCCTTGTCATCTTCAAGAGCTTAAGATAATGTTTCTTCCATCAGAAAGAAAAGTGGTGTCTGCTGCTCAAGGTGCTAAATAGGGTGGAATTATAAGTAGGACTTCCAACCAGAATCCTTCTACAGTTTATGCCTAAGGCTAAAAGTCCCTTCTGGAGCCTGCAGGCACTGCCACCTCCCAGTTATTTGGCAGCTGGCACCTTGGAATCAGCAGCTGGAACCTTGGAATCAGCAGCTGGGCTGTGTTTCTCTTCTCTGAGGAGAATGGGGATAGTGGCAACTTCTTCCCTGGAGAGCATCGTGTGTTATTTCACACAGCAAATGCAGGAGGGCTCTTTTCCTCTTGGGCAGGCTGTGAGAGCTGGGAGTGTTCACCTGGAGAAGAGAAGGCTCCAGGGAGACTTGAGAGCCCCTTCCAGGGCCTAAAGGGGCTCCAAGAGAGCTGGAGAGGGACTGGAGACAGGGGATGGAGGGGAAAGGACAAGGGGAAATGGCTTTAAGCTGAAGGAGGGCTTTAAGCTGAAGCAGGTTGGATATTGGGAAGGAATTGTTGGCTGTGAAAATGGGCAGGCCCTGGCACAGGATGCCCAGAGAAGCTGTGGCTGCCCCTGGATCCCTGGAAGTGTCCAAGGCCGGGTTGGACAGGGCTTGGAGCAGCCTGGAACAGTGAAAGGTGTCCCTGCCCTTGCCAGGGGTGGAACAAGGTGGGCTTTAAGATCCCTTCCAACTCAAACCACTCTGAGATTCTACTCCATGATTCTATGAAATCTGTTCGTGGCTTTCTAAAGCACTTGATTCAGTTCAGCACTTTTCCAGCAGATAAATGGGAATGAGAGTTCTGTTCTCCTGGATTCCTGGGCTCTAATGGAAATTGATAACTCTTCTGCTGGAGTGTCTCCTCTACCGTGTTCTTTGTATGAATCTTCAGTCCTCACAGCTTGTAATAGTTTCTTCACCCCCAAATAACTCCCTTTTCACAGTGGTAGTTACAGAGCTGCTCTTTGATGTGAGAGCCATGAATATTCCCCATTTCTTCATTCTTCGGACACTCTCCCTGCCCATTTCCTTTAGATTTTCCTGCTGTAATGATGAATGCTTAGAGAACATTCTTACTGCATTCAATGAGACACAGACGCTTCAACAGCTGAAGGCAGCAGGAATTTTTACCTAAGAGTAAGAAATTCAGGTGATGTTATTTCGTTCCCTCCTTTCTGAGCCAACAGTTCACCTTGTTATAATTGTATATATTTGGACAAAGCCTTAAAATTGAATGCACTTTCTTGTGAGCTTCTCAAGTTTTTTTTTTGGAATTAAATGAAATACATTTCAACTTCAGGTTTGTGGTTTTTTTTTTCTTTAAAGGGAAGAAAAGAGAAGTTATTCCTGGAGTAGTTACTTTTAAAAATGATCCTGGAAGTCTTACCAGTGTGCACCACTAGAGTGTAGTGCTCATTGACAGATTGTTGCTGGTCTTGTAATGCTGGCCAACTGTGTGGCATTTATGTTTTTATTTCACAGCCTGTAGATACAACTTTTTCTGTGCTAATGACGTATTTTCTAAGGATTTCATGTATTTGGGAATGATTTGGGGTTTTTTTGGGGTGTTGTTTTGGTTTTTTTTTTTAGTACTCTGTATCTCAGTATCTTGGAAAATAAAGTAGAAAATATGAATCGGTTTTCTTTTTAATAAATAACTTTTCAGCAGTATTTTAATAGTCTTGGAAGGTAGATGACATAAAAAGAGAAAGTAATATTTAGTTCATAGTATCTGGCAATTAATCCTGCCTGCCTTTCATCTTCCTTGTTTGGTTCATCTCTTTGGGCTTTTTTAAAACAATTTTAGGCCAAAAGTGCCAATGCACCTGTAATCCTTACCATGGTATGGAACTAAGCTGGACTTTTTAGGTCATGATCTCAGGGAAAACTGTGGAAATGTGATTATTAATGCATTTGTATAAACTTGGTAATTGGGGAGGGAATTCCTCCAGCTCTCTGAGGACTTGTATTTATGGCAAATCTTTCTCAAAACAGATCTGATGTGATGATAAACTATTTTAGTAAATCAGTTTGGCTTTCCAGGTTCTAATCAAAATGGGGTCATTAGGACTTTTAATAAATGAAGTGTAATGATATTACTTAATCATTTTTTGCAGTTGTTATTGTTCTTCCTTGCTGCTTGTTTTAATATTTGCATATTTAAGATGTTTTCTTACTCCGCTTAATGAAACAACTTTTTCTCTGAAAATTATACTTTAAAAAATGCTGGTTTATTTATATGGAGTCTTGGTCCTATTTTTCCAAAGAGTTATTACTCTTAATTTTATTTTTTTAATTACTGTTTTCCAGTTGGTCGAATTATGTTTCAACTCTTCTCAGACATTTGTCCGAAGACTTGCAAAAACTTCCTTTGCTTATGCTCAGGTAAATAACTTGCTTATATTTCAGATTTTTATGGTGACTTACAATTATTATTTGTTTATACAAGTATAACCCACAGCCCCGGGCTTATCTGAGGGGGTAAATAGCTGTGTAATGGAGATCACTTGGCACTTAATTCAGTGTATGTCACATTGGCAAAGCTCACCTGCCCTTGCAGTCACTGTGACTGCTCCTCCACATCCCACTTCCAAGTGATTTGCAGCTCATGGAAAGAGCTGCTTAGGCAGGAGAGGCACAGGTAGATGGAGCTCAAAGATTTTTGTCTCTCTCAAACAAAAATAAAACACGTTTAGGGCAAAAAAACTTAGAAAAGCCCAACTCATGGGCTTTGTTGTGGAAAAGTGTCTGAGCTCGGGGAGGTGCTGCAGCTCCAACTGGTGCAACAAACTGGTCTGTGTTTTCCCTGACTGGGAAAGTCTTGGCAGTGCTGTAAAGGAGGGTAAAAAAAATGAGATTATAACTTCTAACCGTGGTGTAAAGCTCACACCGGAATGTCCCAGCTCAATTACATGGTCAAGTGCCATGCAGGATCCCATTCTCCAAGGGGATTACCCACAGTCCCAGGGATGTGCTGGAACGTGGCCAAAACTGAGCACATATTGGAATTGATTGATGAGGGGTTTCCAGTGCTGTAGCCAAGAGGGGCATGTTTTGGGGAGAAAAAGGGGGTGTCCATCCCTGTAGTAAATAGCTGTGCTTGCATCACTCCCGGGGAAGAGAAAATTGGGGCAGGAGGAGGCCTGGATTGTGGGTGTGGAAAAGAACTTGTACTCTTTGAGGGAAGGCTTTTGTAAGTATAATCAACAGCAGTGCCCTGAGTGGGTGTTTTGCCACAAGCTGCTCTTTGCCCTCATCCTGGCAGGGATGGGCTGTTTGGAGTGGGAAATTTGGGATGCTTGAGCTGTCAGTTAATTTGGGGTGGAGGAACAATACATTGCCAAGTGGGAAGGTTGGCTCTGGGTAAGGAGTGTACCTGCATTTCTGAGGGCTGGTACTGATTAAATGTTCTCTGACTGACTGTCAAATGCCTCTTCCATAACCAGTGGTGGTATGAGAGTGAATATTGGCTTATTTATCCTGTCTCCTTACAAAATACCTCTTGTACGTGTGGTTTAGGTGGGACTTCAGCTGTTGCACATGGTATGATGCATCTATTATTTAATTACCGTGTTCTGCCAGCTCCCCTCTTCCCAGGAGCTGAAGTGTCTCTTGACATTCCCTGAGTGGACCAGTATAAATCCCTCATGAACGTATGACACCTCCCCATCCACATGCCCAGAGTGGTTTTCCTTCTGAATTTGGGAAGAAATGTTAATGAAACTTGAGGTTCTGGGATCACCTGCCTCAAAAACCACCAGCACCCCTGAACTGCAGCTGGCATTGAGGGGTGGCCTGACACTGTGCATGGACTGGTGAAGATGTGACGCATGCTTGGAGTAGCTCAGTCCCACTTTTCCAAGCGTGGATCACATTGAAACTGAGTTTAAGCCTGTGCTGAGCTCACATTTCTCTCCTGGGAATCATCTGGCAGATCCAGATGTGGAAGTGGTCTGAAGAAGACTGTGAGCTGCAGCTCACACAGAAACCAGTTAACCCATCATGATCCTGAACTCTTGTTTCCTTATAAATTATCCTGGGTGCATTAACACAGTCTTCCGTGGAAGGGGAGGAAATTTTTTTGAGGAACAACTTAATTTTCACCTGAGAGTCCCTTTCTGCTCTTAATGGATGGTGAAAAGGCAACAGGTAGGGCTGTGTTATCTTTTCGATGGCTCCCATATCCATGAGCACTGGGAAGGTAAAACCCTTGGAATTTGTCCAGTGACAAATCTGTAGATTCTTTCTGTTTAACCTCCTCTGCAGGTGAAAAAGGAATTGGCAAAACAACTGGAAAGAAGCTTTGCTACAAAGGCACCACATTCCATCGTGTGGTTAAAAACTTCATGATTCAGGGGGGGGACTTCAGTGAAGGTAAAACAGCACTTTGAAAACTGGGGAGTTTTGAATGGAGCAGAACTGTTGTAATTGATGTGGTTATGATGTGTGTAACCTCACAAAATGCCAGGAAAAGTCTTGCAACGCCATAAAAATATTTCCTTTGCTGGGGAGTGTAGCCCAGATCGCCCGTTCGTTAATTTTTGAAATTCTGAGATGTTTCAACTGATGTAACAATTGTTTTATTGTGCCCGTGGTTATTGTACCATTCGACACAACTGATGTGTTAAATCCTTGCTGGAGGGTTTGATCACTTTCTATCTTATTAAAACCATTCAAATCCAAACTGGAAGTGATTTTGTCACTCCTGTATCTGCAGTAGAGGCAACACTGATAGAGGAACAAAACTAGTGGAATAAGTTTAATAATTAAGTAGTGAGCAAACTCTTCTCTGAAGGAAGATTGTCCAGGAGCTTCTTTGTTTCCTTCCCTGCAGTCTGTGTACAACAAGATGTTTTTTCCTGTTGTCCTTCCCAGAAATCCCTCTCCTTACCAGAATCTTTTTTTGCTGTGTCTTGAAATCCTGTGCCTGATCAAATGACTGTGGAGAAGGAATATTCCTGTTTTGAGTAAAGTGCCTTGTAGAACACTGGTGAAATGTTATGTACAGCTTGTGTATAAATGAAATAAAAGTTTTAATTGATGCTTTTTAATGTGTAGGTAATGGAAAAGGAGGTGAATCTATTTATGGTGGCTATTTCAAAGGTAAGAGGAAATATGTCTTTACAGATTCTTTATTCAGTTCTGAGATAAACAAGTCTTGATTCCCAAACTACTTAATGAAAACAGGTCTACTCATAGATCACCTTTTGCATGAAACTAATGTTGCATGAGAATTCTTTTTTATATGCATGACTTTCAGATAATTTTTTTTTGTTAATATTTAACTTTTAACTGACAATTAATTAAGGCTAACATTATTGGTTAAACATGACTTTCAGCATGGAGGTTAGGCAACTTTATTCATGAATAAACTCCTATCTTCCTGCCTAAAACTGTCAACATATTCTTTTGTTTATAGAGAATGTGGTCTTTTGCAAAATGAAAAGGTAAGAAACAAAAGCTCAGTAACACAAATTCAAACTCTGTTCCCTTGTACCCTCCCTAGTAAATATATAGACAACTGATACATCCCTTTGTAGATGGATATCTGTGTTGCTTGGAGAAATGAAGAGTTCTGTGTCTAACCTTTCTGAGGGTTAATGACTTATTCTGAGAGAGAATCCTGCTGTAATTTCCAGCTCTAAACAGTTATTTCTTCTTTTTTTTTTCTTTTTTTTTAATGTCCCTTTTCTCCACCCTCCCCTACTCAAGGTTTGTATGCTTAGTGTTCATTTCGAAAGTGTTATTTATAAGCTGCACAAGTTGTTTTCCTTGCAAAGGATTGGTGAATAAATTAAATTTACCTCTTTTAAAAATCAGTTGAAAGGAAAATGGTGAGTTTATGAAGTATTTGCTTAAAGACAGACGATTATTTCTGAAAAAACAGATGGCCACTGTGGTGTTCAAGCATTAAGACACTGAATATATTTGTTTTGTATGTGTTGCAAGTAGCTCTGCCTCGTTGTGCATGAAGTTTCTCTTAAAAAAAGAGACCTAGTTTGATGTTGAAATATTAAAATCTTTAGTCAATATTAAAATCTTTAGATCCATAAATTAAGAAGTCACTCAAGGTTTATTTCTCAACACGGTGAGTGCTGAACAGGCAGGATTGAGTTTTGATATATAATCTAAAAAGCTGCAGCTTTGTACACTCAAATTACTATTTTTACTTTTAAAAATGACCTTCAGAAGATCTGGTTTTATATTATGCTGTGCAACCAGGGCTCCTCTTTAATTCACTGGAATATAAAATGCATGTTTAGTTTAGTTTAAATTGGGTTTATACTTAAATTCAGATATTTAGGTGGTTTTTTTTCCCCTTGTATGTTTTGAGCCTTCCAGTTTTGAATGGAGAGGTGGCATCTTTTAGTGTCATACCAGGGAAATAAATGGCTTTTTCTCCTGACCTTTCCACCTGGAGTATAAATATCAATATCATGTATGTTAAGTCTTGTTCTAGAATGTTTAGTAAATCTGCCAACCTTGATCTTATCCAAATACTACCGGATTGAAATCCAAACCTGTGAGACTCTGATGTTAATTGAAGACACTAATAACGACTTGAATTATTTTCATTAGAAATGTTTGCACTATATCTGAAACTTTTCTGCTTTGTCTCAACTCTAACTTTGAAGAGACTTATTTAAACTTGTTTTTTCCCCCCCCAACCCTGTCCACGTTTCTCCAGCAGCAGCAGAATTTCTCCTCGTAGCGTCCATAAGTTTTACTAAGAAAAAAAACCCAAATAAACAAAAACCTGCCTGCCTTGTCAGGGCAAAAAAAAAAATTTAAAAAAAGCTGACAAACATATTTTTTCTTCAAACAGATGAAAACTTTATTCTCAAACATGACAGAGCGTTCCTTTTGTCAATGGCAAACCGAGGGAAACATACCAATGGTTCCCAATTTTTCATGTGAGTAGATGTTGATGCCGCAGTCGAGCTTTTCTTATACAGAGAAGCGCCGTTCATGAGAAAGATGGTATTGCTAAATTCTCTCTGTCCGTGTTAATCCACCTGCTTTTGAACTGGCAGTCGGTGGTAAGGTGGCAGTGGTCACAATTTGTGGCCTTCTTTTGGGTTAGAAGGCTGATTTTTTTTTTTGTAAGTTCTGGGTGCGCAGAATGTAAAGTATTTTGGTTTTCTGTGTGCACCAAATCTTCACCAGGTTATCTGCAAATTACAGTGTGGAGCATTGTATGCAAAGGGGAGTGAGATCTAAAGGTGATTTTATATGGGTTTGCATGTGCTCCTTAAAATATGAGGAGTTATGATTTACTTTGGGGAGGTTGTTTTGGGCTTTTTGGTTGTTTTCAGGAGGAGAATGAGTGATGCTTTTATTCATTGGGGTTTTTTGTTTGCTTATCATTCCTATTATTATTAATTTTTGAGTGTTTGTTCCTTTTTTGATATATTGCTGCATAATTCTGCTTACTTGTTCTTATACCAATACTTCAGTACCAACACTATGTAAAATTATGTGCTGATAATCAGATTTTTCCTTCACTACTTAAAACCAAAAATTTCATTCTAGTAGCCACATTCTGCTCAAATTGTAGAAAACACACGACTCTGCCTTCAGTAAATACTCAGATCTGATCATGGAGGGTTTTCTGGTTAAAGCATTTGTATTTTAGGTTCATTATCAGTATTTTTAAGCTTCCTCCTGTTAGAAATTGCCTCCTGTTAATGTTTAAAACCTTTTGTATGTGGAAAGAGCGACTTTATAACTTCAGTCTTGTGCTGAGAGGTACTTTGTGAACCAACACTGGGGTTTTCAAAAGCAAAGTTTAAAGTAGTTACTTAACTAGAAAAAAAACCCTCTTTTTTATGTTCTCTTTGCCATCTTTCTTGGGGGAGAGGAATGAATGGCGCTTCCCTGTCTGCAGGAAAGGAGTAAATTGTCCTCAAGAATCTTTCTTTTTATTTTTCTTTGCCTGAAAAAGATCTTCAGTATGATCTGATGTAGTTCAGATAAGAGACATTTTTAGGCCTCTTCCTAAAAAAAAAAAAAAAAGTCCTAAAAATGGAAAATGCACAGGAACCTGAAGAGAGAGAGTCTTTCACAATTCAGACATTCCATAGTGAGAAAGTTGTTTCAAAATTTGTTTTGTGTTACCTTCAAAGGAAATTCCAGATGCTGTGCTTCCTTACATAAAAATCTGAATACATATGTGTGCTCATTAATATGGAAAACAGCCTAGATAAATAACACCCTGAATACAAATATATATATATATAATATAAATAAGCTCTCTGAGGGCATTGCTTCACTATTTACCGCCTGGTGACTTCCTCTGGGTTCTCTTGCCACGATTTTCCATTTTTAAGCTTATCTGAACAGCACATGAAAACCTGATGATGTCACATGAGTCAAGCAGCTGTCATTTGAGGGCTCTAAAGTTTCTTTTCTCTCCTGCATTTAATTCCAAAGTCATCTTTTTCCCCCCCTTAGGCTTAGTAGGCTCAGCTGGTTCAATTAGGTTTGCACACCTTTGTCTCTCCCCACACGGGTTGTGTTGGATGCTAAATTATAACCTGCACAGGACGATAAACTGAACAGAATTTAAGAGCACTTGCCCCAAATAGAGAAATATTTTGGAAGATGCAGGTTTCTTCTAAAAACCTCTGATTTTTCATGAAATCAGCATGAAGAGAAAGTGTTAGTTTGGGAATTCAGAGTAAGAGGTTCAAACACAGGTAATTTCCATGGAAAATGGATTCCCCTCAGCTGCCTGTAGGAATCCAGAGCTGGTTTTAGGGTTCTGGGGAGTCCTACCTGCTTTCAGCTGCCAGGAGAGATGGATGTGGATGTTCTGATGACCTGCCTGCCCCAGGCAGATTTCCTGGGTATCCTGGGATGTCTTAAATGGCACCAGAGTGCCCTGGAGTCAGGCAAGTGAGTCAGGATTCCAAGTGGGAAACCACTGCTGCCGATTTTCTCTGAGTACTTTCTGCCTGAACTTTAAAATGCAGTTTATTAAAGCAGTTAGTCTTGCTTGGTGGCATTTGTCTGGTGCCCTGAGGGATTGTGCTGTGCATCCTCACAGCTTTGCTTTAGTAAAATATTTTGCTTCCTTTAGTGATTTGCTTTAAGCTGAAATTAAAATGTGCTTTTTATACTCCGAGTAGTGCTCAGTTTCTCTGTAGTTTACCATTAGGAAGGTTTGTTCTTCAAATGTGTAGCCTGCGAAGTGTGTGAAAGGCAGTCCTTAGATTTTTTTTAATGTTTGAATGTTTAATTCTATTGATTTAGATCTGTAGGAAGGGAAGTAGCTCATCCCCTTCTGAACTTCCTTAGACCTTTGCATTTATTTTCATAAATCTCAAGGCTGAGAACTCTGCCAGTTGTGCACATCTAATGGAGCAGAGCAGGAGTGCAAAGAAGTGATTTTTCTTTTAGATATTTGTCCAGGTAGGGCTGAAATAATGGCAAGAATCCTGACTAAAACCCGATTCATCAGGAAAGCTCTCCCTGCTTAGCAGGGAGAAGTGTCATTTGGAATAACGAGTCCTTACAGGAATTAATCAGGCAGCAAATCTCTCTGGCAGATTGCATGAACAAACCAGTCACAACAGGACTCTGCAATGCCTAAAAATCATTCAAAGTTGATTTAAAGTGGTCAGTGTTACCCGAAATGGAAGCTCCAGGCTCATCTGAATGTAAACAGGCATCCGACCCATCCTAAAATATCCTCAGCTTTCTTTGACTGGTCAGGAATTCCTCTGGCATGACTGAACCTGAAGAATTTCTAAGCAACAATAGAGAGAGCTGGGCATGGAAAAGGCAGTGGGAGTGCTGTTGGGAAGCTCCAGGGAGGGCAGGGTGAGAAGAATGACCTTAAATTAAAGCACTGGTACAGACTGGCAAGGTGCAGAGGTAGAATGAGGAGTCGCAGGCGTGTCTGTAGAATATCAGAAGTGCTGAGTTTAATGCTGGTGCACTGATTTCCTTCCCACTTTTTTTTTTGCTCCCTGGACTAAGAGGAGGAGTTGGGTGGGAAGGAGAATGTTTGGCTGAGGAAGGATTATGTGTTTCAAGCACATGAGCCTGAGAAACACTTCCTACTCGGAAGGAACACATTGGGAGAGAGACCATCAAGTACAGGAATTTCAGTTCCCTTTTCCCAAAGGGATCTGTTGCAGCAGTTTATTCCAGGCTTGTGTTGAAGACAATTGTAAGGCACCAGGCTCTAAATTTGTGTTTTCAGAGAGCTTCGCTCTCTGATTCTTTTCTGGAATAACTTCCTCTAGAACCCTCAGGTATTTTGCAGGTATCCTAAACACCATCTAGGTGTGTTAATCTTTACCTGTCCTGTTTCCACATGGCTATTCCGATATGGAATCCCTAGGATGGTGCACAGGTTGGCAGGAACCCCTCTAGAATCATCTTTTTCTAGATCTCCAATACCTGCTTTGAATTGCTGCTGATAATATTATATTAATCTTAGTTATGGGGGGAGCACATCCAGAGCATTGCACAGATACAGCTGATGTCTTTAGGACCCCTGATTTAGAGTCCAGTGGGGGATAGCTGGTCTGGTCTTGGATATTCCAGGCTGTTTTCCTGTGGGAGATGTTCCTCTGGAGCCACATCCTTTACTTCTCATTGAGCTGATTTGATACTTTGTCTCCCTGCAGCAGCTCCATGGTGCAGTTGACAATTCCCAACCTGCCAGGAAGGAAAGTCACCACTAAAATAAGTGCAATTCTTGTGAAAACGAGTGTCTAAAGTACTAAAAAACCGAATGACACTCTTGATTCTCCAAGTGCTCACCTGGGCTTAGCTCTGTCTCCATGGTCATCCCAAATCTGTCAAGCCACACTTAATAGAAAATGAGAAGTGCCTGTGCAGAAAGAGCAATAAAGAAACAACAGGAAGCAAAACAAAATAACCAACCTCTTTGTTTAGTTTTCACTGGGAAATTGTGTGTAATAATTAATTTATTGCATTTTTATTCAGCTCTGTAGCTTGCTGGGGAGCACATCCCTATTGCAGGTTTGAGAGGAGTCTGGACTGTGTTCCTTATCAGCCCAAATGGTTGGAGTTCTTGCCTCTGTGTTCAAAAGCTATTTAAAACTTGAGCCTTATTTCCTATTGCTGCCAGATTTATTTTTTTTTTCCATGTTGAGGGTGTTGTTGGTTTTAATGTGTCTTTCAAGCTCTGCTTGCTTGCTCAGAACTAAATAGCTTTTTTTTTTGTTTGTTTTAAAAATGTTTAAATGTATGGTGCCATGCCTAGTTACTAAATTCAAACAAACTAACCACTTTGATCTGCTAAATGAAGGATAAAATAAGTTGTGAGGACTCTTTTGTTTTGATTTTACAAATTATTTCTGAATACTACCAGCTCATTAAAAGCAGTGCATGTCTTTTTGGTGTCCCAAAACAGGTATTTTTCTAGTCAACAGTTAATAATTTCTTTTTTTTTTTTGCTGGGAATGAAATGCCTCTGAGATAATTATTGAACAGTTTATTCATATAAAACCCCAAAAATGTCAAAGAAAGGGGGCTGATCTTGCATTATCTTTTGAGCAATAGTGGTTCATGTGCACTTACCACACCAGCAGGTCCCCTTGGCTCCCTGAAAAGTTGATGTAAAAAAACATTTCCCAGGGTGCTCTTACGTGTAATAAGTAACAAAATCAGAAACAAAAAGATCATTCCAGTGCTTGAATGAGCAGAGACGTAATTAATAACCTGCAGTTGATTTCTTTGGGGAGGGGGAGGAGAATGTGGCGAAGCTCAACTGATAACGCATTATTAAAACCAGACCTAAAGCTCAGTATTAACTGGGGCAGCTGTTTTGGCTTTTTTCCATCTGCAGTGGGTTTGTTGTTCTGGAACTCTGAACAGGAGTAATCAATGAGAAAGAGAACGCCTGTTTTTCTTAGTTCTAGAAAAGCTTCATAAAGCAGGGGAGTTGTCAGCTAAGTAGGAAATGTCAGAAGTTGTCCCCTTGCAGACTTGACACCTTTCACTTGGGAACCCAAACACTTAAGCTCTGCTGTGCCTGTGAAATTCCTCCTTAGGAGCGGGTTCAGGGGAGCGTTTCAACCCCTAAGAAGCTGCAAACGTGGCAATAAACCCACAGAAACTGAGCGTTCACCCACCTAAAGCTGGGCATGGCTGGGTTGAGGCTTAGAGGGGAGTGGGAGGATTCTCTTTCCTGGCTGGTTTTGCAACAGCGTGACAAGCAGGGTTTGTCTGTAGTTTTCTTTTTGCTTTTTAAGGAGAACTTTTAGTTTTCAAAATACCTTGCATTCTCAAGAAAATTTAGAGCCCTCTCTTAGGCATCCTTGTTCTGCATACAACTTGATTAATATGAATTTTAACCTTGTATTTGATTAAAACAATAGACGCCGTTTTTGTCTGAAAATGTATTACAATTTATTTCTGCCATTTTTGTGTAAAATTTACAGAAACAGTGTTACATCGTGCGCTCCAAAGGTAATGTCTCATTCCTCTAAGGCTGTGTCCTTTTCCTTTTCTTTCTGTTTTTATCTTTTCTTATTTTTCTGATCATATTGTTATGTGCATTGAACCCTTTGTTAGGCCTGAAGTTCTTGGGGGGGGGTGGGGTTGGGTGATAAAGTGCTTTTATCAAAAGAAAAAAAAAAAATAAATATTTTCTCCTCAGTAGTATCTTAGAGCTGTTTAAACCTGAGTGAAGAAAGGTGTTGATCCTGCTGTAAATAACTTGGATAACTGTAGCTATTGTAAAGCAGATGTTGAATGTTTTCAATTATAGAAATTCTATGTAGAAATGTTCTAATAAGGATCATTTAGGGGGAGGGACTCACCATGACTTTCCACAGTGCAGTGGCAGGAGGCGGGTTTTTCTCCTGATGAGGTTTAAAGGTCCAAGGATTGATGCAGAAAACTGTTTGAAATGCTCTTTCAAAGGGCGCATTCACCGAATAAATGTCGTGTTCCAGCCTCCAACAATGAGGTGAGAAAACGTTCAGAAGCTCAGCAAGGATTTGGGGATCTGCTTCCTGTGGCAAGTTGTTCAGGCTCCCAACTCCTTGTCGTGCATCTGAAAGGTTTTCTCTTGGGATAAGGCTTTTCCTTGGGTTTTCACTCCATGAAAGGAGAGAAACCCTGTCCATTTTCTCTCTCAAATTGCCAGTTTAATGAGAGAAACCTCTGCCTGGGTTTTAAGCACCAACTGTCCCTTTCTTTGCTCAGTGAGGCCTAGTCTAAAGTAAGTTCTTTACTTAAACGGTCTCAGATGCTGCTACAGCTTCCACAGCCCCTGTGTTTGAACCTGCTGGCTTTTCCAGCTAATTCCAAACACTAAATCTCCCATACTACTGGTTTCATGGAAGGAACCCACTTTTTTTCACTCCTTTAAACCAGCTTTGTAATTAAACCCACTTAAAGTGTTTACTCAACAGCAGGTTGTTAATGCAGTTAACTCTTGCTTAAAGAAATTCAAAAGGTGCCAAGGATTTTTCTCCTTGTAGGAATACCCTTCATTAGCAAGGGAACACCAAAGAACACCCCCTGCCATTGAGAAATTCAGTGGTGTCTTAATAGCATTTATTCCCCTGTGTTAAACCAAAGAAGTTTTCTGTATTATTTAGTATGACAAAAGTGGAAGGTCTTGGCATTTGGAGCTTAAAAACAAATCAGGAGTGTAAACACTCCTGATCCACAGTTCCATCTTGTGGGATGTGTTCCAGCACTGCAGTGTTTTGTGACCTAATAGCTCAGAACTCCAGGGAAGATTCGTGGTTAAGAAGCAGGATTTTATTAGAGCAGTGAAAAACTGACTTCATCCTGCCCAATCTGGGCCACTGGAAATGTAGAAAAAGCACCTGTGATCCATTCTTTGTTTTGAGAGAGGGGAGCTCATGGGAAGAAGGTTGGAAAAGCAAAGTAGTGCTTGGGAGGAGAGAGAGGAAAGATGTTTTCTCATATTAAAATAACTTCAAATGCAAATGATCTTGACTTCTGCTTTATTTCTCCCCCAGTGTTTGAGCAGGTTCTGATGTTTCTCTGGATAGGAGGGTTCCCTGGGCAGCAGGAGCTCAGGCTCACTTGGAAAAGTAACTTTATTTTGGTTTTGGATCAGGATAGAGACACCAGGTCATAGCATAGAATCAAACAGAGTGGTACAAAATGCACTTCCATTTCCCATTCAGGCTGAATGTGAGGAGCTGGAAAATAGGGAGGAAGTCTGGATTTAACTGTAGGGTGGCACGTGATGTCCTGCTGTTGATTTTGGGAAGTTCATGAGCTGAAGTGTTGGCTGATTTCAGGCAGAGCTGTTGCTTTGTGTTCCTGAGGCCGAGCAGATACCTGGAGAGGGAGAAGGAAGTGGTGGGAGGGAGGTCAAGCAGAGAATCTCTCACGTGTCATAACTCTTCTTTTTTTAAAACACATGACTTTAAAGTGACCTTGTAATCTAAGAAGTTAATACCCTCAGAACCATTTAAATTCCACTAGTCACCCATTATTTGTTGCCAAATTGTATCTTCTCTGTGATTACAATGTGTAGAGTTACATTAATGAGTATTTAAAGACACATATTTACAAATTGTTTATTGCATGCATAAAATGATACTTGGTACCGCTTTTTCAAGTATGCACAGTTAGTTAAACTTCAAACAAATGTCATGTAAAAGCTTAAAAAAGCCTTTTTGTATAATCTGTAGCTTTAATAGTTGTAATTTGTTGAATTCCATGTATGTAACTGGATTTTTTCACTATTTTTTTTTGTCTTACCTTCACCTCTTTTTTTTTTTTTTTTTTCCCCTGTGTCATTCTCCTCTTTTACTTCATCTGAATCCCTGACTTTATTTTGTTTTGCCATCTTCCCATCTTGCTGTTTGTCAAACAGAACAACAAAACCTGCTCCTCATCTCGACGGGTAAGAATCCTTTCCAGTTTCTCCAGTGGTGGCTAAAGTTTGAAGGGGTTTAAGCCTTCACATGTTACATTGAAAGTAGACTACAATGGGCAAACAAATCCTTAATTCTGGGAAAGATTATACAATAGAACAAGCTGGGAAACAAAGGTTGGAGTTCCATAAAAATTTCAAGTTGCAGCTTTATTTCCTAAAGCTGGACAAAAACTTGGATTGCCTTAAATCCTAACATTATTTCTTTAAAAACTGCCCTCAGCCCATAAATCAGTGAGTTGAGTTGTCAAGCTGAATATCTTTGAATAGCCATCCCTTTTTTTGAGGCGTTTTTTTCATCCCCAGAATTTATGGGGCGAGTGAAAGAAGGAAAAAGAAATGTGGCACCATAGAACAAAACGGAGGATTCCTGAATTATTACTGTGCCTGCAGTGCCAGGGGGGAGTTTGTATTCTGAGCTTGGAGAGACCTATAAATTGTTCTTCTCCTGGGAAAACTGCCCTTTTATCATGTTTATATAGAGATTCTTGATGTCTGTTGCCCAAAATTGCTAAAATAGAAGGGTGGATGAGGGATTATGGTCTGTTCTCATAGAAGAGAGTAGACTGACATCAAGTATTTCCCTCAGATTGGAGCAGAGTGGATCTCTGTCTTACGCTGCATGAAATCTTAGCATCTAAGTTAATGTAATTTAAGATAAAATCTCATCATTTTTAATGCATTAAGAACTGAATGTTTCTATTTCACACCGACCCTTTAAAGCTGAAATCAGTTGAAAAATAATTATGTAAACCCGAAATCTACGGGGGGAAAAACAATGACAGGAATTTCTAAATGTTTTGTGCCTTCCATGTTTTCTTTCTGCAGTGTCCATGTTGTCTTCGGACTGGTTATTTCTGGTTTTGAAGTCATAGAACAGATAGAAAACCTCAAAACTGACACTGCAAGTCGACCCTACGCAGACGTTCGGGTCATCGACTGCGGGGTGCTCGTCACCAGATCAGCAAAGGATGGTGAGCACGGAATTCCCAAACTTTAGGGGATCCTCTCGTGGCTCTCAGGGAATATACAAATTATGCCACCATCTAAAAAAATCACTGTGGTAAATCTCTAATCTCAACAATTCTTATGAGTCTCTACAACTTCGATCTTGGGGTGGGTGAGGAAATAACAGCGAAGGGGAAAAGGGGTTTTCTGACCTAAAATTTGTCCCTTGCAAAATAGGTTCTCCTACTCTCCTTAATTCAGGTTGGATGTTCATGTGACAAACTCATAATTAGGAGTTATTTCTCTGGGTTTGAAAGAGGGAGGCAAAAACTGCTTCCCTTGAAGAAACCTTTGCAAAGGTTTATTTTGAGGTCGTGTAACATTAATATACGCAGTGTATGGAGTCCAACATAATCTTCCTTTTCATAAGTATTCATAGGCTACAAATTACCTTAAATATATATTTGGACAGTTGCTGTGAACGAATGGAGTGTTACAAGTTTGCTTTTTCTACTTAGTTTTTGACTTTCCCTGAGTATAATGTTCTTTACATCCTTTAGAGACAGTCAGGAGCATGGGTTGTGTAAAGGTGTGAGGATGCAGAAAAGAGAGAATGGCAGTTTTAGAAATAAAAAATATACAACTCAGGCTGCAACTAATTTGTTATTTAACTTTGGTTTGCAACCTGTGCATTGTTTTTAAAGACACTGATTTTTTACTTTTTTTTTTTACTACAAATGATCTTTGCTTATCTGTGTACCCTGTCTTTGCTGGAAATTATTTGTATGCACCAATACGGATTTAGATGTATTTTCATAGTGATTCTTTAATGCAACTTATTGTGAAAAAGGTCACGAAGCTCCTCCGAGGCAACATTTATATATATATTTTTATATCCATATATAAAATGGTCTTGTTTGTGCTGTGTACAAACATACACACAGTGGTAATTGAAATTATCTGTTTTAAGCTCTGGAGAAGAAGAAGAAAGTCTGTTCTGACTCCGAAGGCTCCGAGTCCTCCTCCAGTGCATCCAGCTCTTCAGAATCCTCTTCTGAAAGTGAAGCTGAAAATGAAAGGAGCAGAAGGAGAAAGAGGAAAAGAAGAGCTAAAACCAAACAGTCCAGAAAGCGAAGGAAGGAGGAGAGGAGGAAAGAGGATCCAAGGTGCAAGCGAAGCTCAAACCAAAGACGGTGACTAGTCCCTTAAACTTCAGAATTTTGGAGAAATCTGAGAAGTTCTCCCTTGTATTCAAGCACTGAGTATGAAAATGCTTTTATTTAAGTTTGGATTTTGAGGCTTGATTTCATAAACAAACTAAACCAACCAAGCAAAAACCCTAAAGCTGAGCTGGTTGATTAGAGTCTTCCAGGAAAGAATTGAAGGTCTTTGTAGGCAGAAGCTACAGAAACACTGAAATGATTAAATCTCAGCTTGTGAGAGTATTTGGAGCTTTGTTAAAGTGAGACTTCAGGCAAAGAATAGGATCTTGATATATATTTGATTATATTCAAAAATATTTTATGACAACTTGTGAATTAAAAGTACAGCTGTGTTAGAGGGAGCCTTCGGGCAAATAACAGGATTGTGATATATATTTGATAATACTCAAAAATATTTAATGGCAAGCTTGTCAGTTAAAAGCAGAATTATTTGTTGCAAAGCAGGGACTGAACCTTCTCCCCAGTAATAAAGGAACATCTTTCCTTTAGCCTGAAGGGGATTCTTAAACACATCTGGGTTGTTAAACCATCTTTAGGTTTGCCTCATCAGATGGGCTTGGCTTGCAATTCTCTTGGAAAAGAGATGTTTTACCAGCTGGCAGCTAATTGTGCTTTTCCCATAGCAGCCTTTCTGACAAGAGTGACGTCACAGACAGAGTGGACGTGAGCACGAAGAGGGACAAGCCCGTGGTACGTCCTGAAGAAATTCCCCCCGTGCCTGAAAATAGATTTTTGCTCAGAAGAGATGTGCCTGTTGTCAATGTAGAGCCTGAACCGTAAGGAACTCTGAGCTTTTTTTTATTCTGCCTTGCTGAAAACTGTGCATGAAATAATTCCTGTTGCCATCCCTTAGCGCCAGGAGCAGGTGGTGGAGTGTCAGAATTCCAGCATTTAATTGTCCTTTTTACAGTTCTCTCTGTAATATTCCTTACAATCTGTGCCACCTCATGAGTTGGTTTTCCTCAAGGATCACACCTATTAAAAAAAAATTCCAGACAAAAATTTGCAGTGTAAAACCACGGCAAATATTGAATTGCAAGGGAATCTTGGATTCGGGTGAGGTGATTTTTCATCTTGCTTGGACTGAAGAAGAAATTTCAGTTCAAAATCAGTAGCCTGGAATTTTATGACTCATCAGTGTTTGACTGAGAGAAAATGCTCTCCTTTTGCTGCAAAGGAAGTCAGGAGTTCATGAGATTAATTTCAATTTGCGTTTTGCACCTCCACTAAATTGCAGTTGGGTTCTTTTTTTATCAAATTTCCTTGGTTTTGGACTCTGAGCTAAGGCATTACAGTGCCAGATATCTCTAAAATCAGGGGTTTGGTTTTTGGGGGTTTTCTTGGGTTTGGGGTGGGGTTTTTTTGTTTATTTGGGTTTATTGTTTTTTGGGAGTTTGATTTTTTTTTTTGTTTGGTTTGGTTGGATTTTTTTTTCCAATTGGTTTTTTTGGAGGTTCTTTTTGGGTTTTTTGATAGTTTTTTTTGTCTTTTTTTTT